>CP092864.1:203074651-203123279 GCA_030710605.1 Cordylochernes scorpioides | reverse complement strand
CAATAACAACCTATTGTCTCAACCAATATTCAAGCCATGTATAAAACACAATAACAACCTTTATTCCCAACAATCAATCAATATTGAAGTCAACTACAATGGTAGCCTATATGTTCAACCACCAGCCAATATTCAAGCCAAGATTAAAACACAATAACAACCTATTGTCTCAACCAATATTCAAGCCAAGAATAAAACACAATAACAACCTATTGTCTCAACCAATATTCAAGCCAAGAATAAAACACAATAACAACCTATTGTCTCAACCAATATCCAAGCCAAGTATAAAACACAATAACAGCCTATTGTCTCAACCAATATCCAAGTCAAGTAAAAAACACAATAACAGCCTATTGTCTCAACCAATATCCAAGCCAAGAATTAAACACAATAACAGCCTATTGTCTCATCCAATATCCAAGTCAAGTATAAAACACAATAACAGCCTATTGTCTCAACCAATATCCAAGCCAAGAATTAAACACAATAACAGCCTATTGTCTCAACCAATATCCAAGCCAAGTATAAAACACAATAACAGCCTATTGTCTCAACCAATATCCAAGTCAAGTATAAAACACAATAACAACCTATTGTCTCAACCAATATCCAAGCCAAGTATAAAACACAATAACAGCCTATTGTCTCAACCAATATCCAAGTCAAGTATAAAACACAATAACAACCTATTGTCTCAACCAATATCCAAGCCAAGTATAAAACACAATAACAGCCTATTGTCTCAACCAATATCCAAGCCAAGTATAAAACACAATAACAGCCTATTGTCTCAACCAATATCCAAGTCAAGTATAAAACACAATAACAGCCTATTGTCTCAACCAATATCCAAGCCAAGTATAAAACACAATAACAGCCTATTGTCTCAACCAATATCCAAGTCAAGTATAAAACACAATATAACAACCTATTGTCTCAACTAATATTCAAGCCAAGTATAAAACACAATATAACAACCTATTGTCTCAACCAATATTCAAGCCAAGAATAAAACACAATAACAGCCTATATTCCCAACAATCAATCAATATTGAAGCCAACTACAATCGTAAACTATAAGTCCAGCCATCAGCCAATATTCAAGCCAAGAATAAAACACAATAACAACCTATTGGCTCAACCAATATTCAAGCCAAGTATAAAACACAATAACAGCCTATATTCCCAACAATCAATCAATATTGAAGCCAACTATAATGGTAACCTATATGTTCAACTACCAGACAATATTCAAGCCAAGTATAAAACACAATATAACAACCTATTGTCTCAACCAATATTCAAGCCAAGTATAAAACACAATATAACAACCTATTGTCTCAACCAATATTCAAGCCAAGAATAAAACACAATAACAGCCTATATCCTCAACAATCAATCAATATTGAAGCCAACTACAATCGCAGCCGATCTGCCCAACCACCAGCCGACATCGAAGCCAACCAATCACACTGCTTGTCCCACGCTTCTAACTTCCACTAATTAATTCCTCCAAACAATTCTAATTAATCGTGTCGCATTAATTGTAATTTGTCCAGGTCGTCACATAATGGGACAAATTTCCAGAGGCCATTAGCCGCCCGCCCCATTCATTGAATTAATTTAACCTGCGTCACACACATATATAACAACGCCCAATCCACAGATAGTATAAATAATTAAAACTTGTTCTTTGTATATTTTTAACCACAATAAACTATTTATATAATCTAATACACGAGAGAGAAATAATATTGAAAAAGGCAAATATATATATTTTTAATATTCATAAAATATATATTCATTTTTGTACTCTGGTCATTGTTTTATGAAAACTGGTAAAAAGATGGTTATTTAAAATTAACACACAAAAGAGAAATATATTACCAATATATATATATATATATCTTATATAAAGAAAAGAGAATTGATGCTTAAATTTAGATTATGTTGAGGTTTATGCCATGGAGTTATTTATTTGTTCTTTTTGGTACTAAATGATATTGGTGATGCAGTCGTGGCTATAATCTTGAAAGTAAAACAATAAAAATAGTAAAGATTAGAAATTGCTTTAATTGAGCTTTAGGATAAACATAATTCAGTAAAAGTGCTGCCTGGCTTAAGGCGAATAGAACAAGGGAAAACAAAAGATTATTTACATAATGTACAAAAGGTTTGAGCCGACCAGCGGGGATGAACAACAACGAGATTTTATAGGGGAAGCATGACCTCTGGCGGTCGATTTAAGCAGAGTATTTGAATTGATGAAATACAACCCTAAATAAAATAATACTTTAATTTAACATAATTTTAAATAAAATATTTTAATATAACATTTTAAATAATACCTTTATATAACATATATATAACATGATAGATATATTTATAACCCAGGGAGCACAGAACGCCAACTACCCGGGAAGTCCAGCTCACCAGTATGGACTAGTGTTGAGCGCTTTTACTCGCGTCCTGTTTTGATTGCTGAATTGAAACAGTTGACCAGGAAGTTCCATGCTTAGGTTAAGTCTGGAAGGCTGGCCATAGATCTAGGATTGAGGTGGGTCAGTCCAAGCAGGATAGCTGTTTGTATCCTATGTCTCAGGAATGCTGGACAGCTGAAGAGAAGATGATCAACTGTCTGTGGCTCTTCTGAACAGTGGATGCAGGTAGGGTCTGTTTCGGAATGTACACGTGTAATGTCTGCCAGTACATGACCCGTGAAAAAACAAACATGAAAATTAAGATGTATATTATATATCTATACTATTAAATAACCGGTATCTATAGAATTTTTTATAATTTATAATATCAAAAATTATCAACGAAAAATAATTACAGGTAAACCAGGGAACATACAACTTTGGTTATCTGAAAACCAGAATTTGAAAATTATCATTTGAAGTAAAAAATAAGTTGTATGTTTATTAATATCAAAAATATTTTGAGAATTTTTTTTTTAAATATGATAAAGTTAAACCTGTCTATAGCGCCCCCTCTAAATAGCGCCTTCCTCTCTATAGCGCCCGATTTTAAATACGTAGTACGATGCGATTTACATTAAAAGTGACCTGCCTATAGTACCCCCTCTCTATAGCACCCTATTTTGGTGAGTCCCAAGAGGGGGCGCTATAGACAGGTTTAACTGTATTATATTTTTAAAACATCTCTCAAAATATTTCTGATATTAATAAACATACAACTTATTTTTTACTTTGAATGGTAATTTTCAAATTTTGGTTTTCAGAGAATTTAAAGTTGTATGTTCCCTATATGCATGCACTTCTCTTTGTGAACGGATATTTATGAACGGAAAAATACGTCCAGGGTAGCCTAGTGGACATGGCATCTGCCCGGTAAGCGGAACATTGTGGGTTCGATTCCCATCCCTGGACACTTTTATTTTTCCGTTCATCATTACTCTTCATAATTTACCCTTTCATACCTCATCCAAAAAGGTTAGAAATAGTCAATATTTCACTTTAAATAAATTTTGATTTTTCATTGAAAAGAAACTCATGCGGTGTAACTTCAAGTGACGTTTTACTTCTCTTTGTGTTTATTATGTAAATGCTTTAATAGTTCCCATGCTCTCATATTTTATTGTCAGGGAACATGAATCAAATACACACATAAGTGGAACTTTTTCACATATGTAATTTGACCAAATCAAAGAAAGAGAAATTCATAATAATCCCGAGCAATATTCACAAAAATACAATTTTATTTTTTATTATAATAAAGGATGAAGTATTGCTTCAATATCAAGACGATTTCACATCCTAGCGCCAATCTTCTCTCCAATCTGAAAATTGCATTAGAATGGATTAAATGCCATATTGAATTTGTTTTCAATTTGATATAACAGCGCAACACCCAGTTTTTATTATTATTATTAAAATGAATCAGAAATTGTGAACGGGGGAAATATTTTTTATTTCTTCCAATCAATATATAGAGTACATGTTTATGGTTAGTAGCGAACGGACTGCCCATACTGTATCATGATGTTTAGAAAGCTGTAACTGCTACACTAATGGACAACACTTAAGAAAGCTATACCTTTCAGCATGTATATCGGGATTCAAACAATAACACACACTCTTAAAGATATTTAATACACAATAACTTTTATTTAAGACACACGAGATAACCAAGTGTGAACAAAATTATCTCTGTTTCCTTAAAAAAAAGTACAGACTACCGGCAACATCAGACTTTCCACTTCCTTAACTTTTGCCCATGAATGTATATGTACATCACATGTATTCACGCACATGGCACAACTACATTATACTAGTGGTGAGTAGAATGTTATAATGTATCTACATGGGTAGAACCGAATATAACATCTATACATTATCTATTGAGATATCTACTCAATAATTATTGCTGCTGCTGTGATAGAGATTTATGGAGACATCTGAGGTTCTTCATTGGACACGACAACAACAACATCGAGGTGTATACACCCAAGTTAGTGGACATTGCGACTGCTGTGATAGAGATGTATGGAGACATCTGAGGCTCTTCATTGGACACGACAACAACAACATCGAGGTGTATACACCCAAGATAGTGGACATTGCTGCTGCTGTGATAGAGATGTATGGAGACATCTGAGGCTCTTCATTGGACACGACAACAACAACATCGAGGTGTATACACCCAAGATAGTGGACATTGCTGCTGCTGTGATAGAGATGTATGGAGACATCTGAGGCTCTTCATTGGACACGACAACAACAACATCGAGGTGTATACACCCAAGATAGAGGACATTGCTGCTGCTGTGATAGAGTTGTATGGAGACATCTGAGGCTCTTCATTGGACACGACAACAACAACATCGAGGTGTATACACCCAAGATAGAGGACATTGCTGCTGCTGTGATAGAGATGTATGGAAACATCTGAGGCTCTTCATTGGACACGACAACAACAACATCGAGGTGTATACACCCAAGATAGAGGACATTGCTGCTGCTGTGATAGAGATGTATGGAAACATCTGAGGCTCTTCATTGGACACGACAACAACAACATCGAGGTGTATACACCCAAGATAGAGGACATTGCTGCTGCTGTGATAGAGATGCATGGAGACATCTGAGGCTCTTCATTGGACACGACAACAACAACATCGAGGTGTATACACCCAAGATAGAGGACATTGCTGCTGCTGTGATAGAGATGTATGGAAACATCTGAGGCTCTTCATTGGAGACGACAACAACATCGAGGTGTATACACCCAAGATAGAGGACATTGCTGTGATAGAGATGCATGGAGACATCTGAGGTTCTTCATTGGACACGACAACAACAACATCGAGGCGTATACACCCAAGATAGAGGACATTGCTGTGATAGAGATGCATGGAGACATCTGAGGTTCTTCATTGGACACGACAACAACAAAATCGAGGTGTATACACCCAAGATAGAGGACATTGCTGTGATAGAGATGCATGGAGACATCTGAGGTTCTTCATTGGACACGACAACAACAACATCGAGGCGTATACACCCAAGATAGAGGACATTGCTGTGATAGAGATGCATGGAGACATCTGAGGTTCTTCATTGGACACGACAACAACAACATCGAGGTATATACACCCAGGATAGAGGACATTGCTGCTGCTGTGATAGAGTTGTATGGAGACATCTGAGGCTCTTCATTGGACACGACAACAACAACATCGAGGTGTATACACCCAAGATAGAGGACATTGCGACTGCTGTGATAGAGATGTATGGAAACATCTGAGGCTCTTCATTGGACACGACAACAACAACATCGAGGTGTATACACCCAAGATAGAGGACATTGCTGCTGCTGTGATAGAGTTGTATGGAGACATCTGAGGCTCTTCATTGGACACGACAACAACAACATCGAGGTGTATACACCCAAGATAGAGGACATTGCTGCTGCTGTGATAGAGATGAATGGAAACATCTGAGGCTCTTCATTGGAGACGACAACAACATCGAGGTGTATACACCCAAGATAGAGGACATTGCTGCTGCTGTGATAGAGATGTATGGAAACATCTGAGGCTCTTCATTGTACACGACAAAGACAACATCGAGGTGTATACACCCAAGATAGTAGACATTGCGACTGCTGCGATAGAGATGCATGGAGACATCTGAGGCTCTTCATTGGACACGACAACAACAACTCCATAAGTTTCATATAAATATTTACCCCACGTTGGTTGTATCAAGATCTACTTTCACTAATTAAGGTGGTAATTTTATGATGCTTAATCTACCTACTGACTACCTTTACTCAAATCCTTAATTGAATCCCATCCTAGTCACCAGAAATCAACTTATATTTTTATTTAAATTAATAACAAGATTTGTGTTTAACACAACAACAATTACAATGAGTTAAAATTACAAAATATTTTCTCACAATAAGTTTCTTTTTATTACAAAACGCTATATTTCAATCGATATTCGCTCTTCAACGGGCTTAATAAAACATTGACTATGTCCTACAAGAAATATTTACAAAAACACGAGCATCGTGGATATTTACAACTGAAATTGAATAGTAATTATCGCTTGAAAGCTAGCGTTTTGTAATAAAAAGAAACTCATTGTGAGAAAATATTTTGTAATTCTAAAACTTTTTTTACAATTATATCATGAATGACAATCATAATTTATACTTCGGAATATCTATTACCGTGCTATCTATTCCCTTCCAAGACAAAAATTATCTTCACTGAAAGCACATGTTTTTGCATTAAAGAAATAAAAGATATTAGACGCAATAGAAATTTTATGTATTTAGTATATAATTTCTATGAAAAATAGATACTTCGGTCAGTTAGTATTCTATTTTGCATAGAAGTGTGAATGCCGGCCAGGCAACCTCTATCTTTAGTATATAATGTTAGACGTCATATTTACATATGTAATGCATGTATTTGAAATATATCAAATATTAAGCCAATTTACAACAGGAGTAATCGCCGGTTGTCATTGCTCCAAAAACTGTAGCATTTGTTTAATAAGTTAATTTGATTCTGTATTAGAACTCTGAACTTGATTATAAAGTCGGTGAACGGGTGGGTAACACTCTCGATTCCCGACAGCCATGAATAGGGATCGAATCCCGCGTTAACATTTTGTTTTAATATGTAAATAACTTTCCCATATTATTCATTGTTGCAATTATCATAAACTAGGTTGCTCTTTTTGAGCGGTACCTAATAAAGTGATTTTAGAACAAGGAACAAACTTGGTTATAGCGGTCACTTGAGTTTGTGAAATCCTTGTTACGTGAGGATAGAAATCTCCCTCAGGATAAACGAACCATCATCTAATAGAGTCGAGAGATTCCATGGAGACAAATCTCAATAAGAGAGAAAACGAACCGTAAAAAATATATTTCTCTTTGCGCGGGTCGGAAGTAAATGGGTGCTTTGATATGCAAATTTGTTTGGAGCGAGTAGGTCGTTTGCTCACAATTCGTGTCTTGGTATTCTTTCTGCACAACTTCTTCTTTCCCGCACTTTTTATCTTTCTTTGTTGTTGCTGTTAGAGCAGAAATGTATTTGTCTGGGAATTCTCACACACCATTATATAAATGGAGAGAGAAAAATGTTTTAATTTTAAAATGTACTCTCGCTGAATATTCTGTATATATTTATGTTTTTTAATTTACTTTAAATAGTATCTTGCTTTTTATTATTCTGGTAGTCGCTATTTAAATCACAGCAAAACATGATTTCACTTAAATGAAAGATTCTTTAATTAGTTTATCTTTTATGATGTATAAGCGCGCCATCTGTTATCAAAATACGAAACTATTATAGACACGTATGATTATTTTAAAAATAAAACAATATATACTGCCCTTACTGCCTTGCCTCCCATTAATTTTTCCATTGCAGTAAGGGCAGTAAAAATTGTTTTATTTTAAAAAGAATCATACGCGTCTTTAATTAGTATATATTTTATTTACAATTAACCTTGTTGGATTGCAGGTATTCTTACTGGACGGATATATGGAAATATATCTAGAATTAATCTTCTGTTAGCCCAATCACACTAGTAAGGACAGAATTTAAGGAAGTTATACCTTTTAGCAAGTATATCGGTATTCAAGCAATAACTCTGAAACATATTTGATACACATTGGCCTTTATTGAAGACACGAGATAACCAAGTGTGAATAAAATTGTCGCATCATTGGAGGTCAATCTCAATGATGCCCAAAAGGGACTAAATCAATCGAAAATATGTTTTTCTGGCGATATGACCGGTCATTGCAGATTCCAAGAGGTCCACAAGGGACTAAATCAGTCAAAGAGATGTTTTGCTGGTGAAGTCACCGGTCAATTTCGAGGCTAAAATATTGACAATAGTTCTCAATCAATTTATTTAAATATCCTGGACATTAATTAAATAAATAAAAAGGTTTCTGAGTTCTTTTTATTCGTCTCAAGTTTTCGGGCAAATCTCTGCCCTTCTACGGGAGTGACAAAAGTTACTACTTTTCCGGGTTATCACAAAAAAAAACAATATACTAGGGCCTACCGTAGAAGTAACTTAATACACAGAAAAACGTACACTCAAGAGTAAAACACTAACAACAAAAAGGAGATAAAAACAACTCACAATTTGTTAAATAAAATAAAACAGTACTTATCTTTATTGTAGCGTTGGTAGGGATCGGACTCGGGTGACACAGGGATGAGAAGAGATGCCCCAGACACGGAAAAACCACGTAGAAAAACACTTTAAGCGTCTCCACGCTCTGGGCCCCCTCGCATTCCCTTAGTCCCCTCTTATATACAGACATGGCCACATTCGTCCAATGAGAAGGCGTGAGAGATTGGTTCACTAACAAACGAAGACAACATTCTCCCCTCTGAAACCAGATCAGAAAAAAAAAACTGAAAATGTTTGTCAATATAATTTGACAGGAGAACATATATAAAACGGCGACGTTTTATTCGTTTTAAATATGTTCTCTTGTAGAAGGGCATAAATGCCTGAAAGCTTGAGACTACTTGAGAATAAAATAAAAAGATACCCATCTCCAGAAACCTTTTTTAATTATTTAATTTTCATCGCAGTAAGGACAGTAGAAGTTTGATTTATTTGTGAAAAGAAACATTCGCGTCTTAATGTCTTCATTCGTTATATATAGATGGCGCGTTATCGCTTTGTATTAATTATTTAAAGAGACAAGGGTCGCCTCTCCCGTCAAAATAGACGTCTAAAATCAGACGCCATATATTGACCGTCGTCGCAACTAGCGGCCTCGGGTCGGTGACAAAGCCACAACACCAGCTTTGGCAAACTGACCGCTAGTACCGCTAGTTGCGGCAACGGTCAATAGATGGTGTCTGGTTTTAGACGTCTATTTTGACGGGAGAGGCGACTCTTGTCTCTTTAGATCAATTTCCTCCCGGCAAAATTTCCATCTATTAATTATATAATTAATAGTTTTAAATCTCATACCTACTATCATTCATAGAGAAGTGGTCGCTTTGGTTTCCCCGGATGCGATAACAGATCAAAATTTTATTCATAAGTCTCCATGATGTAAATTCAAAATTCTGTCAATGATTTGTTATCCAGGAGACACAAACGTGAAGGAAATAGACTTTACTTTTCTGATAGTTTTTCTGCGCAAAATATTTTAAAAAAATATTTTTTAGAAACATACATATGCCGTCAAAATAGACGCAAATAAAACTATGCCCCGTATACACTACAGTATGAGATAAAGCGTGTTAAAGAGAGAGTTCTTAGAAATATTTTCAGTGATACGTTAACATATGCATGATGGATTATGTGGCCGCTGGACAAGTGTCGGGCCTGGAGGCTATTGGGTTCGGAGCTCCATCTATGCTTCCTTCCTGTGATGAATCTGTATAAAACGGGTGGTTCTAATAAAGCTGTATGTGTGTGTACAAAAATAGGAGCTCCATCTATGCTTCCTTCCTATGATGAATCTGTATAAAAAGGGGTGGTCCTAATAAAGCTGTATGTGTGTATACAAAAAATGGAGCTCCATCTATGCTTCCTTCCTATGATGAATCTGTATAAAACGGGGGTGGTCCTAATAAAGCTGTATGTGTGTATACAAAAAAATAGGAGCTCCATCTATGCTTCCTTCCTGTGATGAATCTGTATAAAACGGGGGTGGTCCTAATAAAGCTGTATGTGTGTATACAAAAAATAGGAGCTCCATCTATGCTTCCTTCCTATGATGAATCTGTATAAAACGGGGGTGGTCCTAATAAAGCTGTATGTGTGTATACAAAAAATAGGAGCTCCATCTATGCTTCCTTCCTGTGATGAATCTGTATAAAACGGGGGTGGTCCTAATAAAGCTGTATGTGTGTGTATACAAAAATAGGAGCTCCATCTATGCTTCCTTCCTGTGATGAATCTGTATAAAACCGGTGGTCCTAATAAAGCTGTATGTGTGTGTATACAAAAATGGAGCTCCATCTATGCTTCCTTCCTGTGATGAATCTGTATAAAACCGGTGGTCCTAATAAAGCTGTATGTGTGTATACAAAAAATAGGAGCTCCATCTATGCTTCCTTCCTGTGATGAATCTGTATAAAACGGGGGTGGTCCTAATAAAGCTGTATGTGTGTGTATACAAAAATAGGAGCTCCATCTATGCTTCCTTCCTGTGATGAATCTGTATAAAACGGGTGGTCCTAATAAAGCTGTATGTGTGTGTATACAAAAAATAGGAGCTCCATCTATGTTTCCTTCCTGTGATGAATCTGTATAAAACGGGGGTGGTCCTAATAAAGCTGTATGTGTGTATACAAAAATAGGAGCTCCATCTATGCTTCCTTCCTGTGATGAATCTGTATAAAACGGGGGTGGTCCTAATAAAGCTGTATGTGTGTATACAAAAAATAGGAGCTCCATCTATGCTTCCTTCCTGTGATGATTCTGTATAAAACGGGGGTGGTCCTAATAAAGCTGTATGTGTGTGTATACAAAAATAGGAGCTCCATCTATGCTTCCTTCCTATGATGAATCTGTATAAAACGGGTGGTCCTAATAAAGCTGTATGTGTGTATACAAAAATAGGAGCTCCATCTATGCTTCCTTCCTGTGATGAATCTGTATAAAACGGGTGGTCCTAATAAAGCTGTATGTGTGTATACAAAAATAGGAGCTCCATCTATGCTTCCTTCCTGTGATGAATCTGTATAAAACGGGTGGTCCTAATAAAGCTGTATGTGTGTATACAAAAATAGGAGCTCCATCTATGCTTCCTTCCTGTGATGAATCTGTATAAAACGGGTGGTCCTAATAAAGCTGTATGTGTGTGTATACAAAAATAGGAGCTCCATCTATGCTTCCTTCCTATGATGAATCTGTATAAAACGGGGGTGGTCCTAATAAAGCTGTATGTGTGTATACAAAAATAGGAGCTCCATCTATGCTTCCTTCCTATGATCAATCTGTATAAAACCGGTGGTCATAATAAAGCTGTATGTGTGTATACAAAAAATAGGAGCTCCATCTATGCTTCCTTCCTGTGATGAATCTGTATAAAACCGGTGGTCATAATAAAGCTGTATGTGTGTATACAAAAATAGGAGCTCCATCTATGCTTCCTTCCTATGATCAATCTGTATAAAACCGGTGGTCATAATAAAGCTGTATGTGTGTATACAAAAAATAGGAGCTCCATCTATGCTTCCTTCCTATGATCAATCTGTATAAAACCGGTGGTCCTAATAAAGCTGTATGTGTGTATACAAAAAATAGGAGCTCCATCTATGCTTCCTTCCTGTGATGAATCTGTATAAAACCGGTGGTCTTAATAAAGCTGTATGTGTGTATACAAAAATAGGAGCTCCATCTATGCTTCCTTCCTGTAATGAATCTGTATAAAACGGGTGGTCCTAATAAAGCTGTATGTGTGTATACAAAAATTATTTTAATCCCAAAGATGAAGTATGTGAGCAAGCCACTTGAAATTCTCCAAAATAACAGTCCATAATGGGAGACGGTTGTTTGATGTGTGGAAGGAAAGGAAGACGACCAGCCAATTATCGCAACTTCGCAGAAAAAGAGAAACGCCAATTGTGACAGAATCAATCTCTAATTAATAAAAAAAGAAATGTGGAACAAAGACTCCTTTCTCTTTAGCACTAATTAATTAATTGTTTCCTTGAAATTTTCGTTGCCTTTTTTTCAGAACAAAAATTTTCAAAAGCCTCTTTTCAATATTATTTGAACAAGAATCTGATTTAACACGGTTCAGTTGAAAGATGACATGTGTGGAAAGA
The DNA here is from genome assembly GCA_030710605.1 of Cordylochernes scorpioides. Classification (NCBI taxonomy): domain Eukaryota; kingdom Metazoa; phylum Arthropoda; class Arachnida; order Pseudoscorpiones; family Chernetidae; genus Cordylochernes; species Cordylochernes scorpioides. Next base: position 203,110,972 of record CP092864.1, on the reverse strand, counting down.
GATTTGGCATTTTGTTTGCTTGTTTTCGTATAATTAGACAGCTTTCAAACACTTTTATTTTTAGTTTTTGTGGTTTAATTGAGAGTTCGTTTGTAACAGAGAGATAGTTTTGTTAAGTCAAGTTAGTAATTGCACAATCACTATGTATGCCTTAATCATATATTTGCATATATATATATATAACCAAATTAGGTATATCCTGATCACTAACATGAGCGTTTTCTTCACACATATATATATATTTTAAAAAATAAGGCTTATTTTGGATTTAAATATGATTATTTATTTACCGATATTTCTATGGATCAATCTTCCATCTTTTACGAGGTGTTTTGCAGTGAAGCACGCAGCAGGTCGCGCGCCCCAGGTGAGCCACTAGACGTCTTCTAAGCTTATTGGGCGATGAACCATCTAATATATACAATCTAAACAGAGTAAATATAATCAAAATAAAAGTGATATATGTAAATGACTATTGAAATTAAGAGATATCAAATTAATTAAAGAAAAAGTGATATATGTAAATGACTAAGTGATATATGTAAATGACTAATGAAAATTAAGAGATATCGAATTAATTAAACAAATAAAATATCATGAAAATTGAAATAACTGTGTAACAAATATACAAATAGTAGTAATAGATATCCGATTAAAAATGGAATAAAATAACCATGTAAATAGCATAATCATCTAAGAGGTTCTAAACTGAGTATATATATCTGGCAAGTCAATCTTTCTATTGATACTATTTTTATTCTCTAATGAGCTCCAGCTTTCTAAAAATAAACGGCAATGTTTTTCTTTGATGTTTTGATGAATTATAGATGTGTGATCGAAGTCTGGAGTGTGACTATTGTTGAATGCATGATCTACTAGTAGAGATGTCGGGTTATGGCGCTTTAGTGCGGATTTGTGTTGGTTAATTCTTTCAGATAAAGGTTTGCTGGTTTCTCCTATGTATATTGCCTGGCAGGATTTGCATGGTATTTTATAAACCACATTCCCAGAAGATAGAGCGAATGTGGTTTATAAAATACCATGCAAATCCTGCCAGGCAATATACATAGGAGAAGCCAGCAAACCTTTATCTGAAAGAATTAACCAACACAAATCCGCACTAAAGCGCCATAACCCGACATCTCTACTAGTAGATCATGCATTCAACAATAGTCACACTCCAGACTTCGATCACACATCTATAATTCATCAAAACATCAAAGAAAAACATTGCCGTTTATTTTTAGAAAGCTGGAGCTCATTAGAGAATAAAAATAGTATCAATAGAAAGATTGACTTGCCAGATATATATACTCAGTTTAGAACCTCTTAGATGATTATGCTATTTACATGGTTATTTTATTCCATTTTTAATCGGATATCTATTACTACTATTTGTATATTTGTTACACAGTTATTTCAATTTTCATGATATTTTATTTGTTTAATTAATTCGATATCTCTTAATTTTCATTAGTCATTTACATATATCACTTAGTCATTTACATATATCACTTTTTCTTTAATTAATTTGATATCTCTTAATTTCAATAGTCATTTACATATATCACTTTTATTTTGATTATATTTACGGATTTCTCCGCTAGGAGGCGGCACGAATAGGCTGCAAGCAACGTCGCTCTCGGTAAGTGAACTGTCTTACTAAAATATTTCCTCTATTTTTGCTAAAGTTCAAACTCAATATATCCGAAATGAAACCTTCATATCCAATATATCTTACCATCATAATTTTATGTCTATTAGACAAGAATTCTGAGTTAAATTTACATACTTTCAAGCCGGATACATACGGCGGCAAAAAGATTTGCTTATCACGCGTCAATATTTCACTTTCAAAATATTTCCGAAACTTTCTCCTTATATGTGTAGTTTTAATGCTCTTAATATTAGCTGGTATTGAACAAAATCCAGGCCCTAAGATGTCCAAACAAACGACGTTGGAAACAAGCTTAGATAGGGATAAAGAGATCAAAGATCTGATAAATGCACTCACCAAAAGGCTGGATAACTGGGGTGAGAGGCTGGAATCCCGTCTTTCGGCAATCGACGATAGAGTAGAAAATATAAATCAAAGACTGCAACAATTAGAGGAATCTTCTGCCGTTACAAAGGCAGCACTCTCTCAAAACTCCAAAAAAATAAAAGACTTAGAAGACCAGCTTGAATACTTGGATGCAAAGAGCAGAGAAAGGAACCTTATTTTATACGGAATAGAACAAGATATTAACGAGGACTGCCGAGAACGGATACGGAGGGTTATCGAAGAAAATATGCGGACAACGGAGAAGATAAACATCACGCGATGCCACCGAGTATCCAGAAAACCTGGTGCACCGATCCTGGTTGAAGTCCCAGAACAAAACGATAGAACAACTCTATTCAAAGCTGCTTTCAATCTAAGAGGAACTAAGATTTCACTATCGAAGGACTATAGTATGAAGATGAGAGAACAACGACGCGTTCTGAATGTCAAAAGAAGAGAACTCGTCGAAAAAGGTACTCTAGCTAAGCTAAGGGACAATAAGTTAATAATTAATGGCATAGCATATAAGGTCTGTGATGGACAAATTGTAGATGCCAATGGACATTCATTGTAGCAGGCAGATAGGAAACAATCACTTGTAAATAGTCAACCCATTGATAAACAGATCTCTAATACAGTGTCCATACAGCCACTTTATGATAAAACACTCACGGCTAAAACTTCTAAAATTAAAACTCAAAGGTTATGGAAAATATATCAGATAGAAATACAACTAAAATTAGGTATACACATACGAAAAACTGTGAATCGGCAATAAAAGACAAACAAGTAACTCAGGCCAAACATATAGATACTAAAATTAAAATATTACAATGGAATATAAATGGATTCAATAGAATAACATCAATATTTCCACTCGTTGAATACCTAAAAAATACGAACTTTTTGCACTAAATGAAACATGGATCACTGGTGTTATTGAATTGTTAACTGATGAATATTACATAATTCAAAGCCCAGCAATGAAGACAGAACTAAAGGGAAGGGGCTCGGGGGGAATTCTGATTGGAATAAAAAAAAACTTCCAACATACGGTTAGAAAAATCGAAACAAACCCTTACTGGATATCTGTCTTGACGCACAAATTTCTAGACAAAACCACCGAGAGTATATGTTTGCTGTTTGCTTATTTACCTCCTAATGCATTACAAGAACAAAATTTAACAAATTTACTTAGGCATATTGATTATCACATGAGTGAAGGTAACGAAGTGCTAATAGCTGGTGACATCAATATTAGAATAGGCAATGCTGGAGGCTTCCATAACCCACTGAAACTAAATTCACCCCTCAACAAATATAGGAAATCTAAAGACCTAATATCTTCGAAACTATCTGAAAAACTAATTTCCTTCACTGATTCAAATTCTATAACAATAGCTAATGGAAGAACTAAGGGTGACACGCACGGCTCATTCACTTTTATTTCAGAAAGAGGTTCATCGGTTTTGGATTATTTCATGTACATACACGGTTTAACACAGATCATATCGGATATGTGGATCGAAGAACTTTCATATTCAGACCACTTACCAATTGTTTTACAAATTAATACTGGGTATGAAGCTATTAAATCCTCGTACAAAAATGAAATACTAACACGAAAATTCATTTGGACGAAAGAAAATGTGGAGATGCTAAAACATAATTTAAGTGATATTGAAGTTGGAAATGAAACCGATATTAACACAGAAACAGCAAATTTTACTAAACAGATCTACACGGCAATGGAATCGGCAAATATAATTAAATTTGCTAAACGACGACACCAACTTTCAAAACCTTGGTATGACAAAGATTGCTATATCATGAAAAAAACGACCAAAGTAAGTTTACAAAGATGTAGGAACTCAAATAACATACACGACCGCCAAAAATATATTGAGGCTAGGAGGGAATATTTTAAGCTCCTGCAAAGAAAAAGAGATGAATTCAATAAGGACAAGAATGAAAGGATAAAAAACGCCAAAGATCCCAAATCCTTCTGGAATGCCATTGCATCCTTCAGAAAAAAACCAATAATACAAGGTGAGATTGATATAAAAGAATGGTTTTTATTTTATAAAAATTTACTGAACAAAGAAAATAAAGAAGCTACTTTTACGGTAAACCAGATGATCGGTTGGAAAGATCCAGATTTAGACGCGGAAATAACCCTTGAAGAGATCCATGATGTAGTAAAAAAACTAGCGAACGGCAAAGCAGTGGGACTCGATGGTATACCAAATGAGTTGCTAAAGAATTTACCAATACCGACTTTAAATAAATTGAAAAACCTATTCAACAAAATAATGTCCACAGAAAAAATACCCGCAACTCTGGACGAACTCAATAGTACACCCTATATATAAAAGCGGTGATAAGAATAACCCAACAAATTACAGAGGGATTGCCCTCTGCAGTAATATATCTAAATTATTTACTACAATACTAAGAAACAGATTAAACAACTGGATAGAAAAAAGAGTGATTATTTTAGAAAACCAAGCAGGTTTCCGTAAGAACCGATCATGCACTGACCACATAATACTACTGAATTCACTCATCCAATTATCTCTGAGAAGAAAACGAGGCAAGCTATATGTCTTCTTCGTCGATTTGACTAAAGCTTTCGACACAGTCCCACATGATTTACTTTGGCAAAAATTGCATAAAATGGGCATTAGCAATAAATTTGTAATGCTGATAAAAAACTTTTACCAAGAAGCTAAGATCACTATCCGATGGAAAGGACAATATTCAAATAATGTGAAAATTAATTCTGGAGTGTTGCAGGGAGAATCACTTTCCCCACTTTTATTTATACTATATATGGCCGACCTAATAGAACTTTATAATAACTCAGCACTTACAGGATTTCATCTCCCTGATTTTGGCGTTTTACACCTACTTATGTATGCGGATGACATAGCCATAATTGGAGAATCGAAAATTAATCTTCAAATTAAAATCAATTTACTAAAGTCTTACCTGGATAAGAACAAATTAGTTTTAAATGAAAATAAGTCCAAAATAATAGTATTCAGAAATGGAGGAAGACCGGCAAGACACGAAAACTGGTACTGGGGTGACACCCCACTGACTGTTGCGTCCAATATTACATATCTGGGATATCCATTCACTTCCACTATTAATAGTAAAAAGGTAGCCCTCTTTTATAAAGCCAAAGCAAATACGGCAATAAATGCAACTATTAGACTGATAAAAAAAGAAAAAATTAACTCATTAAAAGTTGCTCTGAATCTATTTGACTCAGTTATTAAATCAATACTGCTCTATGCGGCCCCTGTGTGGGCTTGGGACAATACGGATATTATAGACCAATTACAGAATACGTTTATCAAAAATTTTCTGAATCTACCAAGATATATACCAGGGTACATTGTAAGGCTGGAAACAGGCAGAATATCTTTGACTTTTACAACGATCAAATTAATTTTGAAATATTTCATTAGATTACAAAAAATGGAAGACAATAGACTACCTAAGCTATGCTGGAATAGATTGAAGGAAATTTCCTTAATGACAAAAAATCCTATAGGATTCTGTAAGAATATTATGGATATCATCAATCATTGTGGACTCACATGGCTAAACTATAGGTTAAATTATGATGACATACAGATCGAACTTCCGAATATACTAAAAATAAAAATTGAACAGCTATTGCAGCAAGATCTGGCAAAATTATCTCTTACGAAAACATACTCAAACTATAGGTTACTTTATGATTCATTTATTCCAGAAAATTACTTTTCATGCAATCTGTCTTCAGCTTTAGTGAGTTTTATTGCACAGATCAGATTAATGTCAACATTGATCAAAGAAAATCATATTTACGCAATTAAGAAAGAAGATTTGTACTGTGGGTTATGTGGAAGTCAGATAACTGATGAAATATACCATTTTATTGCTGAATGCGGGGATCTGGAAGGAGAGAGAAAAAAGATCCTGAAAAGTCTTCCTAGACCGCATTTGAACTCAATAAAGCTAATAAAAACTGTTTCAGATAAGAAAAGTTGGGCAATTGAACTGTTCAACTTTCAAAAAGCGGTTGGGAATAAAATTGCACTCATGGAAGAGAGAAGAACAGGGGCACAATAAAAAGTCACCCTGTTTGACATACCTTGACTGTAAATACTATATTTTCACCTGTTCTCTTATGGTTAATATTGTCTGTAACTCCACGGAGAATCCGTACAGGGCAAGATGCCCTAATAAAGCTGTTTTGTTGTTGTTGTTGATTATATTTACTCTGTTTAGATTGTATATATTAGATGGTTCATCGCCCAATAAGCTTAGAAGACGTCTAGTGGCTCACCTGGGGCGCGCGACCTGCTGCGTGCTTCACTGCAAAACACCTCGTAAAAGATGGAAGATTGATCCATCGAAATATCGGTAAATAAATAATCATATTTAAATTCAAAATAAGCCTTATTTTTAAAATATAAATGTATTATGGATTGCTCTATATTCAGAATATATATATATAATATTTTGAAAATAGAGCAATACATATTTAAATTTTTAGATAATAAAAAGGCTCACACATGTATATACAGTTAAACCTCTCTATATCGCCCCCTCTAAATAGCGCCTTCCTCTCTCTAGCGCCCGATTTTAAATACATAGTACAATGCGAGATTTACATTAAAAGTCTATAGCACCCTATTTTGGTGAGTCCCAAGAGGGGGCGCTATAGTCAGGTTTAACTGTATATTGAATTGAATAAAATATTATTTTCCAATATTTCAGTTGGCTAAACGCCAACCTTTGTCAAGGCATAACATTTTGTATAAACAAAATCAGCACCACATAGTGTAATTCTAGTGTCATAGATTGACACTATGTGGCTCTGAGTTTGTTTGTACAAAATATAATGCCTTGACAAAGGTTGGCGTTCAGCCAACTGAAATATTGGCAAATAAATATTTTTATTCAATCCAATATATGACTTTTTATTACCTAAAATAATATATATTCAAATAAATGGTATCTTTTAAGTCACGCCTATTTGTCGACCACGCCAGATATTTACAACAATTTCAATTAAGCTCCATGTTCTCGCGTTAAAACAATATTCCAAATGAATTCCAATCCTTGAATCCGATGAGTAGCCATTGGTCTCCGAAACTGTAATTTATTTTATAAAAACTCACTACTGATGATCCAGGCCCATCTAAAAGTTTTCTATTGAAGAAAGAACAGTAGCAACTGGGGGGAAACCGTTTGTTTTTGACCGCTACAACCCAGGATCGAATCCCTCATTGGGCACTTTTTTCTGCTTAAAAAAATGCTCCAATGACCCCCGATTCTCGCAAAAGTCCAACCCCACCAGCAAGTTTATGTAATCAAACCGGGTTCTGGATCATTTGTAAGTGCAAAAGTTGAACTGCTTTTCTCCTGTGTAGACATGTGGTGCACTAACAGTAAAAGCCGTCGCTAACTACCCACCATGATAATCATGGCCTGTACCACGTGTATTAGGGATGAAAAAACAGTAACAACTTTTTCTACATGTAGACCTGGAAATTTCACACTAAAGAGTTTAAACATCAGTTTTCAGAGATGACGCGCTATATTTTCTTATGTTTAAAGAGTACTTAATAAGAACCAGCTTTCATCACTATTTTCATCACAAAAACAATAACATGGTAAATTGTTATTAGGATAATTGATAATAAATCATTTATAATTCTGTAATAAATGTTTTCCTCACCAAAGACCGCAATTGTGATACCAAAAGCTATCTGTAATGAGACATCTCCTATGACACACGTCTTAATCTCTTATAATATCTGTATTTATCCCCTATGATATAGGTCTTAATCTCCTTTAATACACGTCTTAATCTCCTATGATACACAATGTAATCTCTTATAATACACGTCTTATTTTCTCATATATATAATAAATAAAAGTATATATATACTTTTAAAAATGATGGCATATCCTGACCAAAAGCACATGTGCTTTTTAGATGGCAGAGCACCATCTAGTGAAGCAAAAATAAACTAAACGTTTATTTAACTTGCTCCGTGATATTTGGCCAACCCAATTTCTTGATAAATCAAGAAAAGCCATCCACGAACGCGTTTTTGGTCCCAGAGGCTTCTTGAAAACCAAGAAATGGGTATTTAAGGCCAAACTTGCGTAAATACGCTTAACACATGAGAAAACAATAGAAAAAATAAAAAGGTCAGGTATCTAAAAAGCACATGTGCTTTTGGTCAGGATATGCCTTCATTATTTTTAATACCAACACCTGACCTTTTTATTTTTTTTCTATTGTTTTCTCATATATATATAGATAAAATTTTCTCTAGGTGAAGTTTCTCAGTTTGCCAAAGCTGGAGTTGTGGCTTTGTCACCGACCTGAGGCCTCTAGTTTGCGGCTACGGTCAATAGATTGGCGTCTAGCTTTGACTTTAACGGGAGAGGCGCCCTATTCTTATATATATATATGTAGTAACCCCGACTAAGCCGACGTGGAATGTACTGGGCAGTCGTGGTCGTGGGTGCGTGATGGGATTCCCGAACGGGGACAGCAAGGGACAGAGGCAGGTCTAGATGGTAGCTCCAAGAGGTAGAGATAGACCACGGACGAGGGCAGTCGGACTACGGGCGCCGCGAATGCCCTAAGCCTACTCGCGGATAGAAGAAGGGGTGAGAGATCCGACCGACCGTATAACGGCGTCACTCTGAAAACAACTCCTTTGTCTCATTTTCTGGGCCCTTTTATACTGGACCCCCGCATTTGGCGGTGAGTCATGATTGGCTCCTGTAATCACGCCACCTTCTGGCGCCGTTGGTCGTTGTCGCCGTCTGGGCTACCTTTGCCTCTTTGTTTATTTGTTACATCCATTTCCACAAGGTCGATACATATTTTTATATAGATATGGGGTTATAATAAATACCAGAAGAAGGTTGTGAACTATCTAACTCAAAATATACTACATATATATTTTTTTATTATTTTTTTATTATTTTTTTTTTCATATATATATATATACAGTAGAACCTCCCTTTAGCGGACACCCCGCTAGCGGACACCTCTCTACAAAGTACATTTTTCATTCACAAAATTACCATTTTTACTATTTATCAACTCTCCGGTAAGAGGACACCTCTCCCTAAAGGACACTTTGGCTCTGAAATTAGGTGTTGTCCTTTACAGGGAGGTAGTTCTACCGTATATATACAAACGATTGACAATTCAAAAAATATATATTGTAGCGAAGTATTTATTATTTTACACTTGTATTAACAGAGTATCATTTAATGTTTATATATTGCTACTCTGTAAACTTCCCTCATTGCTTATCTTTTGTTTATCATTCATAGTTTGTTCTTGCCATAAATAAATTGCTGTTTCATCCTGAAGTTTGTCTTCCCTAATTTTCCACGTGGCAATATTAATACTTAGTCAATTTTTGTTGCACGAACAAATAAAAAATATAAACAATAAATATAAATTTATTTATGCTTATGAGGTGATACAGCAACGTCTTTACAATAAGAGAGGAGACAAAATGAATCAAATCTAGAAAAAAGAAGTGAGGACTTCTCGGTCATTAAAGTCTAAGAGGCAAGGCCTTCAGCCAGTTCAGGGCTTCCGGGGTGACAGAGTGGAGATTGGAGATTCCTCCATTGAATTTGTACAGCGGGCAGTCATCTAGTATATGGGACATTGATTGTGGGACGTTGCAGGCACAATAAATATAAATGTTATTATTTACAATTTGGTGAATAAATATATAGTTATTTTCAGGAACGGAATATCCTCCGACTTGAGAGAGTCTTCCTCCAGACAAGGACAGAATTTCTCAGTTCAATGTTTATATAGAACTTATATAGGTAACTCTTGGCAGACTGCCATCAAATGTCGATTATATTAATTCGTTTTATTTGAATTTCTTGAAACATAACTAGATAAAAAAGTAATCAAATGAAAAATAAAGGTAAAAAAACCATCTCAATGTTTTAAAAGGGTTGCATGACTAATGAATAAATAGAGATAAATATATAGATATTTTTATGTTTTATTATTACAGAAGCACGAAGTCTATCAGACTATTGTGTTATATTATAAATATTTACATATATAACTTTATAATACAATATAATGCGGCTTGTGATTGTAAAACGACATTTGAAAATTATCTCGCATGTGTTTCTTTTCAACGAAAAATCAAAATTTATTCCAAGGAGAAATAACGATTATTTCCAACCTTAGGGATGAGGTATGAATGGATTAATTGTGAAGAGTAATGATAAACGGAAAATTACTCTTCACAATTCATTCATTCATACCTCATCCCTAAGGTTGGAAATAATCGTTATTTCTCCTTGGAATAAATTTTGATTTTTCGTTGAAAAGAATCTCATGCGGGATAATTTTCAAATGTCGTTTTACAATATATAACTTTAATTATTTACACGATGAATTAGTAGTGATTTATAAATCTGTGTGAAAATAGCTCTAAACTTGCCAAAGTTTTCATAAGATTGAGTATATACAATATACAATAAAAATATAAAAACTGATTAGTTATACTGATATTTTTTCATCATATTCACTTTTATTTTTTAAAAATAAACTTCAGACAAAAGATGTTTCCTAAAATAAAATAAGCCTAAAGCCTTCTTAAGGTTCAAAATGAATTTTTTAAACTGTAGAATATAATTAAAATTAATATTTTTGCCATTAATTTCTTAATCTCTTTCTCCCTCTCTCTCATAAATTTAATCCATTATTAGCGAATTTATATTTTATGAGTTTAAAACAATGGTAGCTGCAACTTCCAGACTCTATATCCTGTTAAAATTTCATCCAGATTGGTTAAATATTTATGGTTTTTATAAGGGCACAAGAAAAGGAAAATACCACCATAATTCTATTTATTTTGAAAATAGAGCAATCCATAAATAAATCTTTAATTAAAAAGGCATATATTGGATCAAAATATCATTTGTTTTGCCAATATTTCATTTGGCTGAACGCTAACCTTTATTAAGGTATTATAACATTTTAATGTGTGTCAACAACAAACTCAGCGCCACATAACGTCAATAGGAATAGGTTAGTTATAAGCAAAAATATTTTTAAACTTATTTCTATTGACGTTATGTGGCGCTGAGTTTGTTGTTGACACACATTAAAATGTTATAACACCTTGATAAAGGTTGGCGTTCAGCAAACTGAAATATTGGTAAAATAAATGATATTTTGATCCAATATATGCCTTTTTATTTGAACATTCTATTTATTCATATTAAAATCAAAAAAGATATATCCTTGACCACAAGCACATGAACTTTTTTAGATGGCAGAGCGCCATATAGTGGAAGAGAAATCAGCTGAACATTGATTTGATCTTGTTCACCTGATATTTGGCCAACCCAATATGACGAGGGCCAACAGCTCGAAACGCGTTCGTGAATGACTTTTCTTGATTTATCAAAAAATTGGGTTAACCAAATATCAGGGAACAGGTTAAATCAATGTTTAGTTGATTTCTGTTCCACTAGATGGCGCTCTGCCATTTAAAAAGCTCATATGCTTGTGTTCAGGATATGCTTTTTTTATTTTAATACTAACACCTGACCTTTTATTATTTTATTTTTCACATTTTTTTATATACTAGCGGATGTGCCCGGCTTCGCCCGGGTTTTACCCGAGTGAATGTTTGTCTAACGAACATTTGTTAAAACAATTCTCTATAAACTTATAAAACGTACTCGGCTTCGCCCGGGGTTTTACCCGAGTAAAGGTTTGTCTAGCGAACATTTGTTAAAACAATTCTCTAAAAACTAATTTAAAAAAAAAGATATATTTTGATAATTTGAAACTCGTAAATTTGAATCTCTCGATATATTGTTATCATCGTCACAATGGGGGCGCTGCTTGCGAGTTAAATCAACAAATCTGCAAATAACTCTAAGGATATTCAAGATATTCAGGAAATTATTTTCAAAAACCTTCCCGGTGATATACCTAATAATATCCCAAAATTTCACGGCGATTGGATGTATGGTTTTTGAATCTATAGAGTGCAGACAAACAGACAGACATTCAATTTTATATATATAGATAGATTTACTCTTCATTGTTGGCTTTTTATCTTACATTCATTCTTCATTGTTGGCTTTTTATATTACATTCACTCTTCATTGTTGGCTTTTTATCTTACATTCATTCTTCATTGTTGGCCTTTTATATTACATTCACTCTTTATTGTTGGCTTTTTATCTTACATTCACTCTGTTGGCTTTTATATTACATTTACTCTTCATTGTTGGCTTTTTATCTTACATTCACTCTTCATTGTTGGCTTTTTATATTATATTTACTCTTCATTGTTGGCTTTTCATCTTACATTCATTCTTCATTGTTGGCTTTTTATATTATATTTACTATTCATTGTTGGCTTTTTATCTTACATTCATTCTTCATTGTTGGCTTTTTATATTACATTTACTATTCATTGTTGGCTTTTTATCTTACATTCACTCTTCATTGTTGGCTTTTTATCTTACATTCATTCTTCATTGTTGGCTTTTTATATTACATTCACTCTTCATTGTTGGCTTTTTATCTTACATTCATTCTTCATTGTTGGCTTTTTATATTACATTCACTCTTCATTGTTGGCTTTTTATCTTACATTCACTCTGTTGGCTTTTTATATTACATTTACTCTTCATTGTTGGATTTTTATCTTACATTCACTCTTCATTGTTGGCTTTTTATATTATATTTACTCTTCATTGTTGGCTTTTTATCTTACATTCATTCTTCATTGTTGGCTTTTTATATTATATTTACTCTTCATTGTTGGATTTTTATCTTACATTCATTCTTCATTGTTGGCTTTTTATATTACATTTATCCGAGTGAAAGTTTGCCTAACGAATATTATATATTATGAAGTATAATAAACAATGTTAAAGATTAGTTTTAATTATTAATCAAGATTGTGTGTGAATATGTGAGAAAGATGTAATATCGTTGTTGTTTTCTTGGCCGACTGTTTTACATATGGTGTTATCTTAAAATTGCTTGTTTTGAATATTTTTTTAGATTGAGTTGAATGAATTGCTGAATTTTTTTTTTTTGTATTTATATATAAATAAAATTAACTCTGTTGATTTTTTTGTATTTAATCGATAACAGCTAAGTTACGCATGTTAATGTTAGGGAAAAATATTTTGATGTTAAGCAAAACCTGCTCCATCTCGTTTTACATAAATGTTGAAAATTTGGTTGAAATTGATGCATTGTAACGAAAGTTTTTAGTGATGTCCTCTTATGAAATTTGCATTTTATTAATATAGATATTGAAACACATTTTTACTCAAAAAATATCATTTTTATTTTACCAAAAAAAATACTCTCAAACAGATATAAAACTCTCTATTCATTTAACACTCTATTCACATATAAAACTGAAAAAAAATCAAATGTTAAAATATTTATACTATTATAATTTTCCGCAATGTTATAAAACCTCTTGGATATTTTTTTCAAACATATATTCTATAAATGTTCACAGAGTGAGATTCCTAATTAATTAAGAAAAGAAAAAAGGGCAGCGTTGCCGGGCTCAAGAAACAATTAGTAGAATTGGCGCAAGCAGACGAACCAATATTGGGAATTACTTAATCACCTTGTTCGGCTGACGTAAACACAACCTGATTGGTGAGTCACCGAAATTTTTATCATTATTATTATTAGAAATTGATTTTTTCAATGTAGGATAAATGTCTTAATTTCATAATGTTTTTATGAGATATAAATAAAACATTTACATATAAACTAGACCAATTACTATTTTATTCATCATAAAGTATATATTTAAAGATTTATCTATGGATTGCTCTATTTTCAAAATAAAGTATATATATGTTGTGAATATTTTGTTGTTGTTAGATAAAGGGTTGATAAGACAAAGGATTGATAAGATAAAAGGTTGGTGCAGTCGTGATAAGAAAAAGATAATTATTTACCATCAAGTAGCTTTTATTTTCAATTACTTGAGAAAATATCACACATTAGTTATTTTCACATTATATAGAATTTATAAAGTTAATCCTATATTAGTGATTTAAAAGGATAGATATCTTAATTACGCATAATTACAACAAAACTGAAAGTCTTTCTAAAAACGATGATAACAAAAGTAAAAATATAAACGAATAAAAATAAAATATATATTTTTTTAAATATAGAGAAATTTGAGTTTTTAGATTATATAATATATATATATATATATATATATGTAGTAATCCCGATGTGGAATGTACTGGGCAGTCGTGGTAGTGGGTGCGTGATGGGATTCCCGCACGGGGACAGCAAGGAACAGAGGCAGGTCTAGATAATACTCCAAGAGGTAGAGGTAGACCACGGACGAAGGTAGTCGAACCACGGGCGCCACGGATGCCCAAAGCCTACATCGCGGATAGAAGGGGGGGTGAGAGATCCCACTGACAAAAAAAAATAAAAAGATCGCGCTGGATATCCTGAACTCACTATTGGGAGTGGGTATAGCGAGGAAGGATTGTTCCAGTCGGATTAATCAATGAAAAAAAAACAAAAATGTTTGGCGAACTGGAATCCCTTGGAATGTAGTTGGAGGTTTGAAGGATGTGGAAAAGGAGAGGTGGATGTAAGAGATTTATTGCTGTCATTTTGATTGTGTCCGGCTTGTGTGGTGAAAAGAAAAAGTTGAAAAATGAAAAAATGATGAGCCGGACGATGAGAGAAAAAAAATTCTAACTGGGTCTCCTGAGCTCACTATTGGGAATTATATAGCGAGGAAGGGTCTTCTAGTTAGTTTAATCAATAAAAAAAAAGAAAATGGCCTGACGAACCATAATCTCTTGATGGATGTAAAAAGTTGGGAGTAAAGGTTAATGGGATAGAGTCAGAGGTTGTAAGGGAAGCGTCAAAAATAACATTTTGAAAATCTATTAAGAAAATAAAATGATAAATGTTTTATCTGTTTAAGAAATATTATACATATTGTTAGGTGTAGGTTTTTTAAAATGGTGCCTAAAATAGTTGAAGTTGTAAAATGCTAAGTCTAAACATGATGAGAAAAAATATTAAAATAAAATAAAAATATTAAAGGTAATAATATATAAAGGGTTGATTGGTAATTGAAGGCATTAATGTCGATGGTTAATAAGCAAAATGATATTATCGATTAATATTGAAATGTTTTATCTACATCTGTAAGTTAAAAAACAAAGTCCAACACCACAAAACTAATAAAACTGTAAGTCTATTTACAAATAAATGAGAGAAAAGCTAGCAAACCTATTAAATGGGAAATAATGTGGGGCACAAAATTTACTAGAATAAAAATAAAGATAAAGGGGAGTAGTGGTGACACACTGATATAATATTTTAAAACTACAAAAATGTATAAGAGGAGTACATAGAGAGGATAAATTTAAAGTAAACACACACAATAGTGAGAGTAAATATTTGGGAAAGTTGGTATACTAGTTACAGTTTTTTGTTACTTAAGGTGCCATGAGTATTTACAACATAGTTTCAGGGATGTAATACAGGAAGGAGGAGAAATAGAGATAAAGTAAAATAAAATATAAAAGAAAATTGACTTAAGAAAATCGTTTGCGATAGGTAGTGCCGCAGTGAGGAATAAAGGAAGAAGGTCTGAATTGATTTCTGCAAAGGACATCTCAGGAGTCCTGCCCTGCAATACGAGCTTAGAAGCGAAGTATTGTTTTTCAGGGTTCAGCAATCTCAAGATGTTCTGTAAGTAGCATTAGATCAGATGGGCAAAAGGCGTGAAGATCGAAGGAGAGGTAGGTAATGGGAGAATATGGGAAAGAAATATTTTTCTGAGAGAGGTTAAAAGAGATGGTGGCTCAAGAGCTGCGCTGCTGTCGGTGATTGAACTCGACCAGATGAAAAATAAAATTAAACGAAAAATGAGTGGCCGCATCGTGCTGATGATGGCCTGGGTCGAGCGTTAGAGAAAAAAAAATATCTCGCTGGTTACCCAAGCTCTCCGTGTGGAGTTAACATAGGGAGGAAGAGTGTACCAGGTCGATGAATCATTAAAAAAAATAAAAATTTAAAAAATGTTGACGAGCAGGAGACTCTTGACTGCGGGAAATATGGAAGGTAAGGAAGGTAAAGGGTACTGTTGCCAATGATGATTGAACAACCCGACATAGTTGAATGTAATGAATGATGTTGTCGGGTGATGGATAAAAAAAAAAAAGAAAGAATCTCTGGATTTCCTGAACTCGTTATCGGGAATTGTATACCGAGGAAGGATGGTCCAATAGATGAATTAATTTAAAAAAATAAAATGGGTGGTAACAGGAACCCTATGGGTGACTATAAGGTTGAGAGGAGATGGTTAAGGAGGTGAGTAAGTGGTATAGGATGGGAAGATAGGATTGAGAGAGAGAGGCGTCAATATGAGAAAATAATAATAATCTAATAAAAAAACAATGATATCAGAAATAAGACGATCTTAAGGTATTTTTAAAAATATATAAATGTTATATAAAAAACTCAAATGATGTTTAAAAAGCTTGAATTTGTAAAGTTTTAGAATCTATATATGCTGACAGATGAAAAAATAGTCGAATAGTAATGATTCAAAAGATTGCTGAGGGTTGAATATTCTAAGATATAAGGAGCAATGACAATAATAACTATATAATAATTTTTGCTTGGATGGTTTATAATGGCTGATCGGTTGAGGTATAGAAAAAATAAAATAAAGACATATAGCATACAAATATAAAAAAAGGTGATAGCTTGATGGATGGCATTGGCGAAGATGTTTTATTCTAATATTGATAGGGGGAATTTTCAATTTTGGGATGTTATATTTGTTAGTAGAAAAAATATTTAAGTGATTCTTAATAATATTCATAAAAGTTAAAACCTTTTTGATTCCTAACAAGGGATCGGTAATGTAGTGTATGTTCGTATTAAATTTTACCCAGAAGGCCTATAATTGAATGATTGACAGGTAAGAGTGTTGAAGTAGGAAAGAATATCTCTGCTAATGATGGATACAAAGGTCATTCCACCCCTTTAGAAGTAGGGAAGGAAAGACGAAGTAGAAAAAAACTAGGGGGGGGGGGTTCAGTGCGTGCGTCCTTGAGCTGTCGTTGGGATGAAGATTGGATTTAATTGTCCTTTTAGGAGGCCAAGATGGCGTCTCCTTTGGTCTCATGTACAGGATCGATTTTAGAGATGATGGGGACCTCTTCATTATAATTTTGTAATATATAGTTGTATTTGTAATTGTGGGAAAAATGGGAGGCACATTATGAGATAAGATAATTTAAAATTGGTATCTATAAAAATATAAATCTAGGACTAGTTTTAAAACTTTTAAATATTGAGAAATATCAATTGAAATAGTAATAGGTTAAGTAAAATAAAGCGCGTAATAAAATTAATTATTAATATTATGGCCATAAATAAGGTATTAAAAAAAACACACAAATAAGTTTAGAAAATATGATTCGAGTAATTAACATATAATATGATTTTTATGTAAAATTGAAATTAATGAATTAAAATTTAAAAGTTGCTTAAAATAAAGTAAAAATTGATAAATGAGGGTGTACAAGATTTAAAATTTGAATTGGAATGTTATAAAAATTGCAAAATTTGATTTAAAATGATTACAGTGAAAATAAACATTAAATTTATGGAGAAACAAGTTGTTTTTAAAAACTCACAGTTTTGAGGATTGTTTAGTCAGGAGACTTGGTCTTTAGTTGTTGTCCCGCTGATGGGGCCTGGTGGTCACTTTTTGCGATGGTTGCCATGGGACATCGTCAATGCTGGTTGGCGGGGCAATGCCAGGATTTCTCGATGAATCTTGTCTGCCTGTTCGAGCCGATGGAGGAAGATGTTCGTGGTGCAGGTGATGTCGATGGGGGCGATGATGACCTCCTCGGCACGAGACACGGCTAGTCCCCGAATGGCGTCTGTTAGGCGGCCTACTAGGTATTCGTAGTGGGGCTGCATGTTGGTGAGGGCATCCGCGAAGTAGTCGTCTCTGACCTCCGTCATCCTCTGCTTGCTGCTGTCCTCAGTTATCCTGTCGACTTTAACGGGTTCTGTAGTAATCCCGATGTGGAATGTACTGGGCAGTCGTGGTAGTGGGTGCGTGATGGGATTCCCGCACGGGGACAGCAAGGAACAGAGGCAGGTCTAGATGGTACTCCAAGAGGTAGAGGTAGATCATGGACGAAGGTAGTCGAACCACGGATGCCCAAAGCCTACATCGCGGATAGAAGGGGGGGTGAGAGATCCCACTGACCGTATTACGGCGTCGCTCTGAAAACAACTAAAAAACTAACTTTGTCCCATTTCTGGGCTCTTTCTGGCGAGTTCTGATTGGCTCCCATAATCACGCCACCTGTCAGGCGCCGGGTTGTTTATCACGTCTGGCCACCTGTTGGCGGGGTGATTGAACTCATTATCATAAACACCTGTTCGTCTGGGTTATTGCGTCGTCTGGTCTACCTCGTCCTCTTTGTTTTATTTGTCACTTCCATTGTTCGATACATATTTTATATAGATATGGGTTTATAATAAATATTAGAAGAAGGTTGTGATCTATCTTAACTCAGAATATACTACATATATATATATATATTATGATCATAATGTTTTGATGTTGGAATGATAAAGAATTGGAGGTGCATTCGTGAAAAAGGAAAATAGTAATTTACTTATCAAGTAGTTTTTATTTTCAATTACTTGAAAAGAATTATACATAAAATATTCTTCACAGTAATATAGAATTTATAAAATGAATTCTATATTCGTGAATTCAAAAATAGGTAAGTATACTATACATATTTACAACAATATTCAAAGTGTATATTCTAAATCTATGGTCAAAAAATGTAAAACATTCAATGATGAAAATAAAATACATGTTTTTGAAAAATAAAATATTTGCATTTTAGATTATATAATATATATATGGAAATAGGGCAATCCATAAATAGATCTTCATTTAAAAAGGCATATATTGGATCAAATATTGGTAAAATAAATTATATTTTGATCCAATATATGCCTTTTTAATTAAAGAGTATATATATATATAAGATTTATTAAAGCAATAAAATGATTATTCTTTGAGTATGAAATTTTGTGAAAAATAGGAACTTACCCTTTATTGTTAATTTGTTTATATTTTCTTTGTCGTCTGTTTTGCATAAGTTGAATCTGGTTAGAACGATATATGTAAATTAGACGATTCTTTTGTTGCCTTAAATACGAGGTAATTAACTCGTTTCTCTCTCTATATCTAAAAATGTTTAAAGTTTAATAAATTAATTTTATAAATCTGAGTGTTTTCTTCAAAAACGATCCAACACATTTACACATAAACTAGACAAATTTGCTGTTTTATTCATCATAGAGGATATATATGTAGTATATTTTGAGCTAGATAATTCACAACCTTCTTCTGGTATTTATTATAACCCCATATCTATATAAAAATATGTATTGACCTTGTGGAAATGGATGTAACAAATAAACAAAGAGGCAAAGGTAGACCAGACGACGACAATGACCAACGGCGCCAGAAGGTGGCGTGATTACAGGAGCCAATCAGGACTCACCGCCATATGCGGGGGTCCAGTATAAAAGGGCCCAGAAAATGAGACAAAGGAGTTGTTTTCAGAGTGACGCCGTTATACGGTCGGTCGGATCTCTCACCCCTTCTTCTATCCGCGAGTAGGCTTAGGGCATCCGCGGCGCCCGTGGTCCGACTGCCTTCGTCCGTGGTCTATCTCTACCTCTTGGAGCTACCATCTAGACCTGCCTCTGTCCCTTGCTGTCCCCGTGCGGGAATCCCATCACGCACCCACGACCACGACTGCCCAGTACATTCCACGTCGGCTTAGTCGGGGTTACTACAGAACGCGTTTAAGTCGACAGGATAACTGAGGACAGCAGCATGCAGAGGATGACGGAGGTCAGAGACGAATACTTCGCGGATGCCCTCACCAACATGCAACCCCACTGCGAAGACCTAGTAAGCCGCCTAACAGACGCCATTCGGGGAATAGCCGTGCCTCGTGCGGAAGAAGCCCTCATCTCTCCTTTCGACGGATCCTACGCAGCAAGCAACTTCATCCAGCAACTCGAGCGTACGAGCGCTGCAAGCCCGGCTCCGCACGCTACTCAAAGGTGAGCCCCTCTCCTTCTACAATGAACTGAATCTGGCCTCTCTGCCATACAGTCAGGCAAAACAAACTCTCATGGACCTCTACCAATTGTGACAAAAATGCACCCAGCCAAACTTTAGCTCATTTTCCCCATTTATATTTATTAACCCCACTATATCCCTCTGAACATCAATGTAAAATTTTAAATGATTCTTGTAATTTATGTGTTAGGAATGATATCCCTTTAACTTTTATGAATATTATTAAGAATTACTCAAATATTTTTTCTACTAACAAATATAACATCCCAAAAATGAAAATTCCCCCTATCAATATTAGGACAAATTCAGATAAAATAATTGCACTCAGGCCGTATCGAACATCTCTTTCAGATCAACGTGAAATACAAGAACAAGTAGGGAAAATGCTAGAATATGATATTATAGAACCTTCTTTCTCCCCCTATTCATCCCCCGTTACTTTAGTTACCAAAAAGGATAAGACAAAACGATTTTGCGTAGACTACCGCCGCCTGAATGAAATAATTTTCCCCGATGTTCACCCCCTTCCGCTCATAGAGAATATCTTAGATAAATTAGCCAACGCCAAAATTTACTCCCGCGCCGATTTTTCATCAGCATACTGGTCCATCGAAATAAGTCCCCCTGATAGAAATTTATTATCTTTTGTCACGTTAGAGGGTCAATATAATTTCAAAAGATTACCATACGGGATTAAAATAGGACCCCAGGTGTATGAGCGAGCAGTCAGTCAGATATTGCAAAGAAATAGGTTAGGTTTTATAGCACATTATTTCGACGATTTCATTATCTTTTCAAATTCCATAGAAGAACATTTAGAGCATTTACAGCAATTTTTTGATATGTGTAATAGGGAAAATTTTAGGTTAAATTATAATAAGTGTGACTTCTTTAAAACTACAATAGAATTTTTAGGCTATACCATTTCATCAGGCACATACACTCCATTAGTAAAATATTTAGATGTAATTAACGCCATTAAGGTCCCCACTAGCGTTAAATCTCTCCAATCATTCTTAGGCTCCATTAATGTATATAATAAATTTATAAAAGATCACGCCCCCGCATTAGGAACCCCCTCAATACTCAATAATCTACTTAAGAAAGATACCCCATGGCACTGGGATGCAGAATGCCAGCATTCATTTGACACTCTAAAGGAATGTCTGACCACAAAAACCGGTACTATACCTCTTTAAAGAAGGGTTACCCTGTCAGCTATTCTGTGATGCCTCACTTCAGGGAATAGCTGGCATCCTAAAACAACAACATCCAGACGGCACCCTACACCCCGTGCAATATTACAGCAGAGCACTCCGACCCCACGAGAAAAAATAAACCATCACAGAGTTGGAATGCCTTGCTGTGATAGATAGTGTGGAAAAGTTCCGTATCTATCTCGCGGGTGTAAGGTTCACAATTTTTACAGACCACCATGCATTACAATGGTCAAAACCCATTTTAAAAAACCCAACGGGTAGACTTTTTAGGTGGAGCTTAAAGATGTCCGCATACGAATATGATATAAAATATATAAAAGGTAAAACGCAGTACGAGGCAGACCTACTATCCCGCAATCCTTGATGTGGTTTTCTCACCACCACCCAACTAATAGAAAAGCAACCCCAATTATCTCCATCTACACTTATCAAAACGAATATAGATGGCCTCCATACAATCAAACGTAAAGGTATTGTCAAGATTATAGTTCCACCTCCCTTACAACATACGCTAATTAATAAAGTACATTTAGAGTATAACCATCCTGGTGTATCCCAAATGATTAGGCTCATCTCCACACAGTATACTTGGTGTGGAATGACCAAATCTATAGTTAAGTATAATAGGGCCTGTCCCACATGCCAACTTATAAAGAAACCCGAAAGGTCCATTATATGGTAGATTAGAACGCCCCCCTATAGCTTTACAACCCTACGATATGTTATCTATAGACACTATTTCAGGTTTTTCTAAATACGGTAATTCTAAGTCATACTTACACGTAATTGTAGATCACCTAAGTCGGTATACATGGACCTTCCCCAGTAAGTTAACTAGTATAATCACATACATTCAGTGCCTCAAAAAAGTATTGCAGTGTGGCCGCCCAAAACGCCTTCTTTCGGACCGGGCACCTGCATTTACTTCCCCAAAGTTCAGGAGATTCTTAATAAAGAACGGGATACAGCCTCTACTAACCACTGCAAATAACCCTCAAGCTAACGGTCTATGCGAGCGTCTTAACGCGACACTCACCGGGAAGCTGAGGTTACTGAACTTAGAGAATCCAGGAACCTCCTGGACTAAGTTAATTAAGATAGTAACTAATAAATATAACGATACCCCCATACGATAACTGGATTTCCCCCCGTATTTTTAATGTATAATATAATCCCCTCAGACTTAAATAACCACATAATCCCCTACCCCAATATAATAGAAGGTAGAAAACTAGCAATACAACGTACAAATGACAGACACGACAAAGAAAAAATTAAATATGATAACAAACGTAAGAACCCACACTTTGATACAGGAGATTTAGTATTAGTAAAGGCGTATCATCATCCAAATAGCGGTAAGTTAGTACCCTACTTTACAGGTCCATATAAAATTACGGAAATAATTTCTGATAATGTCGTACGTATAAATAGACCCAATAGGATTACAGGTAATGATAGCGATACTGTACATGTAAATAAATTACAATATTGAATTATAAATTACAATATTATAATGAAGAGGTCCTCTATATTTCACCACCCAAATTATATATATATATATATAGAACCCCTAAAAATAAATAGAATATTAGATCCTTTCCGACATTTAGATCCCAACTTGTTTAGTCCAATAGAAAAAAGTATAGCTCATCGATTTTCCGAACCATTTAATCACTTGTACCCCCCTCTATTCTCATAAAATTAGCGAAATCTAGGTCCTGAAAGTCTGGCGAACTCCTCGACGTAAATTAATCAATTAAATAATCATAGCATTCAACACCATTTCATGATTACCTTTTCCTCCACCAATAATTTCTCTCCTTCAAATGTTATGACTATTTTTCTCTTTCTATTAGGCACACAACTGAATACTTAAGACTAACCTTCGGAATTGTTTGGACTGGAATAGCGCAATTCCGAGAATATAACTCACATACACACACTGTATATAAAAACAAAGAAACATTATGTAATTATTTTTTATTATTCCAGTTAGCTTCTCTTTCTTAAATTATGATAATATATTCCCCAATAATTTCACAAAACCTATTCTCTTTATATATGCCTCTACACCAACCCCTTGGTTCTGAATTACTTAAGCACCGATCCTCCCTCATATATCCTGATCTATTGATAAAAGTATTCGCAATATTAACTCGATTAGAAAAACATTTGGTACACAGGCGCCACTGAGTGGCAAACAATCCATGTTACATAAATAGCTATTATATTACCGTCCTCCCAAAAACAAAACACAACGCCCGCCACCGCGGTGTTCAGTTTGATTATATAGGCTGCACGAGCTCGACTTTCTCGCGCCACTTTGGCGCCTGCCCGTTAAATTGTCGCCTGTTCAAACATACACTACATTACCGGCTCCCTTGTTAGGAATCAAAAAGGTTTTAACTTTTATTTTTATTTTTTTGTCGAATTTGTCGCCTCTCATTTCCCTATATGTAACGTAATGTTACATGGAGAAAAGATCTGTTAAATTAATACTTTAAATGATGTTCCCCAAACGTAACAAGCCGGCGTTTGGGTAGGCTCAACTGAAAAATTTGCAGACCAACTGCATAAAACGCTCTGAAATCTTTTTAGCGCCTAAGACATGCACTACATACTACACGTATCTAAAGTCCTATCTTCCACTACAATGACATCATTTTAGGGATCAAGGTCGCTTCCCGTCTGGTCTCACATAATATAATCGGAAAGTTCTGGCAAAGACCAACTTCTCAGACCGGACCAAAGCGACATAGGGCCACATTGCCTCCCCGTAGGCCAAACTAGAAAGACATCAGTAATCTTGCACCTACACCTAGACATTGTGTGTAAATATGTTCTTTTTTTTTTAGAAACGAATATTTTTGTTTTTTTTTTAACTTTTCTCTCATTTACTTGTAAATAGACTTACAGTTTTCCTAGTTTTGTGGTGTTGGACTTTGTTTTTTAACTTACAGCTGTAGATAAAACATTTCAATATTAATCGATAATATCATCTTGTTTATTAATCATCAACATTAATGCCATCAACTACCAATCAACCCTTTATATATTATTACCTTTAATATTTTTATTTTCTTTTTTTTCATCATGTTTAGACTTAGAATTTTACAACTTCAACTATTTTAGGCACCATTTTAAAAAAACCTACACCTAACAATATTTATAATATTTCTTAAACAGATAAAACATTTATCATTTTATTTTTCTTAATAGATTTTCAAAATGTTATTTTTGACGCTTCCCTTACAACCTCTAACTCTATCCCATGAACCTTTCCTCCCAACTTTTTACATCCATCAAGAGATTATTGTTCGTCAGCCATTTTTTGATAAAACTAACTAGAAAACCCTTCCTCGCTATATCATTCCCAATAGTGAGCTCAGGAGACCCAGTTAGATTTTTTTTCTCTCATCGTCCGGCTCATCATTTTTTCATTTTTCAACTTTTTCTTCTCACCACACAAGTCGGACACAATCAAAATTGACAGCAATAAATCTCTTACATCCACCTCTCCTTTTCCGCATCCCTCTAACCTCCAACTACCTTCCAAGGGATTCCAGTTCGCCGAACATTTTTTTTTTTGTATTATTTATCCAACTGGAACAATCCTTCCTCGCTATACCATTCCCAATAGTGAGTTCAGGATATCCAGCGCTATCTTTTTATTTTCTTTTTCTCATCGCCCGACTCATCATTTCAATTCACCAATTTTTCAAATTTTCACTTTTTTTTCATAATTTAACCGGGCACAATCATTATGGACAACAGGGATCCCTCTTACCTCTACCTCTCCCTTTTACATCCATCAATCTTCCCACCTCTTTTCACTGTCTGAGCTAATGATGCAGACGGAATATCTTGGGCATTCTATTAATGAAAACAATGCCTCACTTAAACAAGTTCGCATTGCATTGCAGAATGCTTGGGATATTACTTTGCAGAAACATGCTCAGATACCCCCTTTCCCTTTTTAAACCTTAGCGTCACATTATACATTCAGTCAATAAATTAACTTCATTTTTTTCTCTCATCTCTTATGCAATAAGATATTATTTTCCTTGTACGACTCATTTTACCATATTTACCATTTTGTATTATATACTTTCTCTTAATCTTTTATCATTCATTTTGTGTGTTTTTATTTTTATAACCTTGATTTTTATTTCATTGATACACCACCATTACACAACATCTTTCTATTTTTAACTTGTAGCTTAATAATAATTTTAACTAATTTGTATACAAAAATTATTTCTTTTATTTTTTTATAATAGGTTTGTTAGGTCATCATTCATTACATGTCATTCCCCCAACCAAACCTTCATCACCGGGGGCACATTCTGTAGTATATTTTGAGTTAGATAGTTCACAACCTTCTTCTGATATTTATTATAACCCCATATCTATATAAAAATATGTATCGACCTTGTGGAAATGGATGTAACAAATAGACAAAGAGGCAAAGGTAGACCAGACGGCGACAACGACCAACGGCGCCAGAAGGTGGCGTGATTACAGGAGCCAATCAGGACTCACCGCCATATGCGGGGGTCCAGTATAAAAGGGCCCAGAAAATGAGACAAAGGAGTTGTTTTCAGAGTGACGCCGTTATACGGTCAGTCGGATCTCTCACCCCTTCTTCTATCCGCGAGTAGGCTTAGGGCATCCGCGGCGCCCGTGGTCCGACTGCCTTCGTCCGTGGTCTATCTCTACCTCTTGGAGCTACCATCTAGACCTGCCTCTGTCCCTTGCTGTCCCCGTGCGGGAATCCCATCACGCACCCACGACCACGACTGCCCAGTACATTCCACGTCGGCTTAGTCGGTGTTACTACATATATATATATGGAAATAGGACAATCCATAAATAGATATTTATTTAAAAAGGCATATATTGGATCAAATATTGGTAAAATAAACTATATTATTAACCAATATATGCCTTTTTAATAAAAAGTATATATATAATTGATTAAAATATTTAAAATAATATCTAACATATAAAAAAAACTCTATTTCTTGTATAAATATTGCCTTAAACTGTAAATTTGAATAATTTTTCGCTCTCTCCCGCAGTCCATCAGTGGCGGAGTCTTTCCCGCGGTGGGCGCCACCAATGACGACATTATACAAGGTATGTCCCATAAGTTCCCGGACTGGGTCCATAAAAAAATAAATAAATGGAAAATGTAAATGAATTTGACTGTTTATTATAGAAAAAATATCTGGCTACACGGTGGTACCAATATCGAGGCGGTACGTGCACGCGCCCCAAAGTTATTCTAATTTATTTAAAGGTTACACATAGCGCTGCGGCGATTTTACGATGGAACGAAAATTGAAGCAGAGGATTTGCATAGAATTTTGTGTGAAACTTCAAATATCAGCAACCGAAACTTTTTAAATGCTTAATAAAGCATTCCCCAAAGAGAACAATTGTTTTTGAATGGCATTCTAGATTTAAAGCTGGCAGAATTTCCATTGAAGATGATCTTCGTCAAGAACGCCCAAAAATTTCAAAGGACTGATGAAAATGTGCAAAAAATCACCGATTTGATAAAAGAAAATCCTCGAACCACTTTGCTGGAGCTAGAGCAAGACACAGGCATCTCTAAAACAACGATTGGAAGGATCGTAACCAAATCAAAAAGACTCCTGCAAAATTCATCCCAAGATTCCTCACTAATGAGCAAAAACTGTGTCGGCTTGCAACCTGTGAGGACATGTTGGAAATGACAAGAACGGATCCGAAATGGAAAGACAAGATAATCACAGGCGACGAGACATGGGTCTATGGTTATGATCCTGAAACCAAGCATCAATCTGCCGAGTGGAGATGTCAGGGTGAGCTTAGACCCAAAAATCCAGATTATTGAAATCCAGAAACAAGGTGTTGCTGTCGCTTTTTTGGATAAAAAGGGCATTTTTCATCACGAGTATCTTCCTGCAGGCCAAACAGTTATCAAGGATATGTATTTGGGCATTCTTCGCCGTCTAAGGGAAGCGATTCGAAAAAAAAGGCCAGAAAAATGGATTAATGGTGGCTGGATCCTACACCATGACAATGCTCGCCCTCACACAGCGCACTTGATGACTAGCTTTTTGGCGAAAAACGGGACACAAATCCTACTTCAACCACCCTATTTCCCAGACATCGCACCAAATGACTTTTTCCTGTTCCCCAAACTTAAAGCAGTTCTAAAAGGAAGACATTTTGACACCAGGGATGACATAATAGAAAAATCGCCGTTAGCATTGAAGAGCATTCCAAAAGAGGCTTATAAAAACTGTTTCGACAATTGGGAGAAACGATGGCGCTGGTGCGTTGAAGCAAGGGGGGGATTACTTTGAAAAGTTTTAATTAAAAAAATTTTAAAAAATCTTACCTTTTTTTTTTTATGGACCCAGTCCGGGAACTTATGGGACATACCTTGTATATATTTGTATACACCAATACCTCGCTTTGCGTCGTTTCGTTTTACGTTTTTTTCGAAGTTGCGTCGCTGCTTAATTTTTACTGATTTTCACTGTGTGTCGTTAGATTTTCGAAGTTGCATTGTTTTGGATTCGAGTGTTTAATTTTTTTTTTTTTGAAATTTTTTTCCTAAAATATGGCAACACCTTTGTTTTTGATTGCGTCATGCCATCAAAATTTTATTTTCACTTTGCGTCGTTTCAATTTGCGTCTTGTTTTTTTGGAATGTAACCCCGACGCAAAGCGAGGTATGGGTGTATATGTATATTTATCAATTATTTTTTATATTTATATCTATATTCATATATTTATCATTTTATAATCTTATTTATTCATATTTATATTTTATCTGTATTTAAACTTATATAATCTCATATGGTCATTGTAATAAATCATTTTCAATCTCTCTCTCTAATACTAGAAATAATTTGTATATACACACTATGTATATAAAATAGTTTAAACATTTACACGCAAATATCTACATATAATATAGCGTGTGTTTTTTGAAAATAAATAAAATAAAAAAATAAGAGTATATATGCATACATAAGTAAGATATATTAAAAATATATATACAATGGTTGAAACTATAAATGTCAAGCAAATAGAAAGGACTGAGAGATATTGAGAATACACCCATACCTCGCTTTGCGTCGGGGTTACGTTCCAAAAAAACACGACGCAAATTGAAACGACGCAAAGTGAAAATATGTGAAGGCGCAATCAAAAACAAAGGTGTTGCCATATTTTAGGAAAAAAAATTAAAAGACTCAATCCAAAACAACACAACTTCGAAAATCTAACGACGCACAGTGAAAATCAGTAAAAATTAAGCAGCGACGCAACTTCGATAAAAACGCAAAACGAAACGGCGCAAAGTGAGGTATTGGTGTATATATATAATGACATGTATAGGGCTGATCAGGTCATGTAAATTAGATATTGTAGAAACGACATTTGAAAATTATACCGCATGTGTTTCTTTTAAACGAAAAATCTGAATTTATTTTAAGGAGAAATAACGATTATTTCTAACCATAGGGATGAAGTATGAAAGGATGAATTGTGAACAGTAATGATAAATGGAAATATAAAAGTGTCCAGGGATGGGACTTTATTTTTCCGTTTATCATTACACTTCACAATTCATCCTTTCATACTTCATCCCTAAGGTTAGAAATAATCGTTATTTCTCCTTAAAATAAATTTCGATTTTTCGTTCAAAAGAAACACATGCGGGATAATTGTCAAATGTCGTTCTACAATCATAAGCCGCATTATATTGTATTATAAATTAGGTATATTTATATTATTCAAATTTAAAAAGGTGTATCCTGACCTCGTTCACATGAAATTTTTGATGGCAGAGCGCCATCTGGTGGAAATCAACTAAACGTTGATATAACCTGTTCCACCAGATGGCGCTCTGCCATGAAAAAGTCCATGTGAACGTGTTGTTTTTTGATGATTGACAGACTTCTCCTTTAAATGTATTAATTATTATACATACATTACAATAAGAAAACACAATAAATACAAAAGATAATAGTGGCTATATATTTTTTTTAATCAAGTTTTTGTTCGTCACTTTTTAACAACAACAACTTTTTTATATTAGGTTATCATATCCAATCTCACAGAATATATATATATATTTATATATATTTTTTTATATAAAATTAAATATTCCAACAGAACGTGGTCAAGATATGGCTTTTTTTTTTTAATATCAAACACCTGACTTTTTTTATTATTTTTTGACATTTATATTATTAAAACAACACTTAAAGTTTCACCGCATAAGTTTCTTTTCTGTGAAAAATCAATATTTATTTCAAAGAGAAATATTTACTATTTCTAACTTTTTTGGATGAAGTATCAAAGGGTGAAAATATGAAGAGTAA
Organism: Cordylochernes scorpioides; assembly: GCA_030710605.1. Lineage (NCBI taxonomy): Eukaryota > Metazoa > Arthropoda > Arachnida > Pseudoscorpiones > Chernetidae > Cordylochernes > Cordylochernes scorpioides. The sequence goes on along the minus strand of CP092864.1, from coordinate 203,081,055 downwards.
TGGCGAACGGAAAAATAAAAGTGTCCAGGGGCGGGAATCGAACCCACAACCTTCCGCTTACCGGGCAGATGCTATATATGAAATATTTTACTAAAATATGAATACATTTGAGACATATAAATAGCGTAAAGATAGAGGCTGCCTGGCCGGCGGCATTCATAGTTCTTCAAATTGAAGATACTTTGGCCAATAAATCTTTTTTATTGTCTCATCGTTTCGACTAGCATCTGCCCGGTAAGCGGAAGGTTGTGGGTTCGATTCCCGCCCCTGGACACTTTTATTTTTATGTTCGCCATTACTCTTCATATTTTCGCCCTTTCATACTTCATCCAAAAAAAGTTAGAAATAGTAAATATTTCTCTTTGAAATAAATATTGATTTTTCACAGAAAAGAAACTTATGCGGTGAAACTTTAAGTGTTGTTTTATAATCATACGCCGCAGTCCTTTATAATATATTTATATTATTATTAATGGATATTTTATAAAGGTTTAATCCACAAAGGTAATTCTCTCTATAAATAGTCACTGCCATCCATATTTTAGGAAATAAATATATGAATAGATCTATGTGAAAAAATAGTACAAATGTGTGTGATATATTGTACTGGGATAAGGTGCATAATTATGGGAAAAAAAGGTCTGTGATGCCCTTAGATGTCCGGGGCCGCACGCGCGCTACACTGAAGGAATCAGCATGTGTCTACCCTTGTCCGAAAGGACCGGGTAACCCTCTGAACCTCCTTCGTGATGGGGATAGGGGATTGTAATTATTCCCCTCGAACGAGGAATTCCCAGTAAGCGCGAGTCATCAGCTCGCGTTGATTACGTCCCTGCCCTTTGTGCACACCGCCCGTCGTTACCACCGATATCAATAGATCTATATATGATAATTTTACTAAAATATGAATACATTTGAGACATATAAATAGCGTAAAGATAGAGGCTGCCTGGCCAGCATTCATAGTTCTTCAAATTGAAGATACTTCGGCCAATAAATCTTTTTTATTGTCTCATCGTTTCGACAAAAATGCAGACTTAGAATAATTTTTAACGCTTTCCCAAATGTTTTAATTTCTGTTCGCTCCTGACGAGGACAAAATATTTACGTCGAGACAATAAAAAAGATTTACTGGCCTAAGTATCTTTAATTCGAAGAACGTATAAATAGGTTTTAACTTCTTTCCAAACAATAAAAAAGAATAATAATAGAAACTATTATGAGAAAAAAAATGTAATAAATGTGTGGCGACCACACTTTGCTTCAGCGAGCGTGAACTGGGACAAAGCTTCACTACACATACGGGCAGTAGTGTGGCGGCCTCACTACGCATGCGCGGGCGACCTCCGGGACACTCTGGCCACGCGCGTCGTCAACAACAAGGCTTGCTTCCAACGGCCGTTACTTCTTTTCTATTTATATATTTCTGGCTTTTAATAAATTAATTTATTTTATAAAAAAATAATTATAATATTATCAGCGGCCTTTTCACAAGCCACACCAACACGCACGCAACCATCCCACATATATGTATTACCTTATTTTTAACTTATTATCTATCTTTTCTTTAAAACTATCCAGCAGCCTGGGTTACCTATATGTTAATAAATAACAACAAAAAAGCGTTTATTAATACTTTTTGGTCTTATACAGATTCTCCGAGTAGAAGAGTGTATATACAGAAATAACACAGTAATAGTAACAAAATTCCGCAATGTTATTTACAATCTATCACAAAACCAAAAATGTATACATTAGAGGCATATATGAAAAATTTTGTTATTAATGTTTCTTCAAAATAACAATGATTAATAATGATAATTCACAACACCCATTGTGTGTAATAAATGTATTAATTCAGTGCACATCTTTTTTTTTCTATATTTCCATATTTTCCTTCAAAATGAGTATCCTCTCTACAGGAGAACCTAGGTTATATATAAGTTAATTGTTAGGATATATATGATTAATAATAATAATTTATTTATTTATTTCAACACACACACAAAACGCGATATCCCGGCTAAGGATAATTGCGTCAATTTACAACTTTGACAGAAGCATTTATAAACATATTATACAATAAAAAATAAATAAATAAAAAATAGAAACAATGAGATATATTAGGAACCTGATCCTTACAGGTTAGAAAGATATTCGTAAATATATTTTAAAAAATGGTTAAATCTGTGATAATTATCTCTAGTATTTGGTGGTGGTGTCTTGTCCATGGAGCAGATCAGATCGGTCCGTGCACCCTGATCACAATACCGGCCAACTGAGGTGGTGGTGGTGTCTTGTCCATGGAGCAGATCAGATCGGTCCGTGCACCCTGATCACAATACCGGCCAACTGAGGTGGTGGTGGTGTCTTGTCCATGGATCAGATCGGTCCGTGCACCCTGATCACAATACCGGCCAACTGAGGTGGTGGTGGTGTCTTTTCCATGGAGCAGATCAGATCGGTCCGTGCACCCTGATCACAATACCGGCCAACTGTGGTGGTGGTGGTGTCTTGTCCATGGAACAGATCAGATCGGTCCGTACACCCTGATCACAATACCGGCCAACTGAGGGGGTGTTGGTGTCTTGTCCATGGAGATCAGATCGGTCCGTGCACCCTGATCACAATACCGGCCAACTGAGGTGGTAGTGGTGTCTTGTCCATGGAGCAGATCAGATCGGTCCGTGCACCCTGATCACAATACCGGCCAACTGAGGTACCTTGTTCGTGTTCAGGGTCTTCGTAGCATATTTCCCACTCGTTCCCCGGACTGAAGACCCCAGCGCGTTGGCTATCTCTAGTATTTACAAATTGATATAGATCTACATTATTTACTGTCTGTTGTCTAGCGCTGATTAATAATAATACAGTTAAACTTGTCTATAGCGCCCCCTCTTGGGACTCACTAAAATAGGGTGCTGTAGAGAGGGGATGATATAGACAGGTCACTTTTAATGTAAATCGCATCGTACTACGTATTTAAAATCGGGCGCTATTTAGAGGGGGCGCTATAGACAGGTTTAACTGTATTATTTTTGATATTTCTATTTTTATAATAACTTTTTTACATATATTTGTCTTTCCAGCTATCAGTCTGAAAAACATCACAGCGCCAAATAGCAGTCTCAATAATCTGCATGTTTTCATAAAATTGAATTATTTGGATAATATTTGATGATATAATTAAGTCAGAAACAACAAGGTTAAATACACAATAAGAAGGTAAAAATAACTGAATTGAAGCATTCACAAATTAAATGAAATCTAAGTAAAGAAAATTCCACATGAAGCAACATAAAACTAATAAAAATCCAAATAAGCAAAATTCTGTAACTAATTTAATTGGGATTGTTTCTTTTCAGGCGGTGTTTTTTTAAAACGAATTTTTAATTGCTGATTCTTATTAAAATGTTAATATTAACAAATGCATTTTATAATGAATATAATTTATTTAAAGGAGCTTTTCATTCTATATGCACTCTGGTAAAAATCTACTCGGAGAAAACCCGGGCGTTAATTGGGTCCTTTGTCTAGTTTTCAAAGTGTTTATAATTTTAAAAACAAGGTAATTTTGTGCCTTATCATGTTTATAATTTTATTATGAAATAAAATTTTTGGTCTATTTTTCTGTCTATTTATCGATAATGTCCTAAAATACTGGATTAAATATCACAAAAATTACAGTTAACCTCTTTTGACACTTGGAATGGCTTTGAGCATTATTGTGTGAATATCGTTGCATTATCATGTGAATTTTCGAGTTCGGATTCTTATCAAATAAATCATAGATCTCTGAGAATCGAATATAATTTATAACCAATATATTTTATTTAATAATATCCTTTTTCTATATATACACGGGTAAAAATGCACTCGGACAAACCCAGGCTTTGCCCATGTCAATCATCTAGTATATACCATGTATACCATATATACGATGTCCGAAAGAAATATTCGATATTGTCGTGGCAGACAGGGGCAGTTCGAGAACATGTGCACCTCAAGAATAGCTATGGAGAGGCGACTGCAATCTGCATTGGCTTCCCATCGAGTTCAACGTCGGAGCTTGCTGTTGACGTTGTTTTGTACAGCTCTGTAAAAATAAATCGGGTTAATATCTCGAGAACCGAGATCCTTATCGACCCCGCGTGCTCCTTTGATCATCCTGATACAGCAGCGACACAACAGTCAGTAATGGGATCTTTGTTTTATAAGTCGTTGATGCCAATGGAAACCAGGAGTAATCAGAAGTCTTGCAGGCTCTCCTTTCGAGAATTAAGGAAATTTCCCATCAAAATATAAAATTCAAAGAAGAAATAACTAGAATCTCAAACAACAATCAGCATTACTAAGAGAGGGGGTGAAGTTGCTCCACCATTTTAACATCTTAACATGCAGGTCTTGGGATTTGAAAGCAGAATATCCGCTGTTGTTAACGATCTTCAATCTCAGATCGATGCATTAAAAGGCAATGGCCTGGTTCCTCTCCCACAACTAATCATGTCTTGTCACGCGCTTCCTACAACGGACTCTCCATCTGGCTCGGACCTCTCTACACGAAATACGATCAGATTTAAGGTTAAACCTCAAATCTTCGATGGCACCGCTTCATGAGCTACCTTCAGCGGCGCAGTTCGAGGTTGTCGCCCGAGTCAATGGATTTTACGATATCGAGATTTCTTTGACGGAGGCCCTTCGTGGCCCAGCATCCGAGATTCTGAATACTGTATCTGTGGAACGGCATAGAGTCCTGGTCGACTCTCTAAGAGGGAAATACGAAAATAAAATTATCAGCAGTTTAACGCAGTCTTTTACCGAAATAAGATCAAAGCTAAAGTTGAACCATTGCAAGAAGCTGTCAAAGATCATCAGAGGGTATCAAGGCTTGCTTTCTCGTCTTTTCCGAAGGAGATTCAATATTTAAAAACCCAGAAACAGTTCGTAGAAGTCCTTCGAGATCCTTAAATGCGGCAATATGTCCGGCTATCAACGTTCTGTACTCTCCAAAAAAAAACTATATTTATGAATATGGAGAATGAAGCGTCTTAACAAGCTTCGATTTGCTAGTTAAACAGAGGTTAGTGAAAGCCAACCTCAAATTTCCATCGAAATGAAGCCACATTCTGTAGATCAAGAAGGACAAAGTAATTGTCCTCAAACTATTCCAAAGATGCAAAATAACATCCCTGGCAACCAGGGAAACGACAATTAGTTCACCTCGCAGGGCAGAGATCGGCTCAACAACAAAGATAAACCCCAATTAAAGTCATCCTGGCCTCAGCTCTTCTAGAAAATTACGATGACCTTTTCTTGTATGGAAGTGTTCAAGGATCTTCTTGCTACATGGTGATCGACACCGGGGCTAGCACCACCATCTTTTGAACTGGTTTCATCAATCAACTAACATCAAAACCCCGCAGTTTAAATCACCGACAATGTCTCTCCATAATAACAGCAACTGGAGAACTGACATCGATATATCACCGAGTGCTTCGCGAGCTACACATTGGTGACAACATCTACCAGCATCCTGGGTATGTAGCTGATATTGTGGACGATATCATTATTGGAAATGATGTACTGAGAAAATTGAGATTACATATAGATTTAGTACAAGGTCTTCTCTATTCTACGACAGAGTAAATTCCTCTTTTGAAAGGTAGATCAACAGACTTCCCTCAAGCTTGCCAAAGATTCGTTGTTTCTAATTATTTCATAATTGGCCAGAAACCCATTCTTGATTAATCAAGAAAAGCTAACCACGTACGTGTTTTGGGTTGTTTGCCCTCGTCAGCGTGGTGTGCGCTGTACCTCAACGACCAAATTTCCACTTCATTTCCATCTTTCTTCCAAAACGATATATATATATATAGATGTAAATTTTGCCAGGAGGAAATTGATCTAAAAAGACAAGGGTCGCCTCTCCCGTCAAAAAAAAAAAAAAATATATATATATATGTTATAATCCCGAGCAAACCGACGTGTGAATAAACTGGCAGTCGTGTACGTGAGGTGAGTGTTGACACGTGGACAACAAGAAGTAGAGGCAAGGCTAGATGTTAGCACCGAATAGGTCGGAGACAGCCCCAGGGACAGAGGTGGAAGGCCATGACATAAACCTGGATGCCTAACACCGAAACTTGGAGAGAGGGAGAGCCAGAAGCGGTCTGCCGATGGACACACTGTATCACAAACTGCGAGCTAAAACTGTTCTGTTGTCCCCGGGAATGGTCGCCTATAAAAAGCCCCGAAAGGGGGCCCTTCAGGGGCGTATCATGTTCTTTGGCTTTGCCACGTAGCTGTCCCCAGACCACTCGTTTGCTGTTTTTATTTTGACGTCATAATTTTGAGTTTAAATACGAATGAGGATGATACAGGTTATATTAATAAAGATATAGCAT
>CP092864.1:203036109-203074551 GCA_030710605.1 Cordylochernes scorpioides | reverse complement strand
ACCATGTAGCAAGAAGATCCTTGAACACTTCCATACAAGAAAAGGTCATCGTAATTTTCTAGAAGAGCTGAGGCCAGGATGACTTTGATTGGGGTTTTATCTTTGTTGTTGAGCTGATCTCTGCCCTGCGAGGTGAACTAATTGTCGTTTCCCTGGTTGCCAGGGATGTTATTTTGTATGCTTGGAATAGTTTGGGGACAATTCCTTTGTCCTCCTTGATCTACAGCATGTGGCTTCATTTCGATGGAAATTTGAAGTGCGTTGACATTGGCTTTCACTAACCTCTGTTTGACTAGCAAATCGAAGTGGACCACTTGAAGCTTGTTAAGACGCTTCATTCTCAATATCCATAAATAGCGTTTTTTTGGAGAGTACAGCGCGGCGATAGCCGGACATATTGCGGCATTTAAGGGTCTCGAAGGATTTCTATGAACTGTTTCTGGGTTATAAAATCTTGAATATCCTTCGGAAATGACGAGAAAGCAAGCCTTGATACCCTCTGATGATCTTTGACAACTTCTTGTAATGGTTAACCTTTAGCTTTGATCTTATTTCGAAAACCGACTGTGTGGAGCTGCTGATAATTTTCTTTTTGTATTTCCCTCTTAGAGAGTCAACCAGGACTCTATAGACGAACTGCCGCTCCACAGATATAGTATTCAGAATCTCGGATGCTGGGCCACGAAGGGCCTCCGTCAAAGAATCTCTATATCGTAACATTCATTGACTCGGGCGACAACCTCGAACTGCGCCCTGAAGGTACGCCATGAAGCGGTGCCATCGAAGGTTTGAGGCTTAACCTTAAATCTGATCGTATTTCGTGTAGAGAGGTCTGAGCCAGATGGAGAGTCCGTTGTAGGAACCGCGTGACAAGAGATGATTAGTTGTGGGAGAGGAACCAGGCCATTGCCTTTTAATGCATCGATCTGAGATTGAAGATCGTTAACAACAGCGGATATTCTGCTTTCAAATCCTAAGACCTGCATGTTAAGATGTTAAAATGGTGGAGCAACTTCATCCCCCTTCTCTTAGTAATGCTGATTGTTGTTTGAGATTTCTAGTTATTTCTTCTTTGAATTTTTTATTTTGATGGGAAATTTCCTTAATTCCCGGAAGGAGAGCCTGCAAAACTTCTGATTACTTCTGGTTTCCATTGGCATCAACGACTTATAAAACAAAGATCACTCTACTGACTGTTGTATCGCTGCTGTATCAAGATGACCAAAGGAGCACGCGGGGTCGATAAGGATCTCGGTTCTCGAGATATTAACCCGATTTATTTTTACAGAGCTGTACAAAACAACGTCAACAGCAAGCTCCGACGTTGAACTCGATGGGAAGCCAATGCAGATTGCAGTCGCCTCTCCATAGCTATTCTTGGGGTGCACATGTTCTCGAACTGCCCCTGTCTGCCACTACAATGCCGAATATTTTTTTCGGACATCGTATACATGGTATATACTAGATGATTGACATGGGTAAAGCCTGGGTTTGTCCGAGTGCATTTTTACCCGTGTATATATAGAAAAAGGATATTATTAAATAAAATATATTGGTTATAAATTATATTCGATTCTCAGAGATTATGATTTATTTGATAAGAATCCGAACTCGAAAATTCACATGATAATGCAACGATATTCACACAATAATTATCAAAGCCATTCCAAGTGTCAAAAGAGGTTAACTGTAATTTTTGTGATATTTAATCCAGTATTTTAGGAAATTATCGATAAATAGACAGAAAAATAGACCAAAAATTTTATTTCATAATAAAATTATAAACATGATAAGGCACAAAATTACCTTGTTTTTAAAATTATAAACACTTTGAAAACTAGACAAAGGACCCAATTAACGCCCGGGTTTTCTCCGAGTAGATTTTTACCAGAGTGCATATAGAATAAAAAGCTCCTTTAAATAAATTATATTCATTATAAAATGCATTTGTTAATATTAACATTTTAATAAGAATCAGCAATTAAAAATTCGTTTTAAAAAAGCACCGCCTGAAAAGAAACAATCCCAATTAAATTAGTTACAGAATTTTGCTTATTTGGATTTTTATTAGTTTTATGTTGCTTCATGTGGAATTTTCTTTACTTAGATTTCATTTAATTTGTGAATGCTTCAATTCAGTTATTTTTACCTTTTTATTGTGTATTTAACCTTGTTGTTTCTGACTTAATTATATCATCAAATATTATCCAAATAATTCAATTTTATGAAAACATGCAGATTATTGAGACTGCTATTTGACGCTGTGATGTTTTTCAGACTGACAAATATTTAAAAAAAGCTATTATAAAAATAGAAATATCAAAAAGTAATATAGTTAAACCTGTCTATAGCGCCCCCTCTAAATAGCGCTTCCTATAGCGCCCGATTTTAAATACGTAGTACGATGCGATTTACATTAAAAGTGACCTGTCTATATCATCCCCTCTCTATAGCAGCCTATTTTAGTGAGTCCCAAGAGGGGGCGCTATAGACAGGTTTAACTGTATTATTGTTAATCAGCGCTAGACAACAGACAGTAAATAATGTAGATCTATATCAATTTGTAAATACACCCATAACTCGCTTTGCGTCGGGGTTACGTTCCAAAAAAAAAAAAACACGACGTAAATTGAAACGACGCAAAGTGAAAATATGTGAAGGCGCAATCAAAAACAAAGGTGTCGCAATATTTTAGGGGGGAAAAAATAAAGACTCGAATCCAAAACAACGCAACTTCGAAAATCTAACGACGCACAGTGAAAATCAGTAAAAATTAAGCAGCGACGCAACTTCGAAAAAAAAAAAAAAACGCAAAACGAAACGACGCAAAGCGAGGTATTGGTGTACTAGAGATAGCCGACGCGCTGGGGTCTTCAGTCCGGGGAACGAGTGGGAAATATGCTACGAGGACCCTGAACACGAACAAGAAACCACCACAGTTGGCCGGTATTGTGATCAGGGTGCACGGACCGATCTGATCTGCTCCATGGACAAGACACCACCACCACCTCAGTTGGCCGGTATTGTGATCAGGGTGCACGGACCGATCTGATCTGCTCCATGGACAAGACACCACCACCATCTCAGTTGGCCGGTATTGTGATCAGGGTGCACGGACCGATCTTATCTGCTCCATGGACAAGACACCACCACCATCTCAGTTGGCCGGTATTGTGATCAGGGTGCACGGACCGATCTGATCTGCTCCATGGACAAGACACCACCACCACCTCAGTTGGCCGGTATTGTGATTAGGGTGCACGGACCGATCTTATCTGCTCCATGGACAAGACACCACCTCAGTTGGCCGGTATTGCGATCAGGGTGCACGGACCGATCTGATCTGCTCCATGGGCAAGACACCACCACCAAATACTAGAGAGATAATTATCACAGATTTAACCATTTTTGTAAATATATTTATGATTATATTTATAACCTGGAAGGATCAGGTTCCTAATATATCTTATTGTTTCCCTTATTTATTCATTTTTTAATAATATGTTTATAACTGCTCCTATTTAAAAATGCAAATCGACGCAATTATCCCTAGCCGAAATATCGCGTTTTTTGTGTTGAAATAAATAAATAAACATAAATTACTCCACGCTGACGAGCGCCAAAAGCGCGAAACGCGTTCGTGGATGGCTTTTCTTGATTTATCAATAAATTGGGTTGGCCAAATATCAGGGAACAGGCTAAATCAATATTTAGTTGATTTCTGTTCCACCAGATGGTGCTCTGCCTTCTGAAAAGCACATGTGCTCCTGGTCAGGATATGCCTTTTTCATTTTTAAATAAATTATTTTTAATATTCATAATAACAATTTATAACCTGCGTTTTCCTGTAGAGAGTATTCTTACTTCGAAATAAAATATGGAGATATAGAAAAAAATATGCACTGAATTAATACATTTATTACCCACAGTTTGTTCCTCATGTCAAAGGCGGCCATTTTTTTTTGGAGCTAAGTCGGCCTGCCACTGAGTAGTGCTCCCAGTCTTAATGACAAAGGCAGACGCATTCTACTTCACCCAGTCATGATGGTTGTCAAATAGACACCATCAAGGGTCACAACTTGATACCCTAATATAATTGAGTGGAGATAAGAAAGAAGAAGAAGTAGATTACCCACAATGTTGTGAATTATATTATCATTATTATTTTGAAGCAACACTAATAACAAAATTTTCATATATGCCCCTAATGTATACATTTTTGGTTTTGTGATATATTGTAAATAACATTGCGAAATTTTGTTACTATTACTGTTATTTCTTTATATTCCCTCTTCTACTTGAAGAATCTGTATAAAACCAAAAAGTATTAATAAACGCTTTTTGTTGTTATTTATTAACATATAGGTAACCCAGGCTGCTGGATAGTTTTGAAGAAAAGATAGATAATAAGTTAAAAATAAGGTAATACATTTGTGGGATGGTTGCGTGCGTATTGGTGTGGCTTGTGAAAAGGCCGCTGATAAAATTATGACTATTAAAAATAAATAAATTAATTTATTTAAAGCCAGAAATATATAAAGAGAAAAGAAGTAACGGCCGTTGGAAGCAAGCCTTGTTGTTGACGACGCGCGTGGCCAGAGTGTCCCGGCGGCCGCCCGCGCATGCGTAGTGAGGCCGCCACACTACTGCCCGTATGTGTAGTGAAGCTTTGTCCCAGTTCGCGCTCGCTGAAGCAAAGTGTGGTCGCCACACATTTATTACAATTTTTTTCTCATAATAGTTTCTATTATTATTCTTTTTTTATTGTTTGGAAAGAAGTTAAAACATATTTATACGTTCTTCAAATTAAATATACTTAGGCCAGTAAATCTTTTTTTTTTTGACTCGACGTAAATATTTTGTCCTCGTCAGGAGCGATCAGAAATTAAAACGTTTGGTAAAGCATTAAAAATTATTCTAAGGTTGCATTTTTGTCGAAACGATGAGACAATAAAAAAGATTTATTGGCCGAAGTATCTTCAATTTGAAGAACTATGAATGCTGGCCAGGCAGCCTCTATCTTTACGCTATTTATATGTCTCAAATATATTCATATTTTAGTAAAATATTTCATATATAGATCTATTGATATCGGTAGTAACGACGGGCGGTGTGCACAAAGGGCAGGGACGTAATCAACGCGAGCTGATGACTCGCGCTTACTGGGAATTCCTCGTTCGAGGGGAATAATTACAATCCCCTATCCCCATCACGAAGGAGGTTCAGAGGGTTACCCGGTCCTTTCGTACAAGGGTAGACACATGCTGATTCCTTCAGTGTAGCGCGCGTGCGGCCCCGGACATCTAAGGGCATCACAGACCTTTTTTTTCTTTCATAATTATGCACCTTATCCCAGTACAATATATCACATTTGTACTATTTTTTTCACATAGATCTATTCATATATTTATTCCCTAAAATATGGATGGCAGTGACTATTTATAGAGAGAAGTACCTTTGTGGATTAAACCTTTATAAAATATCCATTAATAATAATAATAATATAAATGTCAAAAAATAATAAAATAATAAAAAAGTCAAGTGTTTGATATTAAAAAAAAAAGGCATATCCTGACCAGGTTCTGTTGGAATATTTAATTTTATAAAAATAAATAAATAAATATATATATATTCTGTGAGATTGGATATGATTTATTTATTTATCAAATCAGACGCGATATCCCTACAAGGGATGCTTGCGTCAATAACAACACTAAATTCAGATACTATATTACAAAAAAAAAAAAAAGAAATTAAATAATTACAAGATTTGAAAAGATAAGAAAGAGGACATTAAAATCATTCTTGATTTTACATCACAACCAACAAAATAAACAAACCAAAAAATATACAAATAGGTAATAATTAAGATTTTTTTAACCAAGAGAGAAAATCATAGATATATTTACAGAATTTTCTAAATTTAAAATATGAGTCCTTACTATTTACAAACATAAAAAGATCCTTGTATTCGATGTTTTCCCGGTTTCTGTAGTTCTGGAAGATTGGGCACTCAAGAAGCAGATGACTGGAATCCTGCTTTCTCTTTCCACATAAACATCCCGGATCGTCTATAGCTCCTATTCGAAACAGAAAATCTCCGAAATTTCCATGACCAGTAACGAATTGCACATTGTAAAAGTCAGGGCGGAAATATTTTGGAATGCCCAAAGGGAAAAAGAGACGAAAGTGATCACTTGTATTGGAAAACATATCTTCCATTCTTGTTCTTAAAAATCCATTTATTATTGAAGGAGAATGTGGACTGAACGTTCGTTGGCCTTCCTCGCTTAGTTGGTCCAATTCATATTTAATCAATCTTGATTCAATAAAATCAGTCAGGAATGGGATCTCTACCAGACAGTGGACACAATTTGAGGAAGATGTTTTAAACGATCTAGTAGCCCAAAGAACAATTTGGTATTGCATCGAATTTGATTTCTGTTTACAGCGGTTATTTATTTGGTAAAACCAAATTTCAGCTCCATATGTTAGAATAGGTCTAATTAGCGTCTTATACAAAATTAACCTTTTATCAGAGTTTATACCCCATATTTTGCCGCTGAGGGAAAAAAGCAGATTTTTCATGCGATGCGCTTTATGCAAAATCTCATTGATGTGCGGGGTGAAATTTATTTTTGTTTTGAACCTATGATTAGATAATTTCATTCCCAAAATTTTGATTTCATTTGAAGGCTTTATGACGGTTTTTTGAAATTCCAACTGGAACCTATGGAAATTGTGAAAGTGAATCAAGTTTGTTTTTTCTGGATTTATTTTAAACTTGTTTGAGCGACACCATTGAGTGACATAGTTTAGGGTGTTCACTAACTCAGTTTTTAGACCCTCCAAATTATAATGCCAACATATAATAGAGATGTCGTCCGCGTAGCAAATAATTTCAGCGTTTGTTGATTTAAAATTCATTAAAATATCGTTTAGCAAGATGTTCCATAATAACGGTGACAGTGGACTACCCTGAGGACATCCTTTAGTAAGGTTTTTGGAGACCGTTTTGCCACCGTATGACAGACAAACTGTCCTTTTATTATTCAAATAGGATTGGATGATTTGAATCAGAGAGCTGGGAACGTTGTCTAAATCCATTCTTTTTATTATAGCTGGCCACCATGCATTATCAAAAGCCCCTGATAAGTCCACTGCGATCAACGCCGTCAGTTCTCTTTGCTTGTGTTCCAGAATAGTTTCAGTCAGCTCTTTCATAGCAGTAATTGTTGATTTATGCCTGGAGAAGCCATGTTGTCTATGACTCATCAAATTGTTTTCGTCATAAAAGGTAGTAAGTTTATTTTTAATTATATTTTCGAAAATTTTTGAAATGTTTGATAGCAAGGAAATTGGTCTGTAGCTTTTACTAACATCATAACTAGTTTTATCTACTTTAGGAATGATTTTCACAAAAGAGAGAGTTTTTCCAATAATCTGGGAAATATCCCAAACTTATACATTTTTCGAATATTTGATGGAGTATTATGGAGATCCTAGGGTAGGCGTATTTTATCATATTATTGCTAATATTATCTGATCCAGGTGCTTTCTTATTTTTCAATAATACAATAATTGATTCAATATCTTTTAGGCTTATGATCACTTTGTTTCTATTATTGTAAATTGGCGAGTAATATCTAGTTGCTTTGTGAAGTTCCTCCTCGGAAGAAATATCATCGTCCGGGAAAAGATCGTTCAATAAACTTTCCATTTTTGAAGTCCTAGCAAAATCCGGTGCGTTGTCTATCAATGGAATCCCTGTTGTGTTAAATGATGCTTTTAAAGTTTTGAAAGTTTTATAAGTGTTCCCAAAAGGATTAGTTGATTCGTTTTCTTCGAGAAAGAATCTCCAGCTTTTAAAATTTGCCTTGTTAATGGCTTTATTATATTTGTTACGAGCAGCTTTAAAATTTTTTTCATTAATTATTTTGCCTCGCGCGCGCGATAGAATAAATTTCTTATATAATTAAAATCATTTTTCATTTTTTCAAGTTTATTCGTCCACCACTTGAATTTGACTTTGTTTTTGTTTATGTGGTTGATTTTAACTTGAGGGATGCGTAAGCTGCTTCACTGATAATATCTGTGAGTTTTAAAACAGCTCTATCTACACTTTCGGAATTTTTTATTTGGTTTGTTTCATCCACGAGGCTTAGCAATTCGGGGGAGGAAAATTTTTCATAAAATGCATTCCAGTTTGCGTCAGTTTCGCTGAATTTCCACGTTGATTTATTTCCGTCTATATGACTGTTGTCTTTACTAACGATCTCGTAGGTTATTGTCACGTGATCGGAGGTGTCCGTCATTATGGATGTATTCCAGTTTTTAATAGACTGATTGAATTCCTGTTGGAGATAGTGAGGTCGATCACGCTAGAATTACGACACGTTGTAGTTTTAATATTATGGACGAAGAGATTGTGTTAGTTCACTATTGAATGAAGTTTGTGACCATTTGAGTTTGTCTTTCGATCATACCAGACGGGATGCCTAGGGTTAAAATCCCCACAAAGCAGAATCGGTTGAATTTTGAAAGTTTCCAAAATTTCCTCAATAAACTTTTGATGGGTTTCTGAAAAAGAATTGGGGAGAATGTAAAAATTCGCTATAATAATATTTGACTTTGATAAAAGTATTGAGCTTGTAGTACAAAATAAGTTGGTGAATTGATCTTATTGTATTTTAATCCTTTATTTAAAATTATTGTTGCCGAGTTTATCTTGTTTCCTTTAGCTGTTAAAACTGAATGCTCGTCTCCGCCAAAAATAACAACATTGTTCACTGTGTAGGGCTCCTGAATAAATAATATGTCTGGTGGGTTGTTAGCTATCTGAGCCAGGAGCTCATTTGTTGCGTTTATGCTTTTTCTTAAATTTTGTTGCACACACTTAATTAATGGAGCTTGCATTTTATCCTTTCCTGACTCGCATGAGTTAGTTACCTGATTGTTCAGTTGAGAAATAACTTGTTCTTTCGATTATTCTGTCTATTTGTGCCTTATACATAGGGCATTCCTCCGAATTTGCTCTGTGTGATAAGGGCTTGTTTCTATACTTAGGATGTTGAGAGCAATTAAAACACTTGGGAATTCCTGAGCAATCATGAACTCCCTGAACTCCACATATTCTGCACATTGGGGTGTTAGGGCATTCTGCCATTTTGTGAGAGGGATTAAATTTAAGACATTTCTGGCATTGTTTCACAAAAATCTTATCTACAACAACGCAGCGTTCACAATCAGTGTATATTTTATTATTTAATT
Source organism: Cordylochernes scorpioides (assembly GCA_030710605.1). Classification (NCBI taxonomy): domain Eukaryota; kingdom Metazoa; phylum Arthropoda; class Arachnida; order Pseudoscorpiones; family Chernetidae; genus Cordylochernes; species Cordylochernes scorpioides. The sequence continues at coordinate 203,065,281 of CP092864.1, read as the reverse complement.
TCCTAATGGTTTGATAAACCCTAGGAGAAACTCGTAAAACTATATTGTGAGTAGGGGTGTTAGATTTAGTGCAGAATAATACCTTAATTTCACTTTTCATATCCCTTAGTTCGTCGTTCATCTGACAGATTGTTTCTTCGAAGGAATTTACCTCGGTGATTTTATTAACATTTTTAACCATTATCGTCGGATCTCTTTTGGTCGGAATAAATGTTTTGCATATATTTGTTAGCTGAGTTGATTTGCATATTTCCTCTTTTAGAAAATTAGATTCGCGCTCGTCCGACATTTTTATAATAATAGATTTTTTAGTGTTTATAATTTTATTGACTCGAACTTTCTTATTTTCCTCTCCTAACACTCTGATCTTATTAACAATAGCGTGGTGTACTTCTTGATTATTTCCCTCATTAAAAGGCTGCGCTATAATTACAAATTCTTTTTCACTAATTTGTTTTTTATTTATTGTATCTATCGTTTTTTGAGTTTTCAAAACCTCTGAAAAAGAGGGCCTCAGTGTTTTGAATTCTCCCTTGAATTTGTCCAGTTTTTGATCAAGGACATCAGACACTTGCACAGAAAGCTGATCTAAAAAGTCCTGATTATTGATATCCCTCAAGGCCGTAATACCATCTTTTGTCTGCTTTACCATTGTGGATAAATAGGATAGATCATTTTTTGTGAGGTTTTTTTGGTTCTCTCTCTCTCTCTCTCTCTCTGTTTGACCTTATTGTCAAAATACTCATAGATTTCATCTAATTTTACAGTCAATGTTCTTATTAGTAAATCCATATTAAATTTTATGCAAATTTATTTTTCTTTTGTCCATTTAATTTAAAGTAAATAGTTAAAATTAAATAATGAGCGTTTCAGCGACTATACTTAATGCTATAATTCAATTCAGTGTTTTAGATTCTTATAATACTATCTAAATATTTACCGAAATCGAGGAGCGATGCGACGCACGTCCACGTTGATCAATCGACAATACAATTGTACATATGATGATAACCTAATATAAAAAAGTTGTTGTTGTTAAAAAGTGACGAGCAAAAACTTGATAAAAAAATATATAGCCACTATTATCTTTTGTATTTATTGTGTTTTCTTATTGTAATGTATGTATAATAAATAATATATTTAAAGGAGAAGTCTGTCAATCATCAAAAAACAACACGCTCACATGGACTTTTTGATGGCAGAGCGCCATCTGGTGGAACAGGTTATATCAACGTTTAGTTGATTTCCACCAGATGGCGCTCTGCCATCAAAATATTCATGTGAACGAGGTCAGGATACACTTTTTTAAATTTGAATAATATAAATATACCTAATTTATAATACAATATAATGCGGCTTATGATTGTAGAACGACATTTGACAATTATCCCGCATGTGTTTCTTTTGAACGAAAAATCGAAATTTATTTTAAGGAGAAATAACGATTATTTCTAACCTTAGGGATGAAGTATGAAAGGATGAATTGTGAAGTGTAATGATAAACGGAAAAATAAAGTCCCATCCCTGGACACTTTTATATTTCCATTTACCATTACTGTTCACAATTCATCCTTTCATACTTCATCCCTATGGTTAGAAATAATCGTTATTTATCCTTAAAATAAATTCAGATTTTTCGTTTAAAAGAAACACATGCGGTATAATTGTCAAATGTCGTTTCTACAATACCTAATTTACATGACGTGATCAGCCCTATACATGTCATTATATATCTATTATCAATATCTCTCAGTCCTTTCTATTTGACTGACATTTATAGTTTCAACCATTGCATATCTTTTTTAATCTATCTTACTTATATATGCATATACACCTATCCCCCGATTTACACGGTACTTGTTTTACACGTTTTCGCTTTTACACGGTTTTCCAAATAAGTTTTTTTTTGTTTTTATCGCAATTTACTAAATGCTACTGTGATTGAACACATGCGCTGTGTACACATCTCACGAGGAATCTCCCGAGCTTATGTGCTGACTACATATTTTAACCTGTCAATGCATTTTATTTTTATTTCTGTGTACACCTATCCCCCGATTCACACGTTTTTCTCAGGAACGTACACCTATCCCCCGATTTACACGGTACTTGTTTAGAAACGTTTTCGCTTTTACACGGTTTTCCAAATAAGTTTTTTTTTTTGTTTTTATCGCACTATACTAAAATGCGATATTCTACTCTATACTACCTATGTTTAAAAGAATATTGGGAGGCTATGATTCATGAGGGGGCGAACACCTATTCAGATTTGACAGTTTAATATACACCTATCCCTCGATTTACACGTTTTTCTCAGGAACGTATCTACCGTGTAAATCGGGGGATAGGTGTATACTCTATTTTTTATTTTATTTATTTTCAAAAAACACACGCTATATTATATGTAGATATTTGCGTGTAAATGTTCAAACTATTTTATATACATAGTGTGTTTAAAAAAAAATATATATATACAAATTATTTCTAGTATTAGGGAGAGAGATTGAGATTGAAAATGATTTATTACAATGTCCATATAAGATTATATAAGGTTAAATACAGATAAAATATAAATATGAATAAATAAGATTATATAATGATAAATATATGAATATAGATATAAATATATAAAATAATAGATAAATATACATATTTATAAAATATATACAAGGTGGCGCCCACCGCGGGAAAGACTTCGCCACCGATGGACTGCGGGAGAGAGCGAGAAATTATTCAAATTTACAGTTTAAGGCAATATTTATACAAGAAATAGAGTTTTTTTATATGTTAGATATCATTTTAAAGATTTTAATCAAGTATATATATACAATTTAATTAAAAAGGCATATATTGGATAAAAATATAATTTATTTTACTAATATTTGATCCAATATATGCCTTTTTAAATAAAGATCTATTTATGGATTTCTTTATTTCCATATATATATTATGTTTACATATACTTATACTGTGTATACTATATGATGGATAAAATAGTAAATTGGTCTAGTTTATATGTAAATGTTTTATTTATATCTCATAAAAAACACTATGAAATTAAGGAATTTATCCTATATTTAAAAAAATCAATTTCTAATAATAATAATAATAATAAAAATTTCGATGACTCACCAATCAGGTTGTGTTTACGTCAGCCGAACAAGGTGATTAAGTAATTCCCAATATTGGTTCGTCTGCTTGCGCCAATTCTACTAATTGTTTCTTGAGCCCGGCAACGCTGCCCTTTTTTTCTTTTCTTAATTAATTAGGAATCTCACTCTGTGAACATTTATAGAATATATTTAAAAAAAAATATCCAAGAGGTGTTATAACATTGCGGAAATTTATAATAGTATAAATATTTTCACATTTAATTTTTTTTTCAGTTTTATAAGTGGAATATTCTTAGAGAAATATTTTAGTAAAATAAAAATGATATTTTTTGAGTAAAAATGTGTATCAATATATATAAATAAATGTGAAAAATAAAAAAATAAAATAATAAAAAAGGTCAGGTGTTGGTATTAAAATCAAAAAAGGCATATCCTGACCACGAGCACAGGAGCTTTTTAGATGGCAGAGCGTCATCTAGTGGAACAGAAATCAACTAAACATTGATTTAACCTGTTGCCTGATATTTGGTTAACCCAATTTCTTGATAATCAAGAAAAGTCATCCAACGTTTCGGGCTGTTGGCCCTCGTCATATTGTGTTGGCCAAATATCAGGTGAACAAGATCAAATCAATGTTCAGTTGATTTCTGTTCCACTAGATGGCGCTCTGGCATCTAAAAAAAGCTAATGTGCTTGTGGTCAGAATATATCTTTTTTGATTTTAATATGAATAAATAGAATTATGGTGGTATTTTTGTTTTTTTATGCCCTTATAAAAACCATAATAAATTAATATAAAATAATAACCTCAATAAAATTAATGCCAATATGCAAAAATCCGGCCAAAACACATGTATATATATTATATAATCTAAAATGCAAATATATATATATATTTTTAAAACAGATATTTCATTTTCATTCATTGACTGTTCTATATTTTTTGACCATAGATTTAGAATATACCATTTTAATTATTGTTGTAAATATATATAGTTAACCCTACTTATTTTTTTTTTAAATTATTGTTAGTCGGGTAATCGCTCTTGACATGAATCCTGCCAAGAAGAAAAAGAAGGCCTACAAGCCTACAACCCGCATCGTGAACGTCGCCGACCTGGAGAGGGAAGATGAGATGGTGATCTCACGCAACTGCAGCATCCTGAGCTCCATTGGCCATCCTGCCCTGAAATCCCTGCATGAGGACCTGATACGCTACATCGCCTCGCGGACTGAAATGATCAAGGCCCTCGCTACCAATGTAGAGAACCTCACTGACACCCTCGAGTCCTTCGCAGAGTTGGACGAAATTGAGGAGGCCAACAAGCCCAAGACTGCTTGCCGCGGCACTCAAACCTGCCCTGCTCCTTCCTGCAATGAAACCAGCTCCCAGACTGACCCAATCAAGCCCGCCACTCCTGCTCCTGCTGCTCTCCCTGCCAAGAAGCCTGCCTCCTCCCTGCCTGCTCCTGCTCCAACCAAAAGGAAGCAGTCTGAAGCTCCCAACCCGCCTGCAAAGAGGACAAACCTGAATGGTCCTTCAAAACCTGTGCCTTCCCACGTCTCCAAGCCTGCGGCCGCCCAAGTGATCCTTCATGGAGAAAAATCGGCGGCCCACACAGTGGTCATCTCAGATGACCCACAGGCTGACCCAAGGGAGATGCTGAAAACAGTCCGCGCTGCTCACACTCTCCCCCAAGGCGTTTGGGCCTCCCTGCGCACCAAGGGGAAGCTGGTCCTCCATTCCAGCAATCCTGACACCATCCCTGAGGTTACAACCTCCCTGGCCAGCAAGTTGAATGGAATGAAGGTCCGCCAGCAGAAGGAGATCCTGCCACGGATCTGCCTCTTCAAAGTGGATGAGGAGACATCCAACTCCACAATTGAGGAGACCTTCCTGGAAACCGCTGCTGTTAGAAAACTTTCTGGGGACAAGGTGGTGCGCGTGGCGCACCGTTCTGCACCCAGAAACGGGACCTGCACCGCCTTCATCGAGGTGGACCTCAAGACCTTTAGAGCCCTGGGCGTTCGCGGGAGGATCGTGGTGGATGGAGTAATCCTCAACTTCGAGGAGTCCATCCGCGCCCGCGTCTGCTTCCGCTGTTGTGGCTTCGGCCACAACTCTGCCCAATGCACCAGAGCTCCTAAGTGCTTCCACTGCGGTGAAGACGGCCATGAAGGCCGAACCTGCCCATCCATTGCTGACCAGCGCACCTCCAAATGTGCCAACTGCTGCTCCCAGGGCCTTCCTGACAAGCACGAGGCGAGAGCCTCAAGCTGCCCCATCCTGAAGTCTAGGGCCCTCAAGTTCTAGGCTTCAAGGACCTTCTGCCTCCATTATCATCTGCCACTTCTCCTGGATTCCTGGCCTATTCAACGCACCCGCCTCACTGCACCCTGGCGCTATTCCCCTGCTTGCCCAACGTTTCTACCATCCCTGCGAGACATCTCCTGCTTCCACATCCTAGGGTCCCTTGCCACCTGACATCGATTTTGGGCTCAAAAATCATAACTTTTGGTTAGTAGCCCGTAAATAAAGATATTTTCTCTCTTTTTTTTTAAATCACGATTATAGAATTCATTTTATAAATTCTATATTGCTGTGATAAGTAATTTTATGTGTAAATTACTTCAAGTAATTCAAAATAAAAACTACTTGATGGGTAAATAATTTGTTTCCTACTTTTCACGACTACACCTTCAATTCCCTACCTCTCTCTTTTTCAACAACAAAACAAAAAAATAATCATATCATATATATATGACGCGAGACATCTACTTCTGGAGTGCCCAATTTTCCGGGATTTTAGGGAAAATAGATTTGGTCGTATTGGACAGCTTGATGAATTTGTAGACAAAAAAGAAAAGTATAAAAATTTTGATCAATTTTGTAAATACATATACAACTTTCTCTTGAATTGGAAAAAAAAGAGAAGGAATCTTAGAAAAAAAAAAAGAACTGCGAAGCTTGCTCTGTGTGTTTTGCTTTGTTGTTTGTTTTTCTATTTGGACAATTTTCTTTAGTTAATTTATGTAGAATAATGAATTGAACAGGATTGTATATAGCCGAATTGCTGTAATGCAGTGAAAGGTATTGACGCAAATATCCCTGAGTTTGGGATATCGCGTTTCATGATGTTAATAAAGTTTTTAATATAATATAACATATATATATACAAGTATAATAGTTATGTAACGGTGTGATATAGTTGAACTCCTGTAGAAGGGCTACGAAAGCTAGAGTTGCTAATAAAAATAAACTCATCTCCAGAGACTTATTGACTTGTTTAAATACCATAAATATTTAACCAATCTGGATGAAATTATAACAGGATATAAATTTGAGTCTGGAAGCTGCAGCTATCATTGTTTTAAACTCATAAAATATGAATTCGCTAATAATGGATTAAATTTATGAGAGAGAGGGAGAAAGAGATTAAGAAATTAATGGCAAAAATTGTAATTTTAATTATATTCTACAGTTTAAAAAATTCACTTTGAACCTTAAGAAGGCTTTAGGCTTATTTTATTTTAGGAAACATTTTTCGTCTGAATTTTATTTTTAAAAATTCAAGTGAATATGATGAAAAAATATCAGCATAACTAATCAGTTTTTCTTTTTATCTATTAATATATATTTATCTCTATATATTCACTAGTCATGTAACCTTTTTAAAACATTGAGATGGTTTTACCTTTAATTTTCATTTGATTATTTTTTTTTATCTAGTTATGTTTCAAGAAATTCAAATAAAACGAATTAATATAATCGACATTTGATGGCAGTCTACCAAGAGTTGCCTATATAAGTTCTATATAAACATTGAACTGAGAGATTCTGTCCTTGTCTGGAGGAAGACAAGATGGAGGATATTCCGTTCCTGAGAATAACTTTATATTTATTCACCAAATTGTAAATAATAACATTTATATTTATTGTGCCTGCAACGTCCCACAATCAATGTCCCATATACTAGATGACTGCCCGCTGTACAAATTCAATGGAGGAATCTCCAATCTCCACTCTGTCACCCCGGAAGCCCTGAACTGGCTGAAGGCCTTGCCTCTTAGACTTTAATGACCGAGAAGTCCTCACTTCTTTTTTCTAGATTTGATTCATTTTGTCTCCTCTCTTATTGTAAAGACGTTGCTGTATCACCTCATAAGCATAAATAAATTTATATTTATTGTTTATATTTTTTATTTGTTTGTGCAACAAAAAAAATGACTAAGTATTAATATTGCCACGTGGAAAATTAGGGAAGACAAACTTCAGGATGAGACAGCAATTTATTTAAGGCAAGAACAAACTATGAATGATAAACAAAAGATAAGCAATGAGGGAAGTTTACAGAGTAGTAAAATATAAACATTAAATGATACTCTGTTAATACAAGTGTAAAATAATAAATACTTCGCTACCAAATATATTTTTTGAATTGTCAATCGTTTGTATATATACAGTAGAACTACAAGAATCATGAAAATTTCTCTTATTAAATTGTAAATAGCTATATAACGAAGTGAACATTTTTTTATTAAAATGCATGGGCTACAAGCTTTCGGGCTCCACGCCCTTCTACGGGTACCTCGACGAGTACCCGTCGAAGGGCGTGGAGCCCGAAAGCTTGTAGCCCATGCATTTTAATAAAAAAATGTTCACTTCGTTATATAGCTATTTACAGTAGAACTACCTCCCTCTAAAGGACAACACCTAATTTCAGAGCCAAATTGCCCTTTAGGGAGAGGTGTCCTCTTACCGGAGAGTTGATAAATAATAAAAATGGTAATTTTGTAAATGAAAAATGTACTTTGTAGAGAGGTATTCGATAGCGGGGTGTCCGCTAAAGGGAGGTTCTACTGTATATTTATATATATGAAAAAAAAATAATAATAAAAAATATATATATAAGAATAGGGCGCCTCTCCCGTTAAAGTCAAAGCTAGACGCCAATCTATTGACCATAGCCGCAAATAGAGGCCTCAGGTCGGTGACAAAGCCACAACTCCAGCTTTGGCAAACTGAGAAACGTCCACCTAGAGAAAATTTTATATATATATATATATATGAGAAAACAATAGAAAAAAAATAAAAAGGTCAGGTGTTGGTATTGAAAATAATGAAGGCATATCCTGACCAAAAGCACATGTGCTTTTTAGATACCTGACCTTTTTATTTTTTCTATTGTTTTCTCATGTGTTAAGCGTATTTACGCAAGTTTGGCCTTGAATACCCATTTCTTGGTTTTCAAGAAGCCTCTGGGACCAAAAACGCGTTCGTAGATGGCTTTTCTTGATTTATCAAGAAATTGGGTTGGCAAAATATCACGGAGCAAGTTAAATAAACGTTTAGTTTATTTTTGCTCCACTAGATGGTGCTCTGCCATCTAAAAAGCACATGCGCTTTTGGTCAGGATATGCCATCATTTTTAAAGTATATATATATATGTAGTAATCCCGATGTGGAATGTACTGGGCAGTCGTGGTAGTGGGTGCGTGATGGGATTCCCGCACGGGGACAGCAAGAGACAGAGGCAGGTCTAGATGGTAACTCCAAGAGGTAGAGGTAGACCACGGACGAAGGCAGTCGGACCACGGGCGCCTCGGATGCCCTAAGAGCCTACGCGGATAGAAGGGGGGGTGAGAGGTCCAACCGACCGTATAACGGCGTCGCTCTGAAAACAACTGCTTTGTCTAATTTCTGTGCCTTTTTATACTGGACTCCCGCATATGGTGGAGAGTCCTGATTGGTTCCTATAATCACGCCACTTGTCAGGCGCCGGGTTGTTTATCACGTCTGGCCTTTGTCCCCGTCTAGACTACCTTTACCTCTTTGTTTATTTGTCACTTTGTTACAAGGTCGATACATATTTTTATATAGATATGGGGTTATAATAAATATTAGAAGAAGGTTGTGATCTATCTAACTCAAAATATACTACAGAATGTGTCCCCGGTGATGAAGGTTTGGTTGGGGGAAAGACATGTAATGAATGATTACCTAACAAACCTATTATAAAAAAATAAAAGAAATAATTTGTATATAAATTAGTTAAAATTATTATTGAGCTACAAGTTAAAAGGAGAAAGATGTTGTAATGGTGATGTATCAATGAAATAAAAATCAAGGTTATAAAAATAAAAACGCACAAAATGAATGATAAAAGATTAAGAGAAAGTATATAATACAAAATGGTAAATATGGTAAAATGAATCGTACAAGGAAAATAATATCTTATTGCATTAAAGATGAGAGGAAAAAAATGAAGTTAGTTTATTGACTGAACGTATAATGTGACGCTAAGGTTAAAAAAGGAAAAGAGGGTATCTGAGCATGTTTCTGCAAAGTAGTATCCCAAGCATTCTGCAATGCAATGCGAACTTGTTTAAGTGAGGCATTGTTTTCATTAACAGAAGGCCCAATATATTCCATCTGCATCATTAGCTCAGACAGTGATAAGAGGTGGGAAGATTGATGGAGGTAAAAGGGAGAGGTAGAGGTAAGAGGGATCCCTGTTGTCCATAATGATTGTGCCCGGTTGAATTATGAAAAAAAAAGTGAAAAGTTGAAAAAATGATGAATTGAGATGATGAGTCAGGCGATGAGAAAAAGAAAATAAAAAGATCGCGCTGGATATCCTGAACTCACTATTGGGAATGGGTATAGCGAGGAAGGATTGTTCCTGTCGGATTAATCAATGAAAAAAAAAATGTTCGGCGAACTGGAATCCCTTGGAAGGTAGTTGGAGGTTTGAAGGATGCGGAAAAGGAAAGGTGGGTGTAAGAGATTTATTGTTGTCATTTTTGATTGTGTCCAGCTTGTGTGGTGAAAAGAAAAAGTTGAAAAATGAAAAAAAAAAAAAAAATGGTGAGCCGGACGATGAGAGAAAAAAAAAAATCTAACTGGGTCTCCTGAGCTCACTATTTGGAATGATATAGCGAGGAAGGGTCTTCTAGTTAGTTTAATCAATAAAAAAAAAAGAAAATGGCTGACGAACAATAATCTCTTGATGGATGTAAAAAGTTGGGAGGAAAGGTTCATGGGATAGAGTTAGAGGTTGTAAGGGAAGCGTCAAAAATAACATTTTAAAAATCTATTAAGAAAAATAAAATGATAAATGTTTTATCTGTTTAAGAAATATTATAAATATTGTTAGGTGTAGGTTTATTAAAATGGTGCCTAAAATAGTTGAAGTTGTAAAATGCTAAGTCTAAACATGATGAAAAAAAAATTAAAATAAAATAAAAATATTAAAGGTAATAATATATAAAGGGTTGGTTGGTAGTTGAAGGCATTAATGTTGATGGTTAATAAACAAAATGATATTATCGATTAATATTGAAATGTTTTATCTACATCTGTAAGTTAAAAAACAAAGTCCAACACCACAAAACTAATAAAACTGTAAGCCTATTTACAAATAAATGAGAGAAAAGCTAGCAAACCTATTAAATGGGAAATAATTTGGGGCACAAATTAGTTACTAGAATAAAAATAAAGATAAAGGGGAGTAGTGGTGACACACTGATATAATATTATAAAACTACAAAAAATATATAAGAGGAGTACATAGGAAGGATAAATTTAAAGTAAACACACACACAATAGCGAAAGTAAATATTTAGGAAAGTTGGAATACTATTTACAGTTTTTTGTTACTTAAGGTGCCTTGAGTATTTACAACATAGTTTCAGGGATGTAATACAGGAAGGAGGAGAAGTAGAGATAATAAAAGTAAAATAAAATATAAAAGAAAATTGACTTAAGCAAAAGGTTTGCGATAGGTAGTGACGCAGTGAGGAATAAAGGAAGAAGGTCTGAATTGGTTTCTGCAAAGGACATCTCAGGAGTCCTGCCCTGCAATACGAGCTTAGAAGCGAAGTATTGTTTTCAGGGTTCAGCAATCTCAAGATTCTATGTAAGTAGCATTAGATCAGATGGGCAAAAGGCGTGAAGATCGAAGGAGAGGTAGGTAATGGGAGAATATGGGAAAGAAAATTCTTCTGAGAGAGGTTAAAAAGAGATGGTGGCTCAAGAGCTGCGCTGCTGTCGGTGATTGAGCTCGACCAGATGAAATATAAAATTAAACGAAAAATGAGTGGTCGCATCGTGCTGATGATGGCCTGGGTCGAGCGTTAGAGAAAAAAAAATCTCGCTCGTTACCCAAGCTCTCCGTGTGGAGTTAACATGGGGAGGAAGAGTGTACCAGGTCGATGAATCATTAAAAAATAAAAATTAAAAAAGGTTGACGAGCAGGAGTCTCAGGAACCGTTGAAGAGGTTAGAGGATGGAGGTAGATTGTGAAAACAGGGCTCGGCTGTTGCCATTGATTGATTGAACCCGGGTTTGAGGAAAAAAGAATGAAATAAAGAATGCTGGGACGACGACCTGGGTGTAAATAAAAAAAAAAATCGGCAAACAGGAACTCTGCGATCGACGAGGGGTGGTTTGAACGAAGGCATAGAAGGCCAATGGAAAATGATCAAGAGACGAGAGAAGTATGGAAGGCAGAGTTGGAAGGATCGAGATATAAGAAGGGACAGTTGGTATAAGGTGTCACTGTTAAAACAATATTTTTAAGTTAAATTAGCTTAGACGTAGGCCATGGAAGATTAAAACAAATGATGTCAAAGAATATAAGGTTTCAGGTGATGTTTATATAGGTTGGCTAATGGTTTTAACTGTTTAGGGCTGGAAGGAAAAGAAATATCTTAATGTAAAAGAAATATCCTAAAATATATGGATTGATTCTAAAATATAAAATGGCACACATCAAGGATCGTAAAAATATAAATGAATAAGATTTTAAAATATAGTAAGTATTTAGGTTAGTGTGTTCCCCACGTGATGCAATGCTTATAAACGCAAATTAGACGATGTTTGGAAAAGTAAAAAGTGGTAAATAAATTGAAATGCCATTATGATTTGTTTTTTATTTTTTCTTAATTATAATTTCAGAGACGTCTCACATGGTGAGAGAGAGAAAAAGGAAAACGTACTTATCAAAAGTAGTAGAATGTTACAAATAAACTTATAATTGATATTTGAAGGCTTAGAGTGACGCAGTGGTAAAAAAGGGGAAGTCTGAGTTGAATTTTGCAATGACGTTCGGCAATGCAATACGTGCCTGTGTAAGTGAGGTATTGTTTTCATTGACCGAACTGCCAAGACTTTTCATAAACAACATTAGATCAGACAGGGGAGGTAGGTAAGTTGAAAGTGGAGAAGTGGAAAAGGTGGAGTCAAGAGTTGTCTGTTGCCAATGATGATTGAGCTCGGATTAAAAGTTTGAAAAAATAGCAATAAAATGGTAAAATGATGGTTGTGATGATGATCCGAGCGTTGAGAAAAAAAAAAAAAGAAAAACTCGAACTGGTCACCTGAGCTCACTGTTGGGAAATGTACAGCGAGGAAGGTAGAGCCAGCTGGTTGAATCAAAATAAAAAAAATAAAAGTTTGTTTGGCGAGCAGGAGACTCTTGACTGTAGGAAATATGGAAGGTAAGGAAGGTAAAGGGTACTGTTGCCAATGATGATTGAACAACTCGACATAGTTGAATGAAATGAATGATGTTGTCGGTGATGAATAAAAAAAAAGAATCTTTGGATTTCCTGAACTCGTTATCGGGAATTGTATATCGAGGAAGGATGGTCCAGTAGATGAATTAATTAAAAAAAAAATAAAATGGGTGGCAACAGGAACCCTATGGGAGACTATGAGGTTGAGAGGAGATGGGTTAAGGAGGTGAGTAAGTGGTATAGGATGGGAAGATAGGATTGAGAGAGAGAGGCGTCAATATGAGAAAATAATAATAATCTAATAAAAAATAATGATATCAGAAATAAGACGATCTTAAGGTATTTTTAAAAATATATAAATGTTATATAAAAACTCAAATGATGTTTAAAAAGCTTGAATTTGTAACGTCTTAGAATCTATATATGCTGACAGATGAAAAAATAGTCGAATAGTAATGATTCAAAAGATTGCTGATGGTTGAATATTCTAAGATATAATGAGCAATGACAATAATAACTATATAATAATGTTGACTTGGATGGTTATAATGGCTGAGTGGTCGAGGTATAGAAAAATAAAATAAAGACATATAGCATACAAATATAAAAAAGGTGATAGCTTGATGGATGGCATTGGCGAAGATGTTTTGTTCTAATATTGATAGGGGATTTTTCAATTTTGGGATGTTATATTTGTTAGTAGAAAAAAAATTTGAGTAATTCTCAATAATATTCATAAAAGTTAAAACCTTTTTGATTCCTAACAAGGGAGCCGGTAATGTAGTGTATGTTCGTATTAAATTGTACCCAGAAGGCCTATAATTGAATGATTGACAGGTAAGAGTGTTGAAGTAGGAAGGAATATCTCTGCTAATGATGGATACAAAGGGTGGAAACCCCTTTAGAAGTAGGGAAGGAGAGACGAAGTAGACAAAAAAAAAACTAGGGGGAGTTCAGGGTGTCCTTGAGCTGGTTGGTCGTTGGGATGAAGTTTGGAATAGTGTCGTGGCGCTGGACGCCATTTTGGGGATTTAATTGTCCTTTTAGGAGGCCAAGATGGCGTCTCCTTTGGTCTCATGTACAGGTTCGATTTTAGAGATGGTGGGGACCTAATTTTTAAAACTTTTAAATATTGAGAAAATATCAATTGAAATAGTAATAGGTCAAGTAAAATAAAGAGCGTAATAAATTTAATTATTAATACTATGGCCATAAATAAGGTATTAAAAAAACTCACAAATAAGTTTAGAAAATATGATTCGAGTAATTAAAATATAATACATATTACATATTGTAATATTATATTATATATATTACATAAAAATATAAAATATAATGTATAATTTTTTTATGTAAATTTGAAAGTTGCATATTTGGTTAATGCCATTTTAGGTGAATTTAAGAAAGGTATGTAAGATTAGTAAATTGGCAAAAATGCGTGATTGAATATTTTTAATAATAAAATTGAAAATGATGAATTAAAATTTATAATTTGATTAAAATAAAGTAAAAATGATAAATGAGAGTGTGAAAGTTTTAAAATTTGAAAAAAAAATGATATAAAAAAGGTTATAATTGATTTTAAAATGCTTAAAGTGAAAATATAAGTATAAAATTTATGGGGAAAATGGCAGAAACAAAGCATAAAGTACCTTGAAATGGCTGATGCTGGCTGGAGTTGATCTCTGGAGATGGCTGTATGGAAGAAGGCTGCTTGTTGCGTGGGATCCGTCGAAAGAGGAGATGGGGGCCTCCTCCGCACGAGGCACGGCTAGTCCCCGAATGGCGTCTGTTAGGCGGCCTACTAGGTCTTCGTAGTGGGGCTGCATGTTGGTGAGGGCATCCGCGACGTATTCGTCTCCGACCTCCGTCATCCTCTGCATGCTGCTGTCCTCAGTTATCCTGTCGACTTTAACGGGTTCTGTAGTAATCCCGATGTGGAATGTACTGGGCAGTCGTGGTAGTGGGTGCGTGATGGGATTCCCGCACGGGGACAGCAAGAGACAGAGGCAGGTCTAGATGGTAACTCCAAGAGGTAGAGGTAGACCACGGACGAAGGCAGTCGGACCACGGGCGCCTCGGATGCCCTAAGAGCCTACGCGGATAGAAGGGGGGGGGTGAAAGGTCCAACCGACCGTATAACGGCGTCGCTCTGAAAACAACTGCTTTGTCTAATTTCTGTGCCTTTTTATACTGGACTCCCGCATATGGTGGAGAGTCCTGATTGGTTCCTATAATCACGCCACTTGTCAGGCGCCGGGTTGTTTATCACGTCTGGCCTTTGTCCCCGTCTAGACTACCTTTACCTCTTTGTTTATTTGTCACTTTGTTACAAGGTCGATACATATTTTTATATAGATATGGGGTTATAATAAATATTAGAAGAAGGTTGTGATCTATCTAACTCAAAATATACTACATATATATATATATAATATATATAAATATATATATATATATATATTTATTATATATATATGAAAATAAGGCGTGTATTATAAGAGATTACATTGTGTATCATAGGAGATTAAGACGTGTATTAAAGGAGACCAAGATCTATACCATAGGGATAAAGATACATATTATAGGATATTAAGACGTGTGTTCATAGGAGATGCCTCATTACAGATAGCTTTTGGTATCACAATTGCGGTCTTTGGTGAGGAAAACATTTATTACCAAATTATAAAAAATTGATTTATTATCAAAATTATATCCTAATAAAACTTGATAACTTTATTTCCTTAGTAATAAAAATAGTAATGAAAGCTGATTGTTACTAAGAACTCTTTAAATATAAGAAAACATAGCGCGCGTCATCTCTGAAAACTGAAGTTTAAACTCTTTAGTGTGAATTTTCCTTATCTACATGTAGAAAAAGTTGTTACTGTTTTTTTCATCCCTAATACACGTGGTACAGGCCATGATTATCATGGTGGGTAGTTAGCGACGGCTTTTACTGTTAGTGCACCACATGTCTACACATGAGAAAAGCAGTTCAACTTTTGCACTTACAAATGATACAGAACCCGGTTTGATTACATAAACTTGCTGGTGGGGTTGAACTTTTGCGAGAATCGGGGGCCATTGGGGCATTTTTTAATCAGAAAAAAGTGCCCAATGAGGGATTCGATCACGGGTTGTAGCGGTCAAAAACAAACGGTTTTCCCCCAGTTGCTACTGTTTTTGCTCCAATAGAAAACTTTTAGATGGGCCTGGATCATCAGTAGTGAGTTTTTATAAAATAAATTACAGTTTCGGAGACCAATGGCTACTCATCGGATTCAAGGATTGGAATTTATTTGGAATATTGTGTGTTTTAACGCAAGAACATGGAGCTTAATTGAAATTGTTGTAAATATCTGGCGTGGTCGATAAATAGACGTCACTGAAAAGAGACCGTTTATTTGAATACTAGACGGGTGACCCGGGATTGACCCGTGTGCATATCTACCCGAGTGATATATATATAGATAAGATTTTTTATAATTGTTTGTTATTAGCATTATCTATTTGTTTGCATCAGCATAATTTAATCTAATCTTTGATAGAGGGCGCTGTTCGTGAGCTAAGTAGAATAATTTGAATATATAGTTTTAATAATTGATTTATATATATTAACTTTATGAACGGAAAAATATGTCCAGGGTAGCCTAGTGGTCATGGCATCTGCCCGGTAAGCGGAAGGTCGTGGGTTCGATTCCCATCCCTTGACACTTTTTTATTTTATCCATTCTGACCAAAATCTATCCGTGAACTTCACACAGTGAACTTCACACAGACAGAATAAGGCAATTATTATAATACGAATGACCCGGGCAACGCCCGTGTTTTACCCGATTGAATGTTTTCATTCAAATACTATTTGTTACAATTATAAATTGTGGTCATGTGGCCTAGTGGTCATGGCATCTGCCCGGTAAGCGGAAGGTCGTGGGTTCGATTCCCATCCCTTGACACTTTTTTATTTTATCCATTCTGACCAAAATCTATCCGTGAACTTCACACAGACAGAATAAGGCAATTATATAAGTAGATATATAAATATACAGTTAAAGCTGTCTATAGCGCCCCCTCTAAATAGCGCCTCTGTATAGCGCCCGATTTTAAATACGTAGTACGATGCGATTTACATTAAAAGTGACCTGTCTATAGCACCCTATTTTGGTGAGTCCCATGAGGGGGCGCAATACACAGGTTTAACTGTGTATTTTGGGTAATAAAAAAGGCATATATTGGATTGAATAAAAATATATATACATATGTGTATGCCTTTTTAGTATATAAAGATTTAAATATGGATTTCTCTATTTTAAAAACATTATATAGATATATATACATATGTGAAGAAAACGCTCATGTTAGTGGTCAGGATATGCCTAATTTGTTTTTAGATATATATGCAAATATATGATTAAGGCATATATAGTGACTGCACAATTACTAACTTGACTTAACAAAACTATCTCTCTGTTACAAACGAATTCTCAATTAAACCACAAAAACTAAAAATAAAACAAAAGTGTTTGAAAGCTGTCTAATTATACGAAAACAAGCAAACAAAATGCCAAATCTCTTTCCACACATGTCATCTTTCAACTGAACCGAGTTAAATCAGATTCTTGTTCAAATAATATTGAAAAGAGGCTTTTGAAAATTTTTGTTCTGAAAAAAAGGCAACGAAAATTTCAAGGAAACAATTAATTAATTAGTGCTAAAGAGAAAGGAGTCTTTGTTCCACATTTCTTTTTTTATTAATTAGAGATTGATTCTGTCACAATTGGCGTTTCTCTTTTTCTGCGAAGTTGCGATAATTGGCTGGTCGTCTTCCTTTCCTTCCACACATCAAACAACCGTCTCCCATTATGGACTGTTATTTTGGGGAATTCCAAGTGGCTTGATCACATACTTCATCTTTAGGATTAAAATAATTTTTATACACACATACAGCTTTATTAGGATCACCCGTTTTATACAGATTCATCACAGGAAGGAAGCATAGATGGAGCTCCTATTTTTTGTATACACACATACAGCTTTATTATGACCACCGGTTTTATACAGATTCATCACAGGAAGGAAGCATAGATGGAGCTCCTATTTTTTGTATACACACATACAGCTTTATTATGACCACCGGTTTTATACAGATTGATCATAGGAAGGAAGCATAGATGGAGCTCCTATTTTTGTATACACACATACAGCTTTATTATGACCACCGGTTTTATACAGATTGATCATAGGAAAGAAGCATAGATTACAATTATTTTATTTCCAAAGCGCTATATCCCGCAAGGGATACTTGCGCCAAACAAGGAGAGAAGTTTGTTTACATAAGTTATTTACATTATTCAATGAATAAAAACATTAGAAATTCAGATTTTGTAGAAATTTTAGAATGTATTTACAAAATGAATTGAACTTTAGATATGATTTTTTATCGGAAATCAAATCGTTTAAATTATAAACAACTAGTTCATTCTTCATTCTATAATCTTGAAATGCTGGGCAATCGATCAGTAGATGTCTTGAGGTTTGTTCCTCCATACCACAAAAGCAACTTGAATCCTCCACTGCCTTTATTCTATTTAGAAAACTTTTGAAATTTCCGTGGTTTGTAACAAATTGAGTATTATAAAAATTTGGACGAAAGTATTTAGGGATTTCTTGGGGAAAAAAGCTTAAGAAAGTATTATTTGCTTCGTTTTTCAGAACATTCATTCTTGATTTGAGAAAGGTATCTATAATTCCTGGAATAAATGGGTCATAAATTTGTTGATCATCTGGGGATAAGTTTCTCAGATCAGATATCATGATTCTGGATTCGATAAAGTCTGATATCAAAGGAATGTTGGCCAAACTATGAACACAGCTATATGATGTGGATTTATAGGCTTGTATACACCATGTCAGTATTTGATATTGGGTTGAATTTAGTTTTTGTAAACATTTTTTATTTAAATATTTGAACCAAATTTCGGCTCCATATGTAAGTATTGGTCTGAAAATGGATTTATATAAAGTTAGCCTTTTCTGGGTGCTTAAACCCCAAGATTTCCCGCAAATTGAGAAGAGATAATTTTTAAAACGTTTTGTACGATTTACTATTTCTTCTATGTGGTATGTAAAATTTATTTTGTTTCTTCTTCTGTGATTTGCAATTATTATTCCTAAAATTTTGGTCTTCAGAGTTGGTATGATTATTTCATTATTAAATTTGATTGGAATTTTTTCTTTGTTATGTAAATAAAGTATATTAGTTTTTTCTAGACTTATTTCAAGTTTGTTACTCTTACACCATACATCAATCGTATTTAATGCCTTTTCTATAACTAATTTCAGGTCTTTGCAATTGTTGTGCCAGCATATAATTGATACATCATCCGCATAACATACCACTTCACTATTAGGAACTTGATATTTGATCAAAAGATCGTTTAGTAATATTATCCATAGTAGTGGAGATAGCGGGCCACCCTGCGGACATCCCTTTGTAATTTGTTTATTTATTGTTAAGTTCTCATATGTAAATTTCGTTTTCCTCAATTTGAAATATGATTGAATAGTCCTTATTAAACTTTCCGGCAAGTTATCTTCATCTATTATTTTTAAGATCGCAGGCCACCATGCATTATCAAAGGCTCCCGCAATATCTATTGTGACCAGAGCTGTCAGTTCTTTGGTTTTGTGTTCCATTATTATATCGATTATATTATTCAAGGCTGTAATAGTAGATTTTGACTTGATGAATCCATGCTGTTTGGGACTTAATAAATTGTTTTGCATATAATATTCATAAATTTTCTTTTTAATAACCTTTTCGTAGATCTTAGACAGATTAGATGTTAACGAAATAGGTCGATAGCTTTTTATTGATTCGACGTTAGATTTGTTTGGTTTCATTAGAATTTTTAAAACTGTCGTTTTCCATTCCCTTGGAAAATATTCCATCTGAATACATTTATTTAATAACGAATGTAGCACCGGAAGTATCAGAGTCTTTGCGCATTTTATCATGTTATTACTGATATTATCTTGACCTGGTGACTTTTTAACATTGCTATTGTCAATTAGATATTCTATTTCTTCGGTATCAATATGGATAGCGCTTGAATTCCTTAGAAAAGGTTCGTAACTTCTAACCAATTCTTGTTGATGGTTGTCTTGATCAATTCTGTCATCTGCAATTAATACATTTATTATGTCTGTAATGCGTTTTTCTTTTTCTGATTCTTGATTGTTGTCTATTATGGGAAGTCCTTTTTGCTTGTTTGAGGATTTGAGCTTTTTGAAAATTTTATATGCGTTACCAAAAGGATCATTTGATTCATTTTCTTCGATGAAAATTTTCAAACTATTTCTCTTTGCTTTCTTTATCATATTATTAAATTTGTTTCTGACTTGTTTAAATCTTGTTGCATCGATAGTCTTACTGTGATAAAATAAGTTTCTTACATAATGAAAATGTGTTTTCATTTGTTCAAGTTCTTTATTCCACCACTTTATCCCTGCATCGTATGCGTAGTTGTTTGATTTTACTTTTAATGATATGTAAGCTGCTTCTATTATGTTATCCGTGAGTTTGTTTACAACTTTATCAATATCCGTGCAATTTTCCACCATATCTGCCTCATTCTTTAATTTGATAAATTCTTGATACTTGAGATTTTTGGAGAAATTTGTCCAGTTGGCGTGTTTTTCATTGAATTTCCATGTAGAATTCTGTTTATCTTTTATATAATTAAATTTTGAGTGAATTTCAAATTGAATTGCCAAATGATCAGAAATATTCGTCAGTGATGAGGTGGCCCAATGTCTGATCATATTTATTGAAAGTCTATTCGAGATTGTTAGATCTACTATACTTGCCCCTCTACATGTTGGAGTTTTATCGTTGTGAATGTACAAGTGATTTTCATTTATTATTGTTTGCAATTTGTAACCATTTGAATTTGTTATTTTATCGAACCAGATTGGATGACGGGAATTGAAATCTCCGCATAGGACTATAGGGTTATTTGAATAAGTATTAATCAAGTTTCTTATAAAATCTAAGTGAGTATCATTACAGGAATTGGGATGAAGGTAAAAATTTGCGATTACTACAAACGAATTTGAGGTTATGACAGATATTGCAGTACAGAATTGATTCGTAAAATTATCTAATTTTTTGAATTTTATATTTTTATTTACAATGATTGTTGCTGTGTAAATATTTTCTGATGTCTTTGAATGAATTATTGGTGAGTCTAAATCAAATATAACCTGTTTATTTAAAACATATGGTTCTTGAAGTAATATAATATCGGGTGGATTATTATTCGTTGAAATTGAAAGTTCGTTTAAAGCTGTCATACTTTTTCTAATATTCTGTTGTAAACATTTTATGTTTCCTCTATATGGTAGAGCAGTGATCACCATGATTACAAATAACTAAATTCGTTATTCATTCCTCTTCTGAACCGATGAGATATTGAGTTCTTCTCACTGTTCTATCAACCTGCAATTTATATTGAGGACAGTCATTTGTATTTGGTTTATGGTTAATCGGACTATTCCTGAGTCTTGGATGCTTTGAACAGTTATGACATCTTAGCTCTTTTGTACAGACGTGATTGCCCTGGGCTCCACAGATACAGCATATTTGTACATTTGGACATTCTTTTGTTTTATGGTCTGGATTAAACTGAAAACAATTTTGGCATTGTTTTACTAGGATTTTTTCTTGTATCTGACAACGTTCCAGGTCTGTATATAATGTATTGTTCATTCTTTTCATAAGTTGA
Organism: Cordylochernes scorpioides; assembly: GCA_030710605.1. NCBI lineage: Eukaryota > Metazoa > Arthropoda > Arachnida > Pseudoscorpiones > Chernetidae > Cordylochernes > Cordylochernes scorpioides. Next base: position 203,043,860 of record CP092864.1, on the reverse strand, counting down.
TAGGCTTTTGGGGAAACTCTCAGGACTATGCTTTGGGTTGGTGTGTTAGATTTCATTACGAATAATATCTTGATTTCATCTTCCATTCCGTTCAGCTCCTGATTCATATTGCAAATCGTGTTTACAAATGTGGTTGTATCGGTTAGTTTGGAAACGTTTTTCACCACCACTGTTGGATCTCTTTGCTTTGGAACAAAAATTTTGCTTATTGTTTTTAATTCCTCAGATTTGTTCAATTCCTCTTGAAGTGAATTCATCTCTGTCATATTAGGCAATTTTAGAATTACTGCGCTTCTTGTGTTAAACATTTTGTTGATTTTTATCTTTGTGCCCCTGTCTCTAATTTTCTTTATATCCTTAGAAATAGCCTGTATTATGGTTGAAGTAGGTTCATTGTTGGCTGGTGTTGCCATAAGCGTGAATTCTCTATTTTGAATTTGCTGATGTTTTACGATCAAATCTGATACATTTTCTCTTTTTTCCATTTGTGCATAAGAAGGTCTATGAACTGAAATATCCTTTTCTATTTTATCAATCCTGCTGTCCATTACCTCTTTGATGGCTTCGGTTATTGTTTCTAGTTCAAATTCCTTTTTTATTTCTGTTATGAAGGAAATACCATCTTTTATTTGGTTTATATTTGTGCCAAGAAATGTCAGATCATTTTTGGTTAAATTTTTCTGAGTACTTTTAAATTTATTTGTGAAGTATTCAAGAACTTCATCAAGTTTTAATTTAATTGAATCTACAGCTGATTCCATTTATTTAGTTTCGTATAAGAATCTAAAATAAAGAGCAGTAAATTTGCATATTTTTATAAAATGAAATTTTTGCATAAAATTTGCGGTAGTAAATTTAATTGTGTTTATTTTTAAAAATCCAATAGATTCAACAAAGAATAATGTAGTATTACAATAACTATTAATTAACTGAATATATAATATATAATAACTATGATATAAACAATTTTCAAAACAAATATTTACCGGAGCTAAGGCGACACGCAGCCGGTCGGATCAGCCTCCTAGCGGCAATCCAAGGAAGCATAGATGGAGCTCCTATTTTTGTATACACACATACAACTTTATTATGACCACCGGTTTTATACAGATTCATCACAGGAAGGAAGCATAGATGGAGCTCCTATTTTTTGTATACACACATACAGCTTTATTATGACCACCGGTTTTATACAGATTGATCATAGGAAGGAAGCATAGATGGAGCTCCTATTTTTTGTATACACACATACAGCTTTATTAGGACCACCCCCGTTTTATACAGATTCATCATAGGAAGGAAGCATAGATGGAGCTCCTATTTTTGTATACACACACATACAGCTTTATTAGGACCACCCGTTTTATACAGATTCATCACAGGAAGGAAGCATAGATGGAGCTCCTATTTTTGTATACACACATACAGCTTTATTAGGACCACCCGTTTTATACAGATTCATCACAGGAAGGAAGCATAGATGGAGCTCCTATTTTTGTATACACACATACAGCTTTATTAGGACCACCCGTTTTATACAGATTCATCACAGGAAGGAAGCATAGATGGAGCTCCTATTTTTGTATACACACATACAGCTTTATTAGGACCACCCGTTTTATACAGATTCATCATAGGAAGGAAGCATAGATGGAGCTCCTATTTTGGTATACACACACATACAGCTTTATTAGGACCACCCCCGTTTTATACAGATTCATCACAGGAAGGAAGCATAGATGGAGCTCCTATTTTTTGTATACACACATACAGCTTTATTAGGACCACCCCCGTTTTATACAGATTCATCACAGGAAGGAAACATAGATGGAGCTCCTATTTTTTGTATACACACACATACAGCTTTATTAGGACCACCCGTTTTATACATATTCATCACAGGAAGGAAGCATAGATGGAGCTCCTATTTTTGTATACACACACATACAGCTTTATTAGGACCACCCCCGTTTTATACAGATTCATCACAGGAAGGAAGCATAGATGGAGCTCCTATTTTTTGTATACACACATACAGCTTTATTAGGACCACCAGTTTTATACAGATTCATCACAGGAAGGAAGCATAGATGGAGCTCCATTTTTGTATACACACATACAGCTTTATTAGGACCACCCGTTTTATACAGATTCATCATCGGAAGGAAGCATAGATGGAGCTCCATTTTTTGTATACACACATACAGCTTTATTAGGACCACCCCCGTTTTATACAGATTCATCACAGGAAGGAAGCATAGATGGAGCTCCTATTTTTTGTATACACACATACAGCTTTATTAGGACCACCCCCGTTTTATACAGATTCATCATAGGAAGGAAGCATAGATGGAGCTCCATTTTTTTGTATACACACATACAGCTTTATTAGGACCACCCCCGTTTTATACAGATTCATCACAGGAAGGAAGCATAGATGGAGCTCCATTTTTTGTATACACACATACAGCTTTATTAGGACCACCCCCGTTTTATACAGATTCATCATAGGAAGGAAGCATAGATGGAGCTCCTATTTTTGTATACACACATACAGCTTTATTAGGACCACCCCCGTTTTATACAGATTCATCATCGGAAGGAAGCATAGATGGAGCTCCATTTTTTGTATACACACATACAGCTTTATTAGAACCACCCGTTTTATACAGATTCATCATAGGAAGGAAGCATAGATGGAGCTCCGAACCCAATAGCCTCCAGGCCCGACACTTGTCCAGCGGCCACATAATCCATCATGCATATGTTAACGTATCACTGAAAATATTTCTAAGAACTCTCTCTTTAACACGTTTTATCTCATACTGTAGTGTAAGTATATAGTTTTATTTGCGTCTATTTTGACGGCATATGTATGTTTCTAAAAAATATTTTTAAAAAATATTTTGCGCAGAAAAACTATCAGAAAAGTAAAGTCTATTTCCTTCACGTTTGTGTCTCCTGGATAACAAATCATTGACAGTATTTTGACTTCACATCATGGAGACTTATGAATAAAATTTTGATCTGTTATCGCATCCGGGGAAACCAAAGCGACCACTTCTCTATGAATGATAGTAGGTATGAGATTTAAAACTATTAATTATATAATTAATAGATGGAAATTTTGCCGGGAGGAAATTGATCTAAAGAGACAAGAGTCGCCTCTCCCGTCAAAATAGACGTCTAAAACCAGACACCATCTATTGACCGTTGCCGCAACTAGCGGTACTAGCGGTCAGTTTGCCAAAGCTGGTGTTGTGGCTTTGTCACCGACCCGAGGCCGCTAGTTGCGACGACGGTCAATATATGGCGTCTGATTTTAGACGTCTATTTTGACGGGAGAGGCGACCCTTGTCTCTTTAAATAATTAATACAAAGCGATAACGCGCCATCTATATATAACGAATGAAGACATTAAGACGCGAATGTTTCTTTTCACAAATAAATCAAACTTCTACTGTCCTTACTGCAATGAAAATTAAATAATTAAAAAAGGTTTCTGGAGATGGGTATCTTTTTATTTTATTCAAGTAGTCTCAAGCTTTCAGGCATTTATGCCCTTCAACAAGAGAACATATTTAAAACGAATAAAACGTCGCTGTTTTATATATGTTCTCCTGTCAAATTATATTGACAAACATTTTCAGTTTTTTTTTATCTGGTTTTAGAGGGGAGAATGTTGTCTTCGTTTGTTAGTGAACCAATCTCTCACGCCTTCTCAATGGACGAATGTTGCCATGTCTGTATATAAGAGGGGACTAAGGGAATGCGAGGGGGCCCAGAGCGTGGATAATTGGTGTGAAGACGCTTAAAGTGTTTTTCTACATGGTTTTTCCGTGTCTGGGGCATCTCTTCGCATCCCTGTGTCACCCGAGTCTGATCCCTACCAACGCTACAATAAAGATAAGTACTGTTTTATTTTATTTAACAAATTGTGAGTTGTTTTTATCTCCTTTTTGTTGTTAGTGTTTTACTCTTGAGTGTACGTTTTCTGTGTATTAAGTTACCTCTACGGTAGGCCCTAGTATATTGTTTTTTTTTTTTGTGATAACCCGGAAAAGTAGTAACTTTTGTCACTCCCGTAGAAGGGCAGAGATTTGCCCGAAAACTTGAGACGAATAAAAAGAACTCAGAAACCTTTTTATTTATTTAATTAATGTCCAGGATATTTAAATAAATTGATTGAGAACTATTGTCAATATTTTAGCCTCGAAATTGACCGGTGACTTCACCAGCAAAACATCTCTTTGACTGATTTAGTCCCTTGTGGACCTCTTGGAATCTGCAATGACCGGTCATATCGCCAGAAAAACATATTTTCGATTGATTTAGTCCCTTTTGGACATCATTGAGATTGACCTCCAATGATGCGTCAATTTTATTCACACTTGGTTATCTCGTGTCTTCAATAAAGGTCAATGTGTATCAAATATGTTTCAGAGTTATTGCTTGAATACCGATATACTTGCTAAAAGGTATAACTTCCTTAAATTCTGTCCTTACTAGTGTGATTGGGCTAACAGAAGATTAATTCTAGATATATTTCCATATATCCGTCCAGTAAGAATACCTGCAATCCAACAAGGTTAATTGTAAATAAAATATATTTAAATAAATTAAAATCCTCTGGAGTAACTTGATAAAGAAAGAAAAATCAAAGATAAGGAGGATAAGTTTCTTTTATGAACAAATGATCAAGCTTTCGGGCACAAAGGCACGAATCTTGATTTTGTATAATTTTATTCCTGTAGAAGGGCGACTTTGTGCCCGAAAGCTTGATCATTTGTTCATAAAAGAAACTTATCCTCCTTATCTTTGATTTTTCTTTCTTTATCAAATAAAATATATACTAATTAAAGACGCGTATGATTCTTTTTAAAATAAAACAATTTTTACTGCCCTTACTGCAATGGAAAAATTAATGGGAGGCAAGGCAGTAAGGGCAGTATAAATTGTTTTATTTTTAAAATAATCATACGTGTCTATAATAGTTTCGTATTTTGATAACAGATGGCGCGCCAATACATCATAAAAGATATACTAATTAAAGAAATCTTTCATTTAAGTGAAATCATGTTTTGCTGTGATTTAAATAGCGACTACCAGAATAATAAAAAGCAAGATACTATTTAAAGTAAATTAAAAACATAAAATATACAGAATATTCAGCGAGAGTACATTTTAAAATTAAAACATTTTTCTCTCTCCATTTATATAATGGTGTGTGAGAATTCCCAGACAAATACATTTCTGCTCTAACAGCAACAACAAAGAAAGATAAAAAGTGCGGGAAAGAAGAAGTTGTGCAGAAAGAATACCAAGACACGAATTGTGAGCAAACGACCTACTCGCTCCAAACAAATTTGCATATCAAAGCACCCATTTACTTCCGACCCGCGCAAAGAGAAATATATTTTTTTACGGTTCGTTTTCTCTCTTATTGAGATTTGTCTCCATGGAATCTCTCGACTCTATTAGATGATGGTTCGTTTATCCTGGGGGAGATTTCTATCCTCACGTAACAAGGATTTCACAAACTCATGTGACCGCTATAACCAAGTTTGTTCCTTGTTCCAAAATCACTTTATTAGGTACCGCTCAACAAGAGCAACCTAGTTTATGATAATTACAACAATGAATAATATATGAAGGTTATTCACATATATCACTCTTTTGTGAAAATCATTCCTGAAGTAGATAAAACTAGTTATGATGTTAGTAAAAGCTACAGACCAATTTCCTTGCTATCAAACATTTCAAAAATTTTCGAAAATTTAATTAAAAATAAACTTACTACCTTTTATGACGAAAACAATTTGATGAGTCATAGACAACATGGCTTCTCCAGGCATAAATCAACAATTACTGCTATGAAAGAGCTGACTGAAACTATTCTGGAACACAAGCAAAGAGAACTGACGGCGTTGATCGCAGTGGACTTATCAGGGTCTTTTGATAATGCATGGTGGCCAGCTATAATAAAAAGAATGGATTTAGACAACGTTCCCAGCTCTCTGATTCAAATCATCCAATCCTATTTGAATAATAAAAGGACAGTTTAACACAAAGCAATAACGCGCCATCTATACATATAAAATAAAAGGACTTAAAAGCGCGAATGTTTCTTTTATACATAAAACGAACTTCAGTTTGTCTGTCATACGGTGGCAAAACGGTCTCCAAAAACCTTACTAAGGGATGTCCTCAGGGTAGTCCACTGTCACCGTTATTATGGAACATCTTGCTAAACGATATTTTAATGCATTTTAAATCAACAAACGCTGAAATTATTTGCTACGCGGACGACATCTCTATTATGTGTTGGCATTATAATTTAGAGGGTCTAAAAACTGAGTTAGTAAACACCCTAAACTATGTCACTCAATGGTGTCGCTCAAACAAGTTAAAAATAAATCCAGAAAAAACAAACTTGATTCACTTTCACAATTTCCATAGGTTCCAGTTGGAATTTCAAAAAACCGTCATAAAGCCTTCAAATGAAATTAAAATTTTGGGAATGAAATTATCTAATCATAGGTTCAAAACAAAAAATAAATTTCACCCCGCACATCAATGAGATTTTGCATAAAGCGCATCGCATGAAAAATCTGCTTTTTTCCCTCAGCGGCAAAATATGGGGTATAAACTCTAATAAAAGGTTAATTTTGTATAAGCCGCTAATTAGACCTATTCTAACATATGGAGCTGAAATTTGGTTTTACCAAATAAATAACCGCTGTAAACAGAAATTAAATTCGATGCAATACCAAATTGTTCTTTGGGCTACTAGATCGTTTAAAACATCTTCCTCAAATTGTGTCCACTGTCTGGCAGAGATCCCATTCCTGACTGATTTTATCGAATCAAGATTGATTAAATATGAATTGGACCAACTAAGCGAGGAAGACCAACGAACGATCAGTCCACATTCTCCTTCAATAATAAATGGATTTTTAAGAACAAGAATGGAAGATATGTTTTCTAATACAAGTGATCACTTTCGTCTCTTTTTCCCTTTGGGCATTCCAAAATATTTCCGCCCTGACTTTTACAATGTGCAATTCGTTACTGGTCATGGAAATTTCGGAGATTTTCTGTTTCGAATAGGAGCTATAGACGATCCGGGATGTTTATGTGGAAAGAGAAAGCAGGATTCCAGTCATCTGCTTCTTGAGTGCCCAATCTTCCAGAACTACAGAAACCGGGAAAACATCGAATACAAGGATCTTTTTATGTTTGTAAATAGTAAGGACTCGTATTTTAAATTTAGAAAATTCTGTAAATATATCTATGATTTTCTCTCTTGGTTAAAAAAACCTTAATTATTACCTATTTGTATATTTTTGGTTTGTTTATTTTGTTGGTTGTGATGTAAAATCAAGAATGATTTTAATGTCCTCTTTCTTATCTTTTCAAATCTTGTAATTATTTAATTTTTTTTTTTGTAATATAGTATCTGAATTTAGTGTTGTTATTGACGCAAGCATCCCTTGTAGGGATATCGCGTCTGATTTGATAAATAAATAAATAAATAAACAAAATGTTAACGCGGGATTCGATCCCTGTTCAAGGCTGTCGGGAATCGAGGGTGTTATCCACTCGTCCACCGACTTTATAATCAAGTTCAGAGTTCTAATACAGAATCAAATTAACTTATTAAACAAATGCTACAGTTTTTGGAGCAATGACAACCGGCGATTACTCCTGTTGTAAATTGGCTTATTATTTGATATATTTCAAATACATAC
>CP092864.1:202886356-203036009 GCA_030710605.1 Cordylochernes scorpioides | reverse complement strand
AAAGTTTGCAGCCTCCTGGTCTAGCCTAATGAAAGTAACAACATTACTACATTCAAATCATCACAAAGAAATATCTTAGGTTACGTGTGGTTCTCAATCATCAACTTGTAAAATTAGGTTCAATACCTACAGTATATAACACAGAGAGTCGGTGGAAGGATGGCCTAAACCGTTAGTTTTCGACCGCTACGACCCGGGTTCGATTCCCGCATTGGGCACTTTTTTTCTGATAAAAAAAAAAAAATGCTCCAATGATCCCGATTCTTGGAAAAGTCCAACCCTACCAGTGAGTGCAAGTAACCAAAAGGGGCTCTGGCACATTTTTAAGTGCAAAGTCTAACTGCTTTTCATATGTGTAGACATGTGGTACACTTACAGTAAAAGCAGCCGCTAACTACTCACCATGATTATCATGGCCTGCACCACGTGTACTAGGGATGAGCAAAAAAAGTATATAACACACCTTAATTCTGAATCATTGCTGATTATAATTTTACCTTACTTAAACACAAGGTAATAAGACCAAATCTGTTAATAAAATAGGATTTTATATATAGTAGAACCTCCCTTTAGCAGACACCTCTCTACAAAGGACAGTTGTCATTTGCAAAATGGCCATTTTTGGTCTTATTACCTTGTGTTTATAATCTATAATCCAAATTGTGCCATATCATTTACCTTACTTTATCATCTACAGAAAGGCTTATATGGAATGATTTGTCGTATAATAGTATGATTCATTATAAATCCAAAACATTATCTAGGTTAAGATAAACTAGGTTAGTGTTTTTTAGTCCTAAATAAAATAGGATTTTATATACAGTAGAACCTCTCTCTCCCTTTAGCGGAAACTTCTCTACAAAACTGTTTTCATTTGCAAAATTACCTTTTTTACTGATACCAGAAAATAAGACCTAATCCAAATAATTTAATAGTGTATTTCGGTAACAGCATTGTTACCATCATGAGACAAAAGAATAAAATCTATATATTTATTCTTTTGTCTGATGATGGTAACAATGCTGTTACCGAAACGTCAGACACTATTTATTTGGTCTTATTACCTTGTGTTTATAATCCAAATTATCATATTGGGGAGGTTGTTGGAGCAGCAGATGTAACAATCAGCCATTCCTACAAGCTGATGTACCCAAAACATCTTTTCCCAGCTTAAATTCCACACCCCAATTGAACAACTTGAAGAAATTTAAGAACCTTAACGCAAAAGGTATCAATCTCAACTTTATATAGAATAAACTTCAGACAAAAGTACTGAATATATTTCAGTGCTTTGCACACATCTTAGAATGCTCAAATCTAATGGAAAAATCAAAACATTCCCGAAATGCCTCAAATGTGATTCCCAACCAGCCAGTCCTGAATATCTATTGAATTGTATCAAATCCTCCAAAATGACCTCTGGGAAAACCCCAGGACTATAATAGAAAAGCTGAGACAATGGAACCTAATGGAGATTGTTTAAACGACTTGAGGAATAAGCAACAACAACAACTTTGCACTTGGTGTACTTCTTAATCAGTACTTTTGTCTGAAGATGGTAACAAAAAAAAAAAAAAAAACGGTTATCAAAATGTCATACACTCTTTATTTAGATTTGGTCTTATTACCTTGCTTTAACACAAAGTTAACACAAAGCAATAACGCGCCATCTATACATATAAAATGAAAGAATTTAAAAGCACAAATGTTTCTTTTATACATAATACAAACTTCTACTGCCCTTACTGCGATGAAAAAATATATTGAAAGGGCTTGGCTCATCAGTGGTGAACCCTCCCAGCGGTTTCGCCAATTTAATCCACCAGACCGCTTCTCAGAGCTCTAATACTGTATTGGACGATTCTGCTTATATACACAGCACTGAAGGGTGGAATCTCAGAAATGGTTTTCAAGAAAACTATGGACATAAGCTTATAGGACAGTAGAATTACATTCAAATATTTGCATCGAACAATGCTCTTCCGCCGTAAGGGTAGTAGAAGTTTGTATTATGTATAAAAGAAACATTAGTGCTTTTAAATTCTTTCATTATTACCTTGCGTTTATAATCTATAATCCAAATTGTGTGGCTTATCATACCTCGTTTAAAATGTATTTTTATCATTTTCCAACCATAGAATATAGGGTAAGTTGTTAGGATTAATTATATTTTCTGGATTATAGGAACACTTTGAAACTGATTCCTTCCCAGTCTAACTCTATAATGTGATAGTTTCAACTGTATGGGAGTCAAATATATAACTTTTTGAAGGCTCTCTCATATTAAATATTTAAAAATGACAAAATGTTTATAGAACACGTTTCCATTGATTTTATGTGTAGAACATGATAAAAGGTACAATTTGGAATAAAAACACAAAGTAATAAGACCAAATATAAATAATTAAATAGCATGTGACAATTTTGGTAACAATATTGTTACTAAAGCTGGTGTTGTGGCTTTGTCACCGACCCGAGGCTGCTAGTTGCGGCGATGGTCAATAGATGGCGTCTGGTTTTAGACGTCTGTTTTGACGGGAGAGGCGACCCTTGTCTCTTTTGATCAATTTCCTCCCGGCTAAATTTCCATTAATATTGTTACTGTCACACACTTTTTTGGATTTGGTGTTATTAATTTGTGTGTAGCAGTGTCTGTACTCCATGTTAGGAGCGTTTGCTCCTCATGTCAGAGGCGACAATTTCATATTGGAGCTAAGTCGGCCTGCCACTGAGTAGTGCTCCCAGTCTTAATGACAAAGGCAGATGCATTCTACTTCACCCAGTCTTGATGGTTGTCCACCTTGTGTGTAGAACCTATTCCTGAAGTTTGTTAGTGTAGATAAGGCACAATTTGGATTATAGATTATAAACATAAGGTAATAAGACCAAATCCAAATCCAAATAAATAGTGTGTGACGTTTCGGTAACAGCGTTGTTACCATCTTCAGACAAAAGTACTGAATGAGAAATTTTACCACAGCATGTTTTTAAATAGTTACTGTTATCAAGTGAATCATTCAGTACTCTTGTCTGAAGATGGTAACAACGCTGTTACCAAAACGTCACACACTATTTATTTGGATTTGGTCTTATTACCTTGTGTTTGTAAGTGTAGTTCATACCCTATGGAAGAAATGTAACTGTGAAACACAAGGTGGGTTTCTTTGTACCATCAAGACCCAATGCCAGCAAGAATAGAAATCTACTGTTGCTCTATACTGGTACAGAGCAGGAGGGACAAGGAAACAACAATCTTTGATTTCCAGAATTAAGTATGGTCATCTACAGGCAATTGCTTTCAAGAATGGTTGCAAGGTTTTCCCACTATGTACTAAGTGTCAACTTACAACCCCAAACCACATCATTGGCTGTATTGATTCACCCATTGATGAGCTCTACTCATTCCCAGCAGACACCATCAAAAGTCTTAATAAGATTGAGTGGAGATAAGAAGAATATATGCATAATCTTGATGTGCAATTATTAAAAAAGAGTGGGTTCTTTTTTGCACATAGTTACACAAGAACTGCTTTCACATGTATAGACATGTGGTGCGCTTACAGTAAAAAGCAGTCGCTAACTACCCACCATGATTATCATGGCCTGTACCACGTGTACTAGGGATAAGCAAAAAATAATAAATAAATAAAAAAAATAAAAATAAAAAATAAGACAAAGTCCAAATAAATAAATAGTATGTGATGTTTCAGCAACAACATTGTTACCATACACACATACATCATTAGACAAAAGTATTGATTCAGTAGTTGCATTTTTTAAAAAGATTTATTTACTTTTTTTTTGTCTGATGATGGTAACAACTCTGTTACCAAAACACCACACACTATTTATTTGGTCTTATTACCTTTTGGGTCTTATCTAGAATCCAAATTGTACCTAATCATGCACATAGTTGAACTTAGCTATAACAACACAAATTGGGACATATATTTTATGTTGTTATATAACCACAATTCAAAGATGCAAATACAAAAGCAAAACTCATTACAAAAACCAAAATACCCCAGCCCATATGGAACCTCAACATTAACAGAGAATTAACAACAACAATTTCAAGAATCAGAACAGGACATTTTAAAGGAATGAAGATAAACCCAGACATGACTAGATCTTACAGGAACTGCAATAACTGTTACAACACCCAACTCACTCCGGACCATATATACCCGGCCATCCTTGCAGCCCTCTATATGGCAGACATCAATCCAGAAGAAGACGTCCATAAAGCACCTCAGTTGGCTAGTATTGTGATCAGGGTGCATGGACCGATCTGATCTACTCCATGGACAAGATACCACCACCAAAACAATTGGGGCTTCAAATTGTTATAAACAAAGGTTCACTATATATATATATACATATTATACAGTAAAACCCCGCTAATACGAACCCTGGATATAACGAACCTTCCCTTATAACGAACCCACGCCGATTCCCAATTCCATTCCATTGAAAATACCATCGTTATAACGAACTTTGCGATTTTTAGAATAATGAACTACCCCTATAACGAACCTATTTCGGGTCCCAAAATGATAAAATCTATTAAAAACACTATGCTTATAATGAACTTAGGATTGTAATTTAAAAAAAAAAAGAATTAAAAACAAAATTTTGAGCATGTTTTAGGCTCGCGGATCGCGATTTCGAAACAATAAATTTAGCGGCATTGTTTGTTTGATTTTTGCACTTTATTTTTGCTGTATGTTGTATAAATTTTTACACATTATACTTTTTATTAAATAGAATATCTTTGCATCCATTAAATTTGAAATATAAAAAATGCAAATGGCTTCCAAAATGAAGAAAACAAAGGCATTTTAAAAACAAAAGCATTATTTCTTTTTAAAAAAAAGGCCATTTTCAGAACTTTTCAAAGTGAAACAACATAGGCAAAATGTTAAGAACATATTCAAATAAGAGAATATAACTTTTCTATTATAAAAGATAAAATATAAAGTTATTAAAAAATGTTACAAAGAGGAATCAACCTCAACTTTTGCCGCGATCGCGATCATACGTTTTAGGGCTAAAAAAAAAAAAAAGTCCAAATAAACGGTCCCGTGATGAAACAAAAAATATTTTTATGCCATTAACTATGGTGATTTTAAAGTCAGCAATGTTTTGCATGGCAGGTTAAAAAAAAAAACGAAATCTAGACCTAGAAGAATATGGGGAAACATGAAATGGAAGAAAAACACTAACTTTATTTGAATGGTGCAATGCTTGGAAGAATGCTTTGAAACAAAAGGTATTAGAGCCATTTTTTCAAGTAAAAATTGCATTATATAATGTGATAATGATGTTTTAAAATCATTTCATATCTTTGAATATATATATTCAATAAAACTTTGCCTAGGATTTGTCTTGATTTTTAACTTAGACATAGAGGTACATGTATGTTAATCATAAGAAGAACCTATTATCTAATGATTTCTATTATTATTCAGTATTAATATAAGGAAATTAGTCAATTAAGGGAATTAAAATGAAGTGACCACTATTAAGAGGCAGCCTCTTCTTGTGTGTATGGCTATTTTTTAATTATATGGTCTAAAATTTTTGAAAAGTAAAAAAAAATAGCCAAACCGTGGCTATAGTGAACCGTGGCTATAGTGAACCAAAAGCTCTGTCCCATTGGGGTTCACTATAGAGGGGTTTTACTGTATATACATATAATCTAAAAATTCAAATATTTAATTTTTTAAAAATATAAATATTTTCACATTTATTGACCATTTTGGCCATAGTTTTAGAATATGCAACTTTTGTTGCAAATATGTATAGGATTATAAACACAAGGTAATAAGACCAAATCCAAATAGCGTGTGACGTTTTGGTAACAGAATTGTTACCATCTTCAGACAAAAGTACTGAATGAATAATATAGAATTAATATATTTTATAAATTCTATATAATTACAAAAATATTTGTTGTATAATTTTCTTCACAAGTACAATTGAGAATAAAAACTACTTGATAGTAAATATTTTTTATACTTTTCTATCATCATGACTGTACTTTCTTTATCCTTACAATGATGAAGCTAAAAGACAAAGATAAAATTTGGATTATAGATACAAGAAAATAAAGACCTAATCCAAATAATTTAATAGTGTGTGATGTTTCGGTAACAGTATTGTTACCATCATCAGACAAAGGAATAAAATAAACTGTGGGTTTCAGACTGCTAGGATCCGGGTTCGATTCCCGCATTGGGCACTTTTTTTTTATTTAAAAAAATGCTCCAATGGCCCCCGATTCTTACAAAATTCCAACCTCACCAGCGAGTGCAAGTAACCAAACGGGGCTCTGGTACATTTGTAAGTGCAAAGTCAAACTGCTTTTCACATGTGTAGACATGTGGTGCACTTACAGTAAAAGCAGTCGTTTTCTTCTACCCACCATGATTATCATGGCCTGTACCACGTGTACTAGGGATAAGCAAAAAAAATAATAAAAAAAATAAAAACATTTTAAAAATATTTTTTGTCTGATAATGGTAACAATGCTGTTACCGAAACGTCATACACTATTTAATTATTTGGATTAGGTCTTATTTTCTTGTATCTTTACAACAAAAAATATTATTCATAACATACATTTATGCAATAGAAACCCCATGATACTAGAGAGGACAGTTTTCATCACCAAAATTACCATTTTTACTTATTAGCTCATCTCTGGTAAGAAGACATCTTTCCCTAAAGGACATATTGACTCTGTATCTAGGTGTTCTTTTGCAGATGTTTTACTGTACATTATAAAACAAATTGTCAACACATTAAATGCTTTATTTAAATATAAAATAAAATTAAATAATTTACAAAGGTGTTCAAAGGAATAGAATGTATGTGTGCAAAACATATATCCATATAAGAAAGTTCACTTAAAAATTGCATTTTTTAGCATATAGTTAAATATAGTTTGTTTAAATATGTTTATACGTAGTGTGGTAAAATCATCAATATATTTACTACGTTTTCTGAAGATATTTAAAAATATATACAACAAAAAAAAAAAAAAATCCCTTATAGTAAAAAAAAAAAAGTTTAAATATACATTTTTAATAGTAAATATATAACTATATAATATTACTTACAAGAAAATCAAACTATGAAACAAAAAGGCCAACTGCGAGACCAGAGACATAAGCCAATGCCAGAGAATAAGTATTTCTTTTGGTAATTTTTGTCTTGAGATCAGCTATAATGGGCAAAGCTTTGGGGCCATTATTTTGCATTGCTTCATGTGCAGCAGTGATGTCTTTTGATATTTTTTTCCAGTTGACTTGAATAAAACCTTGACTATGGGCAAACTGCAGCAAACAAATACTTAATCCAATTGTTGTAACAGTGGTTTTTCCTATTTTTCCAAGAAGGAAACCAGAAATAAATCCTGATGCGCCTCCAATCATAAAATCTAAATTTTTATCAGAAGATGGACTTGTAGCTTTGGTAATCACGCGTGTAATATTCCAAGAATCATCCTCCATTTCGCTATCTTGTATTATTTTCTTAAATAATTTGTTCTCTTTCATTACAACTTCGTTGAATAAAAAGCAAACAAACAAGCTAGAATTTTCTTAAGGGTGATAAATAACAATAAAATGAGTCAAAATATAAAATTTATTCAAAGATTTTTCTCGAATAAATAACGTATCTATTGTATAAATGTATAATTATTCAAAACTTTGAAAAAAATATATTTATATAAAATTTTTTATTAGACAGTAAATTTTTATAAAATATTAAACCTAAAAATCAAAGCTTGAAAGCATTTTTTTTACTTACTAATTTTAAAATTTATATGAATATAAAAAGGAAATATGGGGTTATTGTTTGTTTAATACTGATGTAAATACAAACAATATTTGTCCATTTTGAATAAAATTTTGCTAGGATTTATAGAAAAGTCTTAAAGGAGTCGCCATCATAGCATGGGAGAGAATGAAAGTGGGTATCAGTTTTATCCAGGGACAACTAATAGAAGTCTCCCTGGCCAAAATAACATAGTTCATTGCCAACAGACATTTACAATTGAGGTAAACTCTAATAATAAGCTTAGAATTCAGCAAAGAATTTGATACCACATAGGGGCCTGCCATCAACCAAAGTCTCAGTCACCTTGCCTGCTCAGGCTTGCTAGTTTGTCTTGAAGACAAATTAATTTATTACTATGCATGGTCAATAAAAATCTCCATATTCTTTTAATTGAAAGCTCCTTAAGGCTCTGTGGGACGCCTTTTTTGCAATTTAGACTCTTCTTATATATATTTCTTCTTACTTTTTATAATCCAAGATGGTTTGCATTTGTCTTTAGTAAACGACTTTATCTTTCTAATCCAAACTCGTATTCGTTTGCCGGGCTCTTAGTGATTTCTTGGAGAAGGTGGCTGTCTTGTAGGTGGACAAAGGCCTTCAACTAAACCCCTGGAGGGCAAAGATCTATATCTTCCTATGGTGAAGGATTCGCTCTAACCCAAGCATGTCAAACTCGCGGCCCGCGGGCCTCATGCGGCCCACAACGAATAAATTTGCGGCCTACCAGATAATATATTTTAATAATTTTTTTTTATAAATAAAAAAAAAGTAGGAAAGATGGTAGCAGAAAAGAGATGCCAAATATCAGGGAGAAAATATTTACTTTACTTTCTTTTTTCTTATTAGTATTTTTCAAAATAAACCTACATAAATGTTACTATAAAAATTTAATTACTTGTTTTCTTTTTTTTTGCGGCCCCCACATAATCTTATTACTTTTTTATTTGGCCCGTGTTAGGATTTGAGTTTGACATGCTTGCTCTAACCCAAATATTGAATATTCTCAGCCAATCACCATATTGGGAGTAGAATTTAAAAAAACGACAAATCTCATCTTCCAACTTCATAAATTGTACTATAGATCCACTGCGCTGCATAATCCCTTATCTAAAAAATGTCTACAGAGAAAATTTTGCATCTCATTTATGGCTGGGAACCACATATTCAAATCAGTGGTGGTACCTGTCGCTCTCTATAGAGACTCTGCTCGGGAAGTTGCGCTTCTTTAAGAGAAGTCACCTGCCAGCTCCAAAGCCTGCAATATCTCTTCGCACTTCGCATACTACACGATGTGGTCCTTGAAATTCCATTATCTTAGCGATTTCCATAAAAAGTGGCATACTCTTGTTATCAACATCAAATATCAATATCAAAGGTAAGCGAGGATCATTTCAAATTTCGACTTAGTCCAGATGCTCTTCCACATATATATATATATATCTATATATATAATTGCCTTATTCTGTCTGAAGCTCACGGATAGAATGCGCGCCCATTGGCTGCCGGCGAACACGTGTCCTCCCTGCCCCCCTCTAGACAACCCTGTTATCAGCTGTGTGATACATACACCTGTCTATAGCGGCCATTCTAGACAACCCTGTTATCAGCAGTTTGTTACATCCACCTGTCTATACAGATCACCCTGTCTATAGCGACCACTGACCACCCTGCCTATAGCGACCACTCTAGACAACCCTGTTATCAGCTGTGTGATACATCCACCTGTCTTTACAGACCACCCTGTATATAGCGGCCATTCTAGATAACCCTGTTATCAGCTGTGTGATACATACACCTGTCTATAGCGGCCACTCTAGACAATCCTGTTATCAGCTGTGTGATACATCCACCTGTCTATACAGTCCACCCTGTCTATAGCGGTCACTTTAGGCAACCCTGTTATCATCAGTGTGTTACATTCACCTGTCTATACAGACCACCCTGTCTATAGCGGTCACCTTAGGCAACCCTGTTATCAGCAGTGTGATACATACACCTGTCTATACAGACCACCCTGTCTATAGCGGCCACTCTAGACAGCCCTGTTATCAGCTGTGTGATACATACACCTGTCTATACAGACCACCCTGTCTATAGCGACCACCCAAGACAACGTTTTTAAAATATATTCGCACTCGGGTAAAACCCGGGCGTTGCCCGGGCCATTCGTCTAGTATATATATATTGGCCAATTCTGGAATAATTAAAAAATCAACGAGAATAGTTGATATTTATTCCGATAGATGGCGCCAGCCATCAGCAACTTTCAGTTGCACGATAAGGAGATGCCTTTTTCTTAATTTATGCACCTTATCCCAGTACAATGTTACATTTGTACTATTTTTTCACATTGTGTAGCGTCCTCACGCAATTCTGGCCTTAACTACCCGTTTCATGATTTTTCAGGATGCCTTAATGACCAATTTTTTGGTCGTTGAGGTACAGCTTGCATCACGCTGATGAGGGCCAACAGCCCGAAACGCGTCCGTGGTTAGCTTCTCTTGATTAATCAAGAATGGGTATTTGGCCAATTCTGGAATAATTAAAAAATCAACAAGAATAGTTGATATTTATTCCGATAGATGGCGCCAGCCACCAGCAACTTTCAGTTGCACGATAAGGAGATGCCTTTTTCTTAATTTATGCACCTTATCCCAGTACAATGTTACATTTGTGTACTATTTTTTCATATATATATATACATAATAAGAAAACATATACGAGAATATAATATATACATAAATATAATATATACATAATAACCTTTATGAAGCTAAATATTATTAAATCTAAAGTGTGAAAGTTACATCCCTCATAATGCATTAAAATATATAAAAATTCAAAAACTGAGGTAGAACTTGGTGCCCCAGTTATCCTTTCATCCAAAAAACAGCCAGCACTTAATTTGTGTTCACCATGATTGCTCAGTCTTTCAACCTGAACTACTAGCCATTCGCTGGACAAACCACCTAGCGAAAAGTTGAATGAGTAATTATTGTTTCTGATTGCAGATCGACTTTAGCAGTAATATACATTCCTGGCTCTAGTACCAAAGAGAGACAAGTCTGGTGTTACCCCTCAGGTCAATCATTGTTGGGTTAAGGCCACTGCAGAGTTGCAGGCAGAATAGATTTGCCACGTGAACAGAGATGATTCAGGTTTTAATGACATTGAGTTCTATGAAGTGAGGTCACAATCAAGCAAATAATATTAATGTATGATAGAGGCATGATATATATTACGATATAGGCATCTATTTACCCCTAACCAGGAAGATTGAAGATATCAGTTCCCGACCCCAAGATCTATAACTGATGTGAACATCTTCATTGGAATTTATTCCTATTATCGCAGCTTTATCGAAAACTTCGCAGAAAAATATGATCTTCTTTACCAAGTCCTTCCAAATATACTGACGCCAGCGGATTATGGACTTGGAGCTGTCTTCGAGTAGATCAATGATGAGAAAGAATGGCCAGTTGGATACGAGTATAGAACCTTAACCAAGGCTGAGAAGAATTATTCAACAACTGAAAAATATTGTTTGGCGGCAATATATAGGCTATTAGTAAATTTATATCATACCTTTTTGGTCGTGAGTTTGACATTGTCACTGATCACCATACCTTTTGCTGATTATCCAATTTAAAATATCCCACGGGAAGACTAGCGATATGGACCTTGAAGCACCTTCAGAAAAAACGAAGTTACAGTTGGTTACAAAAGGAAGCGTAAACACCAGGAAGCGGACTGTTTCTCTCAAAGTCCTCTTCAACATGAATCAGTAGAAGCAGATAGTAAAGATGATGGAATACTCTCAATAAATGCTTTGACATGCTTGACACACACAATGATGAACATAGAAAAGATCAGTGCTGAATTTTAATTAAAATAATATTGACCCTCAACCCAAACCTTCTGGTGATTCCCAAAAACCTTCACTTAGAGCCATTAAGAAGTCTACATGAGCTACTACAGCAGGCCATCTTGGATTTTCAAAGACCTATGAAAGAGGTAAAGCAAATATGTCTGGTCAGGACTTCTCAGAGATATACAAAGGTGTGTTTCCTATTGCAATGAGTGACGAAGAAGGAAACAAACCCATTCCTCCCGCAACCTGTCCTCTTCAAAGAGTTGGAATGGACTTTTTTGGAAGATTTCCCAATTCTGATAGTGGTAATAAGTGAATCATATAGTGTAACGACTATTTAACCTGCGATTTTTATTACTAAGGCCTTACCCATAGAAAAATTAAAAGTAGAAATATTCTTGTTGGAAATATGTTGTCCTCAAGTATGGATCCTCCAGAGAAATTGTCAAGGACTGAGGACAAGTATTCCAATCATGGATTATAAAGGAACTTACTAACCAGTGCTCTTCCATACACATGTTTACCCTGGCTTATCATCCCTAGACAAATGCCCTAACAGAGATACTTATAAATACATTAGCTAACATGTTGGCAATGTATGTCAGCGCCAAATATAAAGACTAGGATGTTATCCTACTCTAAATCACCTTTTCAGACAACACGGCAAAGAAGGATACGACAGGCTTCACATGGACGTGAAGCTGAAACGACTGTAAATATTTTATTCCCGAATTCAAACGAAGACCTCAAAGAAGAATACAGTCAGAAGATAGCAAAAAGAGTTAAAGATGTTAGGCACCTCCATAACACGATTGGAAACTTTGAACGCACAAGAAATAGACAAAATTATATACGATTCCAATCATGAGAAGCAACAGATTACAACGTCGGTGATCACGTCTAGATCTTCATTCCTGTGCTAAGATCGGCCTCTCAGACAAACTTATGGAAAGGTACTTCAGACCGTGCAAGGTGACGTGGAAACTATCCGACGTTACCTACGAAGTCGAATCTGTAGACACATTAATCCGCAGGTGCCAGAAAAGAAACCTTGTCCACGTTCTCAGAATGAAACCATACCACGAAACTGTCGACCAGGTGGATACGTTCAAATAACGTTCTTACAGCGAGACGCTTTAGACTAGGTTCAGTACTTTAAACCTTCGGATAGTACGGTTGCTTCTGGCTGTGAGAGCGGTGTTTGATAGGTTAATGCTTTAGACTAGGTTCAGTATTTTAAACCTTTGGATAGTACGGTTGCCTCTGGCTGTGAGAGAGCGGTGTTTGATAGGTTAATGTTTTAGACTAGGTTCAGTATTTTAAACCTTTGGATAGTACGGTTGCTTCTGGCTGTGAGAGAGCGGTGTTTGATAGGTTAATGCTTTAGACTAGGTTCAGTATTTTAAACCTTTGGATAGTACGGTTGCTTCTGGCTGTGAGAGCGGTGTTTGATAGGTTAATGCTTTAGACTAGGTTCAGTATTTTAAACCTTTGGATAGTACGGTTGCTTCTGGCTGTGAGAGAGCGGTGTTTGATAGGTTAATGCTTTAGACTAGGTTCAGTATTTTAAACCTTTGGATAGTACGGTTGCTTCTGGCTGTGAGAGCGGTGTTTGATAGGTTAATGCTTTAGACTAGGTTCAGTATTTTAAACCTTTGGATAGTACGGTTGCTTCTGGCTGTGAGAGCGGTGTTTGATAGGTTAATGCTTTAGACTAGGTTCAGTATTTTAAACCTTTGGATAGTACGGTTGCTTCTGGCTGTGAGAGAGCGGTGTTTGATAGGTTAATGCTTTAGACTAGGTTCAGTATTTTAAACCTTTGGATAGTACGGTTGCCTCTGGCTGTGAGAGAGCGGTGTTTGATAGGTTAATGCTTTAGACTAGGTTCAGTATTTTAAACCTTTGGATAGTACGGTTGCTTCTGGCTGTGAGAGCGGTGTTTGATAGGTTAATGCTTTAGACTAGGTTCAGTATTTTAAACCTTTGGATAGTACGGTTGCCTCTGGCTGTGAGAGAGCGGTGTTTGATAGGTTAATGCTTTAGACTAGGTTCAGTATTTTAAACCTTTGGATAGTACGGTTGCTTCTGGCTGTGAGAGAGCGGTGTTTGATAGGTTAATGCTTTAGACTAGGTTCAGTATTTTAAACCTTTGGATAGTACGGTTGCTTCTGGCTGTGAGAGAGCGGTGTTTGATAGGTTAATGCTTTAGACTAGGTTCAGTATTTTAAACCTTCGGATAGTACGGTTACTTCTGGCTGTGAGAGAGCGGTGTTTGATAGGTTAATGCTTTAGACTAGGTTCAGTATTTTAAACCTTTGGATAGTACGGTTGCTTCTGGCTGTGAGAGAGCGGTGTTTGATAGGTTAATGCTTTAGACTAGGTTCAGTATTTTAAACCTTTGGATAGTACGGTTGCTTCTGGCTGTGAGAGAGCGGTGTTTGATAGGTTAATGCTTTAGACTAGGTTCAGTATTTTAAACCTTTGGATAGTACGGTTGCTTCTGGCTGTGAGAGAGCGGTGTTTGATAGGTTAATGCTTTAGACTAGGTTCAGTATTTTAAACCTTTGGATAGTACGGTTGCTTCTGGCTGTGAGAGAGCGGTGTTTGATAGGTTAATGCTTTAGACTAGGTTCAGTATTTTAAACCTTTGGATAGTACGGTTGCTTCTGGCTGTGAGAGAGCGGTGTTTGATAGGTTAATGCTTTAGACTAGGTTCAGTATTTTAAACCTTTGGATAGTACGGTTGCTTCTGGCTGTGAGAGAGCGGTGTTTGATAGGTTAATGCTTTAGACTAGGTTCAGTATTTTAAACCTTTGGATAGTACGGTTGCTTCTGGCTGTGAGAGAGCGGTGTTTGATAGGTTAATGCTTTAGACTAGGTTCAGTATTTTAAACCTTTGGATAGTACGGTTGCTTCTGGCTGTGAGAGAGCGGTGTTTGATAGGTTAATGCTTTAGACTAGGTTCAGTATTTTAAACCTTTGGATAGTACGGTTGCTTCTGGCTGTGAGAGAGCGGTGTTTGATAGGTTAATGCTTTAGACTAGGTTCAGTATTTTAAACCTTCGGATAGTACGGTTACTTCTGGCTGTGAGAGAGCGGTGTTTGATAGGTTAATGCTTTAGACTAGGTTCAGTATTTTAAACCTTTGGATAGTACGGTTGCTTCTGGCTGTGAGAGAGCGGTGTTTGATAGGTTAATGCTTTAGACTAGGTTCAGTATTTTAAACCTTTGGATAGTACGGTTGCTTCTGGCTGTGAGAGAGCGGTGTTTGATAGGTTAATGCTTTAGACTAGGTTCAGTATTTTAAACCTTTGGATAGTACGGTTGCTTCTGGCTGTGAGAGAGCGGTGTTTGATAGGTTAATGCTTTAGACTAGGTTCAGTATTTTAAACCTTTGGATAGTACGGTTGCTTCTGGCTGTGAGAGAGCGGTGTTTGATAGGTTAATGCTTTAGACTAGGTTCAGTATTTTAAACCTTTGGATAGTACGGTTGCTTCTGGCTGTGAGAGAGCGGTGTTTGATAGGTTAATGCTTTAGACTAGGTTCAGTATTTTAAACCTTTGGATAGTACGGTTGCTTCTGGCTGTGAGAGAGCGGTGTTTGATAGGTTAATGCTTTAGACTAGGTTCAGTATTTTAAACCTTCGGATAGTACGGTTACTTCTGGCTGTGAGAGAGCGGTGTTTGATAGGTTAATGATGCACTTCTGTGGTTGGTTTGTTGATTCAATCGTTAAAGCCATATTTGTGAGACCAATGCCTAGGATTTTGTTGATTACTGTTTTTTTATCCCTTCGTTTGTAGATCAACTTATTTGGTAATTTGGGTGATTAGAATAACAAACTCTGCTGGGGGATGTGAATCGAAGTGAGCTAGTAAATCTCTCATGGTTTTGGATACGAGCCCCATCATGGATTGACATCCATGTATCCTGGATTGAAGTAACTGTGTTCTCTGCTTTATTCTATGGTTGGAGAAAGAAAGAGATCTTTGAGGCGTAGAGAGGGTGGCATGAAATTTGATTATTTACACTTGGAGATTAAAACAAAGTTGGCACAGCCATCTAGCGAGCTGTAGTGATTTCTTAAGGATTTGCATCTTGCAGCGCTCTAATTGGTAAGTATCAAGGGCCATTTTATAAGGAAGAAATAGTTATATAGAGAATTATATATATTAATATTTATTCCCATACCTGGACACTTTATTTTTCCGTTTATCATTACTCTTCACAATTCATCCTTTCATACTTAATCCCTAAGGTAAGAAATAATCGTTATTTCTCCTTAAAATAAATTTAGATTTTTCGTTCAAAAGAAAAATTTGCGGGATAATTGTCAAACGTCGGTCTACAATCATAAGCCACATTATATTGTATTATATATATTTATGTTTATATGGTAATTTAAACCAACAACCCCATATTGTATATAACTTATAACAAGATTTTCATGTTGTATAATAGAAACACATCTGTAAATGATTATACGCATTATTGACATGTGTCATTACATCATCATACACTGCGTGACATTGAAAATGAAACACCAAGAAATAGTGGCCAGAAAGTGATGAAACTCGGCAGACAGAGAGAGACAGGGACGAACAATAAGTGATCTTTATTTCAAAATGATAGTCATAATACAGAGCGAGAACGGCGTCGGCTTAGTAGCAAGTAGGACCACCGCGGACGGCGATGCACGCAGCAACACGTCTAGGTAGAGAGTCAATCAGAGTACGGATGGCGTCCTGAGGGATGGCTCTCCATTCCCTCTCAACCATTTGCCACAGTTCGTCTTCTGAACGCGGCTGTGGCAAGGCATGCAAACGGCGTCCAATGATGTCCCAGACGTGCTCGATTGGTGAGAGATCAGGAGAGTACGGTGGCCAGGGAAGCATCTGTACATCTTGCAGAGCTTGTTGGCTAATGCGAGCAGTGTGCGGTCGGGCGTTATCCTGCTGATAAAGGGCATTGGGTACCCCCTGAAGGTAGGGGAGTGTCACCTGTCGCAGCACATCATCAACGTATCGTTGGGCCGTCATAGTGCCCTGAATACGAAGTAAAGGTGACCTGGAATCATACGCGATTGCGCCCCAAACCATGATTCCACGTTGTCGCACGGTGGGGCGTTCCACAATTGCTGCCGGATTGGACCTTTCTCCACGTCGACGCCACACGCGTACACGGCGACTATCACTGGACAAGCAGAAACGCGACTCATCTGAGAACACGACCCTGTGCCATTCCGTCATCCACGTCGATCTAGCCCGGCACCATTCCAAACGTTGGCGCCTATTCGGTGGGGTCAATGGCAGTCTTCTTAGCGGACGGCATGAGTGCAAGCCATTAGCAACCAATCGACGGGAAATGGTTCTGGTCGAGATGGAATGATCTAGGGTGTCTTGCACATGTTGCAGGATGGGGGTACAAGTGGCTTGTGGGGCCGCCACTGCTTGTCGAAGGATACGCCGACCCACACGTGCTGACGTCACTCTGGTTGCACCGACATTCCTATAAATTGCCACATTTCCTTGTTCCAACCATCTTCTCCACAGTCGGTGCACCGTGGACGCACCAAGGTGTGTATCAGCTGCGATTTGACGTATGGACCAACCTGCCCTTTTCAGTCCGATCACCATGCCCCTCGTAAAAGCGTCTGTCTGCTTGAACTGCCTCCGTTTACGATGACCTGGAATTCTCTGTTATTACACGTGTCTTTTGACACAAGAACAAAATTTCTACAATGATTTTCCTTGAAGAAATAACGACACGAATACTGTCCTTTCTGCAAGTTCCTTCCCTTATATCTTAATCCATGTGCGCACGAGAGCTGCGCATTTTACATCATTTGCATAACTCGGTTAGGCGCGTC
The DNA here is from genome assembly GCA_030710605.1 of Cordylochernes scorpioides. Classification (NCBI taxonomy): domain Eukaryota; kingdom Metazoa; phylum Arthropoda; class Arachnida; order Pseudoscorpiones; family Chernetidae; genus Cordylochernes; species Cordylochernes scorpioides. Next base: position 203,018,425 of record CP092864.1, on the reverse strand, counting down.
TACCCTGAAATTTACATAATTTTCTGGCCACTATTTCTTGGTGTTCCATTTTCAATGTCACGCAGTGTATGTAATGTAATTTGTACAAACTGAGGATAAATAAATAAAACTCTGTAATAGATTAAGAGTTGAGCTAAGGAAATAGAAGTCAAAAACGTCTAAATTAGAGATAGATGGAATTCACAAAACAACAAGGTCTAAATATATCATATCGCCACGCTGTAAGATTCAAAGGAAAAACAGGGTAACGTGGTAAGATTCTTTAATAGAACACGACGAGCTTTCAGGCAGCAACTGCCCTTCTTCAGGTCTTATACAAGTGTAGACAAAGAAGTGCCATATTTATAAGCGAAAATATTTACATATATACGCGCAAGGAATAAGGAATTTTACATACTGAAGATTGGAAAGGGGAATTAGCATATTTACAAATAAAAATAAAACAAACTGTGTGAGAAATAGAGGCAAAAAACGGAGATAAAAATTAAACCTGAAGGCAAAACACGGAGATAAAAATTGAACCGCAAATAACAATAAAACCCAGAAACATATCAGCGAGTGAGGCCGTAAAATATTGTATATTGCGGTGGGAGATCAATCTTCCGGTTAAAACTGGGAGTACAGTTGGACACCAGTGCTTCCAGAACCAAGCGTTGGTACTTGTTTCCAATATCCCTGTATACAGAAATCGTATCGTCTAAATTAAAGGAATGGTCGAAATCTGCCATGTGTTGAAAGATGAGAGATTTTCGATCTTTGGAACGTATATTACGGTTGTGTTCGCGGATTCTAGTGGCGATGGTTCGACCAGTTTCACCAATGTAGCATTGCTCACAATCGTTGCATGATATTTTATAGATGCCGTTATTGAGGGATAGAGGGTTAAGTTTGATGGAGCTTTTTGTTATGGGGTGCCGTAAGGATGCTTCTAGGGAAGGCGAATTTTTGAAAAACGTGCGAATACCGAATTTTCGTAAAAATAACGCAATATCAGAGTTCGTGGTCGAAAAAGGAAGGACACAGACGTTTTTATACAGCGGAGGTGTAACTTTTTTGTGGTTCGGAACGTAAAAATGGCGGTCAATAAAATTATGAGGGTAACCGGCGGATAAAAGATGGGTGTAAACGGTACGTAAACGGTGTAAACGGTAGTTACCCTCATAATTTTATTGACCGCCATTTTTACGTTCCGAACCACAAAAAAGTTACACCTCCGCTGTATAAAAACGTCTGTGTCCTTCCTTTTTCGACCACGAACTCTGATATTGCGTTATTTTTACGAAAATTCGGTATTCGCACGTTTTTCAAAAATTCGCCTTCCCTAGAAGCATCCTTACGGCACCCCATAACAAAAAGCTCCATCAAACTTAACCCTCTATCCCTCAATAACGGCATCTATAAAATATCATGCAACGATTGTGAGCAATGCTATATTGGTGAAACTGGTCGAACCATCGCCACTAGAATCCGCGAACACAACCGTAATATACGTTCCAAAGATCGAAAATCTCTCATCTTTCAACACATGGCAGATTTCGACCATTCCTTTAATTTAGACGATACGATTTCTGTATACAGGGATATTGGAAACAAGTACCAACGCTTGGTTCTGGAAGCACTGGTGTCCAACTGTACTCCCAGTTTTAACCGGAAGATTGATCTCCCACCGCAATATACAATATTTTACGGCCTCACTCGCTGATATGTTTCTGGGTTTTATTGTTATTTGCGGTTCAATTTTTATCTCCGTGTTTTGCCTTCAGGTTTAATTTTTATCTCCGTTTTTTGCCTCTATTTCTCACACAGTTTGTTTTATTTTTATTTGTAAATATGCTAATTCCCCTTTCCAATCTTCAGTATGTAAAATTCCTTATTCCTTGCGCGTATATATGTAAATATTTTCGCTTATAAATATGGCACTTCTTTGTCTACACTTGTATAAGACCTGAAGAAGGGCAGTTGCTGCCTGAAAGCTCGTCGTGTTCTATTAAAGAATCTTACCACGTTACCCTGTTTTTCCTTTGAAGGTCTAAATATGGAAACTGCCACGGCGCCAGTTTAGATTCTCACCAGACGATCCACGCCCCTGTCGCATAAGGCCCCCGTCTTAACCTATAAATACAGTCAGTTCACCATCGGCGTCAGCTCTCGTCAGTTGTACCCCAGGTTCACCTCATCCATCATGTAGACCAGTAAGAAATCTCTATCTCTCCATCTTTCGCTCCTAGCTCAACTTTTATCTGTTCACGGAACTTTCTTAGTGCAACTGTGTCTTCGTTTTTTGTGTGGACATCCCCAAGCTTTCCACTCTGCCTCGACCACCACTGCCTGTACTCTGTGAGGACTTTTAAAGGTCTTACAAGGTGCAGAGAGGTACTGGAAAACTCCCCATCCTGACTGTTCCTCTCGGTTAACACAGTATAGCGAGAGTTACAGAGACTCACACCCTAGATTAAGTCGACTGGATACTTCACCACAGTTTTAGTCGACAGGATTCTACAAGAGGCTACCAGAGAGAGAGAGAGAGACCTCACCATATTACATTTATATATTTTGGTCACAAATATTATATAATAATAAATTACTATATTCCTGACTATTACTATATTTATATACTCTAAATAGAATAATGATAATAAACCATAATTTATAAGCAATATTTGTTGGGGAAACATTCACTCGGATACGGGCGAAGCCGGGTCATTCTGCTGGTATGTAAACATATTTAAAGTAGATTCTATTTGAACTTAATTAAAAATGATTAATATTTGTGTAAAACTTATATTTGATTCATAAAATTGATAAAGAATAACATTTTTTGAGGCCATTTTTATATATTTTAAATTTTATATTATAAACTCATGAAAAAAACTTAATTAAGTTGTACCTATTAGCATGTATATCGGGATTCAAACAATAACTCTGAAATATATTATTACAGTGAACTTTATTGAAAACACACGAGATAACCAAGTGTAAACAAAATTACCTCCGTTTCCCTAAAAAAAATGATAAAATAAAAATAGACGACTGGGCAATATCGAAGAATTCCACTTCCTTAAGTTTTGTCTATGAATGTATATTATTTATTATGGAATATTTATTATTTTCATATACCATGGTATTTTGTCTGGAAAATATACATATATTTCAATACTTTTAAAACCTTTTCAATTCTTCAAAGATATATGATACATTTGTTCTTATATATAGAGATAGAGTTTTATATATTTTACTCCATATATAATAAAACCCTTACAACGTGTTATAAAAGTTCTTTTAAATCTCGCTCTTCTTAAATTTCTTTGGGTTTTCATTTTAGAGCCCAAATACACAATTTTTTGACACATTATAAAAAAATAAGTAATAAAATATTTTCTATTATATAAAAACGTTGGAAAATATATAAATAAACTAACAGGAATACAATTGCCAAAAAATAGGTTTGAAAAATAATCATCTTGGAAGGGAAAAGCGAATTTTACAAAAGTATATTAAGAATCCAATCTGAAGGGGTTTAAACTTTCAACAATGCTTTTTGAAATTTCAACGAACTGGCGAGTGAATAGAACCAAGCTGAGTTTATTTCGTCTGCGAACCGGAGGATTGGAGAACGAAAAGGAAAAAAAAAAAAGAATAAAAAAAAGCTACGCATAAAAAGTTACTTGCTACCTTTATCATCATTTTCCCGCTTCCAAATTAACCAATGGCGCGGAATCTTTGTTTAGGCAGACGAAAAGGCATTACGCCAGTGGTGCCCGATATTTTATATTGAATTTATTGAAATTTGACTCAGCATTTAATTGAATTGACGCGCCCGAGTGAAATTTCTTCATATTCTATTCAGGCATGAAATAAAAAAGAAGCAGAAGATATTATGAAATTTAATTTATTCTTGCGTTTTATCGCATTTAGAACGGTGGAATCTCATTGGTTCGTGAGTTCGCGCTCTATTTTAAAAAAATCTTTTACAAAGTTGAATATCTAAATATTCTTTATATTAAACATCCAAAACACAATTTTCCTATATTCTTCAATTGATATAAACGTATATTAAATCATAGAATATTAAAATAAATATTCTATCTTTCTCTCTTAATATTACATCTCACAATGGAGGTTATAGAAAAATATAATCGAAAAAAAGATAAAAGATCGATAAAGGAAAAATGTGCAAATAATGATTTTAAAAAAGGAATTTATTAATACAATTCTACCATATTTATATTCTGCAAGGAATAGTCAAAAATGATAAAACTAATTATTTTCGTCTAAAATAAGTAAAGGATCATACACATATTGTCGCGTAGAAAATTAGAAAAGACAAAATGACACGGCCATTTATTCAATTAAAGAATAAATCAACATTTATAAAATACCAAAGAGGGAAATTTACAGAATAGCAAAATATAAATATCAAAATTAATAAGCTGTTAACAAAATAATAGTTAGAAGAGAAAATTGCTATAAAGTATAAAATAAGAATATAAACAGAAGCAATGCGTTTCTTCATTCGTGAAAAGTACAAGCTTTCGTATCTTTATAATCCACAGGCATAGACTATGGCTGTAGAAGGATTAAAAGATACGAAAGCTTACACTTTGCACGAATAAAGAAACGCATTGTTCGACTGTTTATATTCTTATTTTAAAATAATAATTACTTTGATACATAGCTTCTTCCCTATGAGAGCTGTGACTTACAGCTTGCAATCATATTGCTACTGACATGTTTTCAACAAGGATTTCCTGGGGATCTTGGAAGTTTGTCCCTACTACCTTTGCGTCTTTTTTTTTTTTTTTTTTGAGGCGCGAAGAGCTGCTTTTTCGTCTTGTCGCTTATAGAGACATCGTCTTCTTTGAGGAAAGTCCTGGCTTTGACACGGAGGTAGAATCCTGGAGTGAGTCACGGAAAAATGTAGACCACAGGACCCATGGCCTCAAGGTCTTCTCGGCAAGCTTCAGTTTGTCTTTCCTAAACTACCCAGCATCTCCAAATGTCACGTAAAAGTTAGGAAGAACAAATTTCAGGATGACATGGCAATTTATTTAAGGCAAGAACATATCAACATTTAAAAAATACGTGAAAGGCAATAAGGGAAGTTTACTGAGTGTAACTAAATATATAAATATCAAAATTGAGATAATCTGTGTTAACAAAAAATAATACAGTATAACCTCGTTAATTCGACACACCCCAATTCGACACTCTGCGATAATTCGACCATGTTCCGATGTCCCGACCTCCGGCCTATCAAATAACAAACCGTAATTCGACAGTATCGATAATACGACAGTTCCGATAGTTCGACCATTTTAAAATTCGAATTTCGACAGTTGAATGTTATTTTACATGCAACTTTACCGCTAAACGGTATTACGGCGGCGACGATCGGCATCGGCGGGCGCCGATACGATCGCGCCTGCGCACTTTTGGTTTCTGGTTAGTTTAAGTTTCACTTTGCAGTGCCGTTGCGCAATTTCGCGGATGTTATTGTTGTTTTTTTTTACGCGGGAATTTCGGCATCATGCGCTAACTAATAATAATTTTTATTTTTTTATTTTTAACATTGAAATATTTTAGCTATTTTTAAATTTATAAATAATTTCTTTTTAAATAAATAAATCTTTATAAAATGATCCAACACTGATTATGATAACATTTTATTTCAATATTCCATTTCTGTGTTATTATAAAAGATTTAAACACAAAATCAATAACACCTGCAGCAGCAGTGGATGCCTTTAATACATTAAAATTTATTTATTAAAAGACATTTCAGAGGAAGAAAGGCATGCATGTTTTTTCAAAATGCCATCAGGAATACATCCTGAATAGGATTTCAGTGCAAAAACAGATATCTATGAAGGAATTTTTTTAAAGATCTCTTCATGATTATTTTAAAATAATATTTTAAAATTTTCTTTTTATATATTTACCATATTTATTTCCTTTCAACTGCTATATCTTTCAATTAGAATAAAATATTATTTAATATATTATATTTAATATTTTAATGTCTGTAGAGTTAATATTTGATTATATTACTGAAAAGAAACACATTGCCAATAAATTTATTTGTTACAATTATTTATGTTTCTAAAATATGTATTTATGCCATTTTGTCACTGATACTAAAAGTTAATCATGAAAATAATATAAAAACACACAATGGTTTCAATTAATATCATTAATTTATATTACAAAGCTATTTTAAAAAAATATTATTTTAGCGAGTTAGATGATTACCTAATCATATAACCTTAATTCAACACTTCCTTTAATTCAACCGAAAGATCTGATCCCTTGGGGTGTTGAATTAAAGAGGTTCGACTGTAATTACTTAACTACAATATAATTTACTCATATAATGTTACTCGAGGCATGAAAAAGTCAAGATAATTCACTGATGTACACATTTTAAATACCAGAAAATAAAATAATGACTTTTTGAAAATTACACAAAATTATCAAAGAAAATTATATATATTATGATAAATTTGTCGGCTTACTATTATATTAAATATTGTTGAGATAGGAATTATTAGCTTGCTTTTGTTTTGAATACCTGAGTATTTAGTCAATGTGGTGTATGCAGTCATGGAAATATACACCAGTTTTAATCACTATTTGCTTTAATGCTCATTAAAATAATTTAAGGAAGAAATACCTGACTTAAGGTCTGAAATATATATATATATATATATAAATAAAATAAAATATTAGGTATTTACATATCTACAGAAATGGGGGCCTTTCATGAAAAACTTCAAACTTTTTTTTATTCATAGATTCTGAATAACTATAAAAACAATTTTAAAGGGGTATCCATAACTTATATTATATATATGGCAAGAAATTTCTATATATTTAGTATAAATAACTTTCACATAAAAGAGTTTTTAAAAAATCCATATTTTATATAAATTCGTTCCAAACACAGAACAAAATTGTGCGCTAAGTTTGGGAAAAATTTCAAGTCGCAGAAACTATTCCAAAAGCAAGTTAGCAAACTTTAAATCTCCTACCCCAAGTTGGAGTGGGAAAAAAAGTGAAATTTAGGCTAAACTTACTGATAAGAAAGCTATCCAATCATATGAGAAATTCCAAAGATATTTTCTGAATAACATGAAAAATATTTCACTTTTTAATTTAAGAAAATTTAATATTTTGATTGTTATCGTTTTGGAGATATGGCGCACGGTTCAAGTTGGATTAGAGTTTGTGGTATTTAAAAAAAAAAAAAGTAACTCCTCTCCCTTACTGAAAACTTCGCTTTAGGCGTTAAAGGGATTAAAAATTAGGTAAAATAATATTTTGTGTTTCACTATAAGTATCAATAATAAGTATTTTTAAAATATATGCATGTTATGAATTAATTTGTTTGTTGTTAGATAAAGGGTTGATAAGACAAAGGATCGATAAGATAAAGGGTTGGTGCTGTCGTGATAAGAAAAAGATAATTATTTACCATCAAGTAGCTTTTATTTTCAATTACTTGAGGAAAGATTACAAATGAGTTATTTTCACATTATATAGAATTTATAAAGTTAATCCTATATTAGTGATTTAAAAGGATAGATATGTTAACTACGCATATTTACAACAAAACTATACAACAAAACTGAAAGTCTTTCTAAAACGATGATAACAAAAATAAAATTATCAATGAATAAAAATAAAATATATATTTAAAAAAATATAAATATTTGAGTTTTTAGATTATATAATATGCATAAATGCATTAGCGCGCCATCTGTTATAAGAAATTGAAACTATTTTGGGCGCGTATGTTTCTTTTTAAAATTAAATAATTTTCTCCTGCCCTTATTGCAATGAAAAATTAATGTGAGGGTTCACAACTGATCAGCTAGGCACTTCCATTAATTTTTCATTGCAATAAGGGAAGTAGAAAATTGTTTATTTTAAAAAAGAATCATACGCGCCTAAAATTGTTTAATTTCTTATATAGATATATCTTGAGTATATAAAAAATACAATTAGATTATATTTAAAAATATTTTTTTTCTTCTTTTTTAATTTTAATCGAACGATAAAATAAAAAAAACAATAGACATAGGCTATACAAACTTTACACAATGTAAAAAGGAATTTTCTTTAAAAAAGACAAAATATAAAAATAATATATTTTAAAAACAATACGAAAAAATGTCCAATATGAATTTTCATAGCTATTTTAACTATGTTCTAAACAACAACAACAAAAGATAGTTTCACCATTTTGACCCATCCATTTATCACAGGCTTCTGTGAAAAAACGACAATTTGTGCGGTCACACTGACAATTAATAGCACAACTAATGATGTCGCAGCTTTATTATCCACGTCTAACGAGAAGGACTGCAGAGAGGGGAATAATTAAAGAAAAAATGCAGAAGAATAAAGGTTGCTTTATTATTAGCACTTAAAAAACAAATCAAAAAGTTTTCTGCTTCAATTATACAGTAAAATATCGATATTGATTTAAAACTTAAGATATATATTTTATAAAAAAGTTTATTTAACTACATTATTTAATTTAATTTCAATGATTATTTATCATTTTTTAAAAATATCCACATACTTTTTAAATTTATATATTTAATATATAAATATATTTAATATATATATAAAAATTCAAAAATATAAATTAAAATAAATAAATTTAATTACAGGATTTCAAACAAATATAAATGTGCATAGAAATTAAATTGAGTCCTCAAAATTAATAAATAATATTTGAAAAAGATTTACAAATAAATGTTATCAAAACACACAATATAAATATAAATATTCTCTCTCTTATACCAAAATAATATATAAATAATGCTACCAACAAAATAAATAAATTACCTTTAAATATATAAAACAAATTTTGAAATATTCAAATTGTTGATTAAATAATCGAAATACATATATTAATTCAAACGAAACAAGACATTAAATTAAAAAAAAATATTTTTGAAACACAGTATATATATAAAAACGATTAATAATTTTTTAGTTGGTATTTTTTATTTTAAATAATTAATTATTTTTGCTTCATTATTTACCAAGATTTTACAATACCTATCACAGTATGCCAGTTGTAAGTAAAAATCGTTATTTTTTGATATTGTAAAATGTATATATTGTGTAACAAAGTATTTATTATTAACAGATTATCATTTTTATGTTTATATTTTGATACTCTGTAAACTTCCCACATTGCTTATCTTTTGTTTATCATTCATAGTTTGTTCTTGCCTTAAATAAATTGCTGTCTCATCCCGAAATTGGCCTTCCCTAATTTTCCACGTGGCAATATATATATAAAAGACAATTGTGTGTTTATTTGCTTGCTTTATCAGTAATCACAATATACACTGGTGTCCAAAAAATAAGAAACTTAACCAATATTGAATTTCTCAAAAGCTAATTCATTAACAAATATAAAATTTAGTATACAAATAGTTTAAACTATGGCGAATTTGACTAGCTATATGAAAATAAAAAAAAAATATTTGAAATTATGAAATATGCAAATTATTATCAACATACCCAAAGCTAAGGTTCCAGATCTTAAAGAAATAAGATATGAATAGGGAGTATGATCACCTCTAACAGCTATCAAGGTCTCACAGCGAGCCCTCATACTGTTTACCAGGCTTTGGAGGAGGTCCAGGGGTAGTAAACCCCACTCCTCCAATAGAGCAGTTCTTAGCTCAACGAGGGTTCTGGGAGAGGGGTGACGAGCTCCAATACGCCTCCCTAGAACATCCCACATGTGCTCTATTGGATTCAGGTCCGGAGATCTGGCTGGCCAATCCATCCTTCGAATACTCTCATTCTGGAGATATTCATTGACTAGCCTAACCCTATGCGGACGAATATTATCGTCCATAAAAATTAAATTGTGACCAATTTGATCTCTATAAGGTCTTAGATAGGGCTCAAGGATCTCGTCCCTGTACCTTTGGGCAGTTAAAGTGCCCCCAGAAAAAATGTGGAGGGGTGTGCGTCTGCTAGAACTGATGCCAGCCCAGACTAAGAGACTGCCCCCTCTAAAACTGTCTATTTCCCTGATGTTACTGGGATGATAGCGGGTTCCAGGCTCCCTCCAGATAAAACTCGTCGAGAATCTGTGTTTAAACTAAATCTTGACTCGTCACTGAAGAGAACATTGGCCCACTGATCATGAGTCCAGGCGTGATGTTCCAAGCACCAATTCAAGCGGGCTCTCCTGTGAGCAGAGGTTAAAGGGATACAGACCATTGGTCGTCTTGCATAAAGAGCACCTTCGTGAAGCCTTCGGTAAACAGTTTGTTTTGAAATTCTCGTTCCAGTAGCACTTGAGAGTTCATTAGAGAGTTGAATAGCTGTCATCTCCCTATGGCGCTTGGCAGTTACGACCAGATAACGGTCTTCAGAGGTAGCTGTTTTTCTTTTTCTACCAGAACCTTCTTTTCTTTTGATGGTTCCTGTCTCAATGAACTGTTTCCATATTTTGCTGAACACAGATTTATTCAAATTTAGCCATTTTGCTACTTCAACTTATGATTGCCCTGCTCTCCATTTTAAATCATCTGCTAAAAATTTTCGTAAACTCATAATTAACTAAGGAGGAAATAAAATTATAATTGGACAATTCTTAGATGGGATAAACGACACGCCAAATAGCACACTTATAAAGACAAGCAAAAATTTACATAATTTCAATTTTACCGAATCGAATGGTTGAGATAAATAAATTCTACGACTTAAAATACCTAATTAAATGACTTTTTAGCTTTTAGCGTTGTATATTTTAAAACATATCACTAAAAAACAAAGGTTTCTTTTTTTTTGGACACCAGTGTATATATATATACACACACACACAAAAACCTTTATTAAGACACACAGGTCTTACAGAGGATTCTCCTTGGGGTTACAAGACGGAGAAACCTATGAAAGTGGGAAATATACAAAGGGGTAAAAATGGAGAAATATTATATACACATGGTAAATATATACAGATTATTATTTGAATAATTCTATGGAAAATAAGAATATGGATTTGGAAAAAAAAAATGGAAATATAAATGGGAGAAGTGGAGATCGAAAAGAGGAAAGAAAACAGGTATTTACATATGGAACATACATATAATGGAACAAGTCAATTTAAGCTCTTCTGCTCACACAGCACAGGTGGATAATCACAATATATTTGAACTATCTGAATGATATTTTACCAGGATATAAAGTAGTTACTCTCAAAGATTTGACCCCATAAACTTGAAATTAGTCAAATATCGGGTTAAATTGTTTTGTTTAATCCAAAAATCGCTGATAATAAAAAGTAATAGATTACTGTCTCCATTTAAAAAATATACTGGATATTTATAAATAAAATAGAAATGTGGGTGTTTGTTTGTTTCGCTATAATTTCTATAATAAAATTGACTAATCAGAATGATATTGCTACGTGGAAAATTAGCGAAGACCAACTTCGGGATGAGGCAACAATTTATTTCAGGCAAGAACCAACTATGAATGGTAAACAAAAGATAAGCCACGAGGGGAATTTACAGAGTAGCAAAATATAAACATAAAAATGACCACTCTGTTAATAAAAATAATAAAATTAATAAATACTTTGTTACAATATTTTAAGAGGATAGATACTTAGTTCTAGAAGGATTCACTGTCAAATTATTGACACCAGAATATGTAAATTATCCGAGTAACTGGCCAAATTACATATATTTGCGCCAGCACTGTACTGCATGCCTTTATATATAAATGAAAGGCTCAATGGACGTTTGCTACCCTTCTTCACCAAGTTGAAGATATAGACCATTCGAAGCATATGCAAATGAGCTAAGGCTCTGTTCAGAAAAAGTCATTTATGAATATATGTATATCCTTCCCAAAATCAAGTACCATTTCATGAATATCTGGATTTTTTTCTCCAGAAGGTTGATCGCCAACTGAAGTCACAAGAGATGTTGATACTATGCAACTGAAAAGTTGAAGAGTTTTCCCTTGTATAAAGGAAACTCAAGATAGAAGTTAAATATACTATTTCCTCACAATGCCAGCATAGTGGCTTCCCGCCCTTAAAGAAGGCAATGGTCCAAGAATTCGCTGGGAAAATCCTGCTAACAATTTTTTGGGATCAAAGAGAAACCAATAGAAACTAATAGATTGTTTAATTATGAATTCATTGATATTTTCGATATTAAGGTCGTTCCTGAGGATTGTATTTCGAACGAACCAAATTGTTCAGCTAGTCTCTAAGTGATTCACGACATATCTTTATTAAAACACCCTCTGTTCAAGTTTGAAATTTCATTTACATTAGTCACAACTTATAAATGTCTGTGAACTTGTAGATTTTCATCGCAGTGATACTCAAAGTACCCAGCATTTTATACAGACGATTTCCTTATATTTTATTAAGAAATTACTTTTTTTTTTAACCAAATAACTATTCTAATATTTTAGGGGTTTATTCAGATAAAAAATGTCTCAAGCTTTACAAGTTTGATACCTTAATATGATTGAGTGGAGATAAGATAGAAGAAGATTCAGATAAAAATACTTATATTTTCGATATTAAGGTCGTTCCTGAGGATTGTATTTCGAACGAACCAAATTGTTTAGCTAGTCTCTAAGTGAATCAGGACATATCTTTTGAAATATGAAAGCCGGCCAGGCAACCTCTATCTTTACGATACTTATATACTAACTATACACTACTGGTATACATTTGAAGAGATTTCAAATAAATTATCTCAGATAATTACTGATAAATAAATATATTAAATACTCGCATATTTTATTTACAATACTGCAAATCTTATTTATATTTATAAGAACTTTATATACTCGTATATACAGTAAATAAACTTCACAAAATGATAATATAGAACAAAGCGATTTTGCCAAACAAATAATTTATAAAAATATTTTTTGTGTCAAATTAAAAGTAAATTCTAAAAAAGGTAGTTATTTATTTAAATATTTTATTACACACAGTTTTGATTATAATAGTAATAAATTAGAATAAAATAATTCAAATAAATATTCCATTAAATAAAATACATAATTGGCACAATTAAATTGTTTGAAGATAAGTTTACAAATTGTTAAATTTAATTGGATTTGCAATTTGCAAAATGAGATATTTTAGAGTATTCAAATACTTTTCATCGTTGTGCAAAATTACAAAATTATACATATTTATCAATTAAGCATTTAAGTTAACCAACATTTTTACCTGAAATTATTTATTAGATATAAATATATTAATATATAATGATGTATAATAATTCTTTATTTTAAATTGGTTAATTTATTTTAATAGTTATCTCTGAGGTACACTCTTATTAGTAATAGGACGAATTTATTAAAATATATATAGTTAAGAATTATATTGAAAATATGTCCAATTATATTATCATTGTAAAATCAAAAATGTATTTATTTTTTGTCATTTCCTATATATATATTCACATTATTATATTTTAATTAAATATTTTTTTACGTTTTCTAAAATTAAATAAATATTTTCCCAAATACAATCATTCAAAAGTGTAGATCGTTTTGGCATAAAACGACAAAATATATATCTCATTTAATATAAAATTGCTGATTGGATATATATAAGCATAAATTTTAAATTAGATAAAACATTTTTTGTGTAGCTAATAAAGAAAGGTTATATGAGTCTATAATAAATATTATTATCGTTTTTATTTGGGACCATTTTTTATGATCTTTCTTAATTCCAATTATTGGATATAAAAATAAATATAGATATTATAGAGAGAGAATCTTATTATTAATTTAAAGGATCTATCTAATTAATGGATTTAATAAAATAAAATAAAAAAATCTGAAAAGGCTGCAAAGTGAGAAGTAAAAATTGATATATCGTCAACACTGGTTCAACATCCATTCACATGTTTATTACAAGGTTTAATGGGGGGATTATAAAGCTGGCACTAATGCGTTGAAGGCTTCTCATAATGGCTACTATTAGACAATGATCTTAGAAGACTCATAGAGGCGATAAATTAATTCCCCGAAGCAAAAATCTGGAAACACTGGGCAAGCCATAAACTTTCAGGTCCATTAAAAACATACACACCCTTATAACCTTACTGATTAAACTTTATGGATGCTTTTTAAAAAGCCTTAATGAGACTAATGTAGGGTATTTGGAAGATTGCTTCATACAATGGGGAATGCCCATATAAATCATGTCGTCATGGGGAGGAAAAAAAAAATCGTTTGGTTGGCTTGTCCGCCATCTTTATGCCTGGTAGGCAGAAAAGTGGAGGGTTTGTCGTCTGCAAGTTATTAATATAACACTTATGTTTTTCGATACTTTCAATGTCTCATTCTAAAGTATAATATTAATTTTTATATATTAATAAAATAATCCCTGAAGTAATCTTAGAAAGAAAAACTATATTTTTTATATACATATTTCCAATAAATATTTAAAAATATATTTTCTTTATATACATACCTATTCTTATTTATTTTATACTAGCGGACGTTCCCGGCTTCGCCCGAGGTTTTACCCGAGTAAAGGTTTTTCTAACGAACATTTGTTAAAACAATTCTCTATAAATTTATAAAAAAAAAGATATATTTTGATAATTTGAAACTCGTAAATGTGAATCTCTCGATAAAGCGAACATTTTTTCCCGGTCCCTGTGTGCCGTGTCATCCTGAATTTTGTCCTCCATAATTTTCTACATTACAAAATCATCCGTTTTATCTAGTGAACATATTTTCCCGGTCCCTTGAAAAATATTCGATAAGTTGAATAAAATCATGGTCGTGAATCTCTCGATAAAGTGATTATTTTTTCCCGGTCCCTGTGAGCCGTGGCATCCTGAATTTTGTCTTTCCTAATTTTCTACATTACAAAATCATCGTTTTATCTACATATTTAAATACCATTTCTATGAATCCACCCTCCAGTGTAGCATATATAAGCAGAATCATCCAATACAGTATTAGAGCACTAAGAAGCAGTCTGGTAGATTAAATTGACGAAACCAGGCCCTCGCAATTTTGTCATCGCAGTAAGGACAGTAGAAATTTTATGTATAAAAGAAACATTCGTGATTTAATACTTTCATTTCTTATATTTAGATGGCGCGTTATTGTCTTATAATACAAATTATATAACATATATATGATATATATATATATATATATATATATATATATATATATATATGTGACAATATAGCGGTAAATGATGTGGTGAGGTGAGAAATAATCACACGACGAGTTGTTAGAGCAATAATCCAGGCAGCCAGCCGAGAGAGAGCGAGCGAGACGTTATCAGCTGAACGACTGTTTTTCCTGTGTACACAACCGGGGGCTAACCAGGATAGTCGCCAGGTGGTGACGCCCCCCTCAGGAATGTGGCCAAAAAATGGTCGTTAGTTAGTTGTCTAAAGTTTCTCGCTTTAGCTGCCCATTTCTCTCTCGTTGGCTGTTGGTTTGTTTTATTAATCCTGGAAGAGCATATATTATGACATATATATATATATATATATGTATATAGACAGTTCACCTCATAATCCCTAAACTTCCCTTTTTCTTTCTTCTATGTTTGGAAAATTCTCATATAATTTCTACTTTTCCCTAGATTCTTTTAATTCCTCATTTTTTTCTATCCACAACACATCTGTATGTGTGTGTGCAAAAAAAATCCACAAAAATTAATCAATAATATTGTAAAATATTTCTAAATATTTAAATTACTACATATTTATAGTATATGTATGTAGGCATTGAAAGAGAAGGAGGAAGTCGTTAAAATATTTAACGCCTTGCCAAATGCTTTATTTTTATTTCTTCTGACGAAGACAACAAATTTCGTCGAAACCTTGATAAAATAAAACTCTATCTGGTCAAAGTGTCTATTATTTTATAAATATGAATAATTTTTGGATTAGCTAGCATCTCACAAGATGTTTTACTATTTTTGAATAGCTCCACCGCATGTGATCGTTGTAGATATATAATATACATATGTATTCCAAATCTAGATTTACAAACTCGTCAAATTCAATAGCAAAAGAAAAATGAAAGTAACAATTTGATCGTTTGTTCAATTATCCCTAGCATATATGTAAAATTTATGCATAACCCTTTTTACGCAAATATTTAACTTAGCACAAACCTACTTCATTTTCAAAACACAAAAAGTGCCAAAGAAATGAGGTGAAAATGCCATTCATAAATAAATTAAAAAAGATAATTATTAAATTAATCAATAAATGGGATAAAAATAATTAACAAGCAAAATTTAATTAGACTCAAGCATCGCTTTTTAAAAAGTATTTCAATGCATGATTAATTGTCGGAAATTTTAAAATGCGCATGAAAGAAAAATGAGCGTTTTTTAAGAGTTTTATTTTAAGATTAATAATGAAGTAGATGTTTTTTTAATGTACGGCTTTTGTTTATTGGGGCTGACCTGTAATGGGATCTGTGTATGGATTTTGTGTGTTAGTTATCTAACCCTATTCTTCTTTGTTCTAGTTCAATATGTCGTCTGGTTGCATATTGTTTTAGTCTTTTCATCTTTGTTGACAATATTGTCATGAATTTCCCTTGTCAATTAGATACTAGAAACCACACGAAGCGCAATTTTCAGGACTTTTAAGTCTAACAATATTTGCGATATCTTCGCTGACAGCCATTTTTGTTTTTATTTATATTTTATCCAATATTTTATATATACGTATTTTACCGCGATTCAAAAACCACGCTCTGCTACCATGTTGGGAATCTCTATGGTTCAGACAATGAAACAACAAATAACAAGTTTACTTACAGCTGAAGTGGTTTTAAAGAATAAGGCAATTTTACCTTTTAAGAAAGTATTTTAGGTTTATTATTTTCAAAGAGAGAGAGAGAGAGAGAGAGAGAGAGAGAAAAAAGAAATTTAACAATTTACATTACAATTACTAATTTTGTAAAACAAAACACTTCTTTGTTCTCGTTTTTATATTACAGTGTTGTCAGTCTAAAAGTATTTCAAGATCATTGATTTACTATTATTATTTTTTTCCAACAGTTTTCTATATCAACTTTATTCACTATGCATGCCAAAACAAGCTTCTTTTATCTAATTCATTTTGGCTAATATTTACTTAAAAATTATAAGAAAAAAATAACAAATAGAAAAAATAGATATGCAAATAGTATACAGTAACAATATCAATAAAATTATCGAAACCTTTATACAAGAGCAGTTTAAAAATAATAAGACTGTGGAAAAACTATAGTTCTGCAATATGGTTGCCATCATTAAATGAAGTAAACATTGAGTTTTACAAAACTCAAACAAATAGTATCACATTTGTACTTAAAATTGATTTATATTATGATGCACTAGCGCGCCATCTGTTATGAAAATTCGAAACCATTTTAGACGCGTAAAATTCTTTTACAAATTAAACAATTTCTAGTGGAGAAATTAATGGGAGGGCCTGGGTCATCAGTGGCTAACCCTCCCAGCGGTATGGTAGAATAAACTGGCGAAACCGCTGGAAGGGTTCACCACTGATGAGCCAGGCCTTCCCATAATTTTTTTCCATTGCAGTAAGAGCAGTAAAAATTGTTTAATTTCAAAAAGAATCTTACGTGTCTAAAATAGTTTCGAATTTTGATAAAATTGATTAAAAAAAAAAATCAAATTTACATAATCTTATGATTTCTCCCGGAAAGGGGAATTTCATATAAGATAGAGTTCATAGCAATCGAAAAAATTCAGTTTAAAGTTTTCTTCTATCTTTTTTTGTTTGAATATACATTCTCATGGAATTACACTCGTAAGGAAGTTGTACCCTTTAGAATATATATCGGGATTTAGACAATAACTTTGAAAGATATTACAGTGACCTTTATTGAAGACACACGAGATAACCAAGTGTGAACAAAATTACATCTGTCTCCTTCAAAACAAAACAAAACAACATCGTCAACAATAACATAAAAAAACAACAACAACAGAGAAACATCGATATCAAAGACCTTCCACTACCTTAAGTTTTGTCCATGAGTGTAGGTAATCATGAGTTGAATACAATATGCTAATAGGAATTATTTGAATAACTAATCGCAACGGTTTTCTAGAACAATGGAGGTGGTGAATTAATACTTATCATACGATATAAATAGCTTCTTCCACTCAATCATATTATGGTATCAAGTTGTGACCTTTGATGGTGTCTGTTTGACAACCATCATACTGGGTGAAGTAGAATGCCTTTGTCATTAAGACTGGGAGCACTACTCAGTGGCAGACCGACTTAGCTTCAAAAGAAATGGCCGCCTCTGACATAAGGAACAGACGCCATGTACAGCCGCTCCTAACATGGAGTACAAACGCTGCTCATCCTGTATCCCTGTATTAGGAGCCCTTACAGGGTACTATCAGCCGGGCCAGCTGAGCCCAGGTTTTTTAGTGAGCTTGTTACTGCTCCCCTTTTTTCATCCGGGCTTGGGACTGGCAAAGGCGGAGTTCCTATATCGCATTGCATATTAAACATAAATTAAGTTGATTTACATGAAATTTGAACTATTTTTGACGCCTATGTTTTCTTTTTGAAATAAAACAATTTTCTATTGCCCTCCCATTAGTTTATCATTGCAGTATGGGCAGAATTTTTTTATTTCAAAAGAAAGATAGATGTCAAAAGTTATTTCAAATTTCTAATAACAGATGGCACGCCAATGCATCATATCCCTACTTCTTTATAGTCAAATTATAAATGAATTAAACTGGAGAAACCGCTGGAAGAGTTCACCACTGATGAGCCAGGCCCTCCCAGTAATTGTTCCATTGCAGTAAGGGTAGTAGATATTGTTTTATTTTAAAAAGAATCATAGGCGTCTATAATAGTTTCGTATTTTGATAAATAAATATAACTAAAAATATGATTATACTCTTTTGTAAATATGTAAATATATCCAAATATTACAGATAAAAATAAAATATAAATGATAAAAACATTCATCAAAACATCAATATATAAAAATACCAAACAACCAAGTCTTTATATAGAGGAAACGCCATTTTGACGGCGGCTAACTTTTCATTCAGCCAATCAGCGTTCGAGTTGGCAGACGATAAGTTGGAGATGGCCACTTCCTTTAGTCCATCAACTTCCGGAAGTGGATAAAATGGTGCATTGAGTTCTATATAAATGGGAAGATCAATATTTGGAAAATATATATTTCGTTTGGAAATAGTTTAGTTAGTAGTTTCCATATATATAGCATTTTTGGTTAGGGGATTTTTAATGAAGGCAAATTTTAGTATAATCGTCATCTGTTCTATTTTTATAATGAACTAATTAAAGCAATTAATTGAAATTGTAAAGTAATTTTTATAAATGAAATTCAATCGTCTCGAAAATGTACATATTAATATACAGGGTGATCCAAAAGTCCCGCACAACTTTAAAAATTAATAACTCCGCGAATATTTGCGCTAGAGCAATGCGGTAAACACCATTGTGTTCAGAATGCAATGGGATTTTTTATGGCAAATATTGAAAATTTCGAAATTGATTTTAGTTACAATTTCATTCCCTAGATGGCGCTGTACCAGAATCAGAAATTCAGCGGCCAAATTGTTTGATTAATTGAAAAATATAACTGATCGACACGTATTTTTCCTTTTTGTATACCAGGAAAGAATCCTAATAATAACAAATCGTTAATTAATAAAGCACCATTTCGCCAAAAGTTAGAAGAAATGGTTAACGATTTTTAAATACAATCTGAGATATGTAAAATAGGTATATGCAAATTAAAACATGTAGCAAAAAAAATTATATTTTTGATAGAGTTTTGTCAAATATATTGAATGTTTGAAAAACATAGCTGAATTCAATACACGATTTTTTGAAATGTTAATATAGTACCAAAAATTATGATGGTACTACTAATAGGATTTCTTGCTATAAGGAATGTGTAATTTCTTGAATAATTGGCGATACTCGACTATTTAACTGGAAATTTGTCATGATTCAACAAATGAAATATAGATGGGAGTGACAAAATACATTTGTCGTACTTTATTCCAAATATCCTATGGGCTTGTCAAATGTTATCATTGTTTATTATACTGTACACGATTTTTAAAAATGTATCCCCTCAAATAAATATAATTTTTAAATCAACCATTTGCGTTGAAAAACGTGGTAGTAAAATCATTTTGTATTATTTTTTTTGCCCAAAATTTCTAAAGGTGGGGGGTTACAGAGAATATTCCTTATGCTATTTCTTTTAATGAGCGAAAAGCGATAAATTAAACATAAGGGGTAAAATTGTGTGCACCAGTGTTATTCGAGAAGTTATAACACTTTGGTCTGCACGACATAATATAAGATGTGAGCAAATGACAAAAAAACAAAAATTACTGTTCACAAATAAAAAAAGAGACAAGCAATGAGGAGAGAATTTATTTACCCATAACCCAACACAAAGAGCTTCAAAATATTGGTAGATAATATAATACATGGCAGCTTATATAACACATGAGGTAACTGCCTTCTCTCTTGTATTAGGTCAGAATCCTTGTTCAATGTGGCGACATTCATTCTCAAACACCGCCTGCAGACGATAGATGACAGAATGGACAGCATTAAATAACATATCTGTTGAAATTGATGAAACGTGCCGTCTGATAGAAGCCTTCAACATGACCAATGTGGTAGGCCGGCATCGATAAACACGCGACTTAATGTACCCCATAGCCAAAAATCGCAAGGCGTCAAGTCTGGTGATCTTGAAGGCCACTGGTGTATAAAGTGGCGACTTATCACACGATCTTCACCGAACGTATCCTTCAGCAATTGTTTGGCACCGCGGGAGATATGAGGAGGTCCTCCATCTTGCATGAATGTTATTTCGCTCAGTGCTTGTCTGTCTTGCAATATGGGGATAACCTTTTCTCTCAAAAGTTGAACATAACGTTCACCAGTTACAGAAACGGTTTTAAAAGTTCTTCCATTTATTTCTTCAAAGAAAAATGGCCCAATAATAAAAGAAGAAGTGAACCCACACCAAACTGTAACTCTGGGCTGATGAAGTGGCATTTCTGTAAAAATCCTAGGGTTTTCTGTTGCCCAAATGCGGCTGTTTTGAGTGTTGACTTCTCCATTTAGAGAAAGGTGAGCTTCATCTGTCCACAGAACATTCGACAGCCAGTTTTCATCAATATCAATTTGCCGGAAAACCCATGCAGCAAATTCTTGACGCTTCTCAAAATCGCCGACCTTTAGCTCCTGAAATCTTTGAATTTTGTACGGGTATTTTTAAAGAAAAATTCTTAGAGCTCTCCAAACTGTTCCATACGAAATCCCCGTTTGTCGAGAATCTTGTCGAGCACTTACTTCTCCATACGTGGATAACGTTTCAATAGCTTCAACATTCTGCGAAACCGTAACAGCCACTGACTTGCGTGTCGATGGTCTTCCACTCCGAGGTTTTGCTTCCAGAGATCCAGTCTTCTCAAAAATTTTTATCATTCTCCTTAGAGAGTAGCAACTCATGGGTCCTTTACCTCTTCGAATACCTTTAAAGTTACGAAACGCTCCTAAAGCTTCAGTGGAAGATTCTGAATTGCAATAATAAAATTTCACCAAGAGTACTTTATCCTGTAGTGACGGCATCCCAGAGTAAAATAAATGATCAGGGATAGTTGAATTTTTCAAATGAATTAAAAAAAGCATAATCGATATATGGCTTCTGAAGCCAACTGTGCGGAGGTGTTTGGCATCGCTTGTCTCGTACCGCGAATGGGATTTAACTCTGCATATCACAATATAGTATTAAAAGTTACTACTAAAGTTTACCAAATTTTAAGAAAAATGGGTAATGAGATATACACCGATTTTGAGCGATGTTCTACACAAGACAGAATATTTGTAAGACAATGCCAAAATTGTTTTGAATTTAATCCGAACCATAAAACAAAAGACTGCCAAAACATTAAAATATGTAAAATATGCGGTGTACAGGGTAGCCACAACTGTATTGAAGCGCCAAATCGTCACAATTTCTCTAAGCACCCTAAATTTAAAAACCTTTCTACAAACCATAAATCAAATTCAAGTGAATGCCCGATTTACAAATCACAAATAGACAAAATTATCCAAAGGACACAATATTCACAAATATACGAGGAAAATGATGTAGCAAATACAATTTAAAGCTTAATCTTAAATAGATTAATATCCTATATGATTGAAAATGTGAGATGTATTCAACAAAATGTAAGAAAAAGTTTTACTGCGATAAGTAAACTACAGGCCAGCACTAGAGATGACCCACCTGACAAGGACGAGTGGGTAACACCCTCGTTTCCAGACAGTCATGAACCGGGATCGAATCCCGCGTTAACATTTTGTTTGATATGTGAATATCCTTCACCTGACATTCTTTTGATTCAAGAACCATATGTTTTACATGAAAATGTTATTTATGATATGGACTCTCAAATTATATGTTCGAATAAAACTGGGGAAAAATATACGGCAACTATAATTTTAAATAAAAATATAAAGTTCAGCAAAGAGGAAAATTTCACAAATTATTTTTGTACAACAATATCTATTTCTACAGTTAAAGCAAAATTAATTATTTCTAATTTATACATTCATCCGAATACTTATTATTATTATTTTTTTTTGCTTATCCCTAGTACACGTGGTACAGGCCATGATAATCATGGTGGGTAGTTAGCGACTGCTTTTACTGTAAGTGCACCACATGTCTACACATGTGAAAAGCAGTTCGACTTTGCACCCGAATACTTATAAACCTGTTCATCAAACATTCATTAGAGATCTGTTCAAAACGTATATAAATCAACCTGTAATCCTTTGCGGTGATTTTAATTCACGACATACTATATGGTTTGACAATGTTATAAACTCTAATGGATATAGATTACAACCTATTATAGACGAATGTAACCTCTTTATACATAACCTGAAAAAACACCCACCTGCCGCGGAGAGTAAGTATAATTGATCTCACAATCTCGAATAAACACTCACTAAGTTTAATAAACAACTGGCATACCTCTGATTTGACTAATATTTCCGACCATTTTGCTGTTAAATTTGATATCAGGTTAAAGAATGGTCATTTATTCAATAATCAAATTTCCACTTTGAAAAAAATGCGAATTGGGCCAATTTTTCTAATAACATATCATTACAAGATACAAAAAACTGGGAATTGATATAAGCAGAGTGAAAGATGAGGAAGACATTGATGGGATAGTGAACGCACTCATGAATTTATTGAGAGAAGCAGCATATAAATCTTCGAAGGTTAAATCCCCCATTAATAAACATGTTTCCAGAATTGACTGGTGGACTAATGAACAGGAAATAATAAAAAATAATT
Source organism: Cordylochernes scorpioides (assembly GCA_030710605.1). NCBI lineage: Eukaryota > Metazoa > Arthropoda > Arachnida > Pseudoscorpiones > Chernetidae > Cordylochernes > Cordylochernes scorpioides. Next base: position 202,994,995 of record CP092864.1, on the reverse strand, counting down.
TTCATTATATTAGAAACTAGTATTATCGTCATAAAACAATCAGTTACAATACATTCAAGTTGGCAAGAAACAAATACACCAATGCAACTGGCGAAACGTTATTGAAGAAAATTACACAGATAATCCATTTGGTAATGCTTATAAGTTCTTCAATAAATTAAGATCCTCAAATGTAAAGAATGGAATTCCCATAATTGACAATTCACCAGAATATCTAAAAGAGCAAACAATGACCATATTAATGGACGATTTAATTCCTGAAGACGATCCTAATTGGACAATTTTCAACAACAAATAATTAGAACCTTTAAGCCACGAATGAATAATCCAAGCATAATTTTTATTGAAGTAGAAGAAATAATGAATATCATTTCTAATTCTGATGTTTAAAAAGCTACAGGTTTAGACAACATAAGTAACAATATTGTAGCGTAGAAATCAAGCCTTGAAATATCCTAAGATATAAAATAATTTATTGATGACGTCACAACGACGAGTCGACAATTATTAACAAGTCAGCAAAACTATCTACAGCTAGGGAATCTTAAGCAAGCAAGCAAAGAAATATTTTAAAGATGATTTCACAAATACAGAGTAATATATTTTTTTATAATCTGTTGAGTATTTTCATTGAATTATATTAAATTAAATAATAAAATATTTCTTCGCCACAATATGATCAAATGTGCTTACCCAAAAATTAAGCATATGTTATGCAAACTATTTTATAAATGTATTCAAAAAGGGGTATTATCCAGAGAAATGGAAAATAGCAGCTCTAAAGATAATTCCTAAACCACATAAATCTAATTTAGAATCAACAAAAAGTTATCGACCTATCTCATTGATTTCAAATCTTTCAAAAATTTTCGAAAAAATTTGGAAAAATCGAATTTATGAATTTTATGAAAGTAATAATCTTTTGAGCTCCAGACAACATGGATTTGTCAAATAAAAATCAACGACAACGTGCTTGAATAAAATAATTATCGATCGAGGATCAAAAGCGATACGCGACTTGGATATTCCAGATATAATTGAAAATTTGATTAAATATAAAATTACACTATTGAAGAAAAATACTAACCAAACATTTCAAAGTTTCTTTCCCGCTAATATTCCGAATTATTTTCGGGCAAATTTCCACAACTCTCAATTTATTACAAATCACGGGAATTTTAGAAGCTTTTTAAAATTCATCAAAGCAGTGCAGGATTCAAGATGCTTCTGTGGATGTGAGGAACAAATTTCTATTCATCTGCTGCTAAATTGCCCCGTCTTCCAAGAATATAGAGAGAGAAATAAGGATAACCCAGGCCCCTGGAGCGCAAGAAACGCCAACTGCCCGGGCTGTCAAGCTAACTAGTAGAAACCAGTTACTCTAGATTATATTTATATAGAGCCAATTGCAGAGCCGAACCAGCTGGTCAAGAGGTTCCATGCCTGCAGAGAACCCGGGAGTCCAGCCAACGAGACTGGGTCGAAGGAGGTCTTCCCAAGCAGCAGAGCTGTCTTCATTCTGTGTTGCATGAAAGCAGGGCATCTGAATAGAAGGTGGTCCACAGTCTGTTGTTCCTCCATACAATGTGGGCAAGATGGGTCTTCACCGGGCTGCCAGAGAACCAAGTCTGCCCGAACATGGCCATGTCCTGTAAGTAAGGTGGTGGTGACTTCTCCAGGACAGACCTTAGGGAGGAATTGGAGCAGCCGGTCTGGAGTATGGGCTATTCTCCTCAGATGTCTGTTGTAGTGGTCCTGGCAATAAACCTCCGTCCATGCGTCTAGGGCTGCCGCGCGTGAGTGGTTACGGGCCAGGCTTCTAGGCAGAATGGAAAATGATGGCTCTAAGATCAAAACGGCCGCGTTCTTAGCAGCTCTGTTTGCTCTTTCCTTTCCGTCGATGCCGCAGTGTCCCGGCACCCAACACAGATTTACGTTTTGGTTGGTGTTCAGTACGAGAATAATCTTAGCTACTAATGTCGATCGAACTGGACCTGACGTACATATGGCTGACAGAGCTGATCTGCAATCCGACGCGATAGTGATCGCATTTCTTGCATAACCTTCCTTCACCAGACGGACCGCCCAGCGGATTGCCAGAAGTTCAGCCTGGAAGGCTGTGCAGTCGGGATGGAGCCGTAAGAGAACGGGCTGCTGATCTTCTGATGAGGGAACAATTGCAGCGCCCACCCCAGCCTCATTTTTTGATCTGTCTGTAAATATTATAGGTGTTGTTATCTCCTCGATGTTTAGACTGAAAGACAATTGACGTCTATCTGGAGGGTATGGCAAAGAAGCAGGGCCTGGTCTAGATTCAAAATTTCCTTCATTGATTTCCTTCAGGAACGCCGTACGAGACCTAACAATAATATCGAAAGGAGGGCTGCCGGTGATGGAGATGGCTGAGACTGTAGGTGTGTAAGGACCTCCTCTCAGTACACGTTTCGCAAAATTGCAGTAAAGGCTCCTAAGTTGCCTAATGCCTTCGCTGGAGAGAGCACGACCTCCCCATGCTGACGCTCCGTCCAGCTGAAAAGAACATTCCAAATTTACCCTGTATGGTGTGGGTGAGTCGTGGGATTATTGATCTGCATCTACGTGTGATCTTGCGTAGGTGGGCGACAAATCCGCGGGTCTGGTAAAACTCCACTCCTAAGATTGTGACGGTCTTCTTGATGTTTAAAGGTTGACCAAGGACTCTAAGCCCTGTCTCGGAGTTGGGGTGGACATTACGCCATTGGAACAGGCGAGCTTGAGTCTTAATGGGGTTTATATTAAGACCATTTATCGTGCACCAAGATGTCAACCTCTCCAAGAAGGTGTTAGTGGCAGAGACCGGCAGGCGACTACGAACCTGAGTCATAAGGGTGAAGTCGTCCGCGTAAGCTATTAATCGGCTATCTATGATGGAGGGAAGGGTGAAGATGGTCCGAGCAACTATGTTCCACAGGAAAGGACTTAGCGCTGAACCCTGGGGAGTGCCGAGTTGGGAGGACGTACATTCTGTTGCTGTCCAAACTGAGTAAGAAACCGTCCGGTCTTCCAAAAAGCTTTTTACTAAACAGGTAATAGACTCTGAACAATTTAGACGTTCAAGATTTTGTATGATTGCCGGCCTCCAAACAGTGTCGAAGGCCTTACTGATGTCCGAGCTGATGACAAGAGTTTTCCTCCAGTGAGCTTGTCTTTCTTCAATTAATTGAGTGATACTCGCCAGTGCATCTTCCGCTGAACGACCATTCACGGTACCCAATACGGTTTTGTATTGATCTTCAAAGAACCATCCATGACGATCCGCGAGCCTCTGAAGTCGGGCCAGGATACATCTCTCAAATACTTTGGCCATAGTGTTCAATAAAGTAATAGGTCTGTATTTCTCCAGCTGACTGGTGGCTGAATTGGAGGATTTAGACAGAAGTATGAGGCGGCCTTATTTCCATTGACGGGGGAAGTGGCCCCTACGAAGGCATTTGGTGAACAATTCGGCCAGCAGGAATTGCAAGGAAGGGCCGCCCAGGTCTAGGCATTTTGAACCAAGACCGTCAGGGCCCGGGGCTTTCCTTTTTCCACAGCGATGAATGGCTCGCAAAACTTCCCAGGGTTTGAATTCAGGTTCGTCTGGGTGAGCAGAAATTGCATTCCTTTGCGGGTGAGGTCTGGTGTCAGGTAGGAAAAAGTGATTTAACAGGGTCTGGCAAGTCTCATGAGGATTGTAAAGAGAGCCGTTATCATGTTTGAGAAGTGGCGGACCTCGGGGGGAGCCGCGGCCCCGGGCGATAAATCGATGTATGTCACTCCAGTATGCGGATGACACCTCCTTGCAGAGATTAAACCAGGATTTACTTTTAGCTTTCCGTATAGCCGCCTTCAGTCGATTATGGCACGCTCGGTATAAACCGCGGAAGAAATTCCTAATAGAACACCGGACTTTCTGACTATAACGGCAGGGGGAGATAACCAACCTTCTGATCCGACTCAGTTCGGGGGTCCACCACGGCTTTGACGGTCTTGTAGTATTGGAGCGTCTCCCCATGGAAGAGTCACAAGCTGATTGCAGGATGGAAGTCAGAAGGAGGACCACCCTGTCAATATCTTCTGGGCTAGAGGCCTCGTTTAATAAGGTAGTTACACCATCAAATTATAGGGGCATTGCCCTTATAAGCAACTTGTCAAAACATTTTACATCCATTTTAAAAAATAGACTAAGTAATTGGATTGAAAATAGAAAACTCATAGCGGAAAACCAGGCAGGATTCAGAAAGGGCTACTCGTGCAAAGACCATATCTTCACGCTTACGTCACTAATTCAAATGACATTAAACCGCAAAAGGAGGAAACTTTACACATTCTTTGTTGATCTTAAAAAGCGTTTGATACAGTTCCACATCTACTATTATGGAGAAAGCTTGCGCTTGTTGGTTTAAGTGGGCGATTTATCAAACTTATACAGAACTGTATAACGAATCTAAAGTTTTACGAAGGAGCCTCTTTTATAAAAGAGGCTCCTTCGTAAAACTTTAGATTCGTTATACAATTATACTTTTTATACGGAGTTTACCTGTAGAAACAGAACTACTATGCTCAAATGATGGCAGAGGTCAGATGGAGCGGCTCTTTTACAGAATTTATCAAAATACAATCAGGTGTTCTTCAGGGTGAACCTCTTTCACCGTATTTATTTATTATTTTCAATAACAATCTGGTTGCTACGCTGGATGATTCTGACCTGCCAGGTATATACTTACCGGGCCATGGAACTATACACCTGCTCCTGTTCGCGGATGATATAGTCTTCCGTGGTGAATACAAGATAAATATCCAAATAAAGATTAATTTAATAAAAAATATTTTGAGGAAAATAGTTTAACTCTGAACCAATTCCAGTCTAAAATCGTAGCGTTTCGAAATGGAGGCCGCTTGGCTAGATCTGACGTTTGGTTTTGGGGCCAACAACCTTTGACAGTTACCTCAAAATATACGTATCTTGGCTACCCCTTAACAATCAAGAATCCAACTCCTTACGTGGCGCAGCACTTTAAAAGCAAAGCATTGATTGATACAAACGCAGTATGGAGAATACTATCTAAGTCAAGAACCATATCGTTCGGAGCAGTGATGAAATTACTTGACTCCATAGTTTTATCCACGTTATTATACTCGGCCCCACTGTGGGCGACGAATCAGATAGGAGTTGTAAACCAGATCCAGGATATTTTTCTTACGGCGATTTCTTGACCTTCGCAAATTTACACTCCGGGCTATATCTTACGAACAGAAACCGAAAGGATGTCCCTTGAATTAAACATTACGAAATTGATTCTAAAGTTCTAGATACGGATTTCAAAAATGGACAGGACAAGATTACCTTATGTTTGCTTGTTCCAGCTCTAGGAAGTTTCAATTTTGGGAAAAGCGGGCAACAACTTTATTTATAACCTGAATAACATCATTGACTCTTGGGGTTTTTCTTTTCTTAAGAACTGTGAAGATTATATGGTTTTGCGAGGAGAAATGCCTAGAATAGTTCAAACCACAGTGGACCAACTACTCCAATTTGACCGAGCTAAGATACAAAACTCAACTCATTGTATTCACTATCAATCTCTAAGTAGCTCCTTTATGACGGAGGACTACTTACTATCAAACCTCTCTTTGAAAATAGCCCGTCAAAGGATTATATGGCTATTTTCCCCCGAGGATATCACGGGATTTTGGAACAGCGACCCTTTAAATTTCTACTTCTGCAATGCTGGCATCCAAAAAATTTGGTTCATTATCTATTCCATTGCCCATTCCTACAGGAAAAGAGACTGGAAATTCGCGAAAATTCGGGGCTAACTCACTATAATGAACAACATGTATATACAATTTTTACTACTCTCCAGCTGGATAAAACATTTGTTTATAAATATTTAAAATTTTTCAAGGCGATTGACAAAATGAGGGAAGAAGTGCTCAACTCCCCAGACAACGGCTGATTGCTCCCCCTCCCCTCTAAATTGCTTTTCCTCCTCACTCATGTACATATATAACCTCTTAGGGGAATCCCCTTGTAAGACAATAGTGTCTTAATAAAGGTTTTTGTTGTTGTTGTAATAAGGTAGTTACCTGGTGGAGAGAAGAGTTGAGGAAGGATTTAAAGGTCTGTTCTTTACATGAGGATTCAACCCAGGAGCAGTTTGTCTCGTTATTGACCATGTCTAGGAATGTAGTCCAGATAGGTATATGGTCAGTGAAGGCCATCTCATCTAATAAACCTCTAGTGACATGGATAGCCAGTGAGCTGGATGCCAGAGTTACATCTATAGAAGAAGATAAAGGCCCATTTGACCAGGTCGAGTCCACAGGAGGTTCCAAGAAATGAAGATCATTGAAGCTGGCGAACTCTTCAAGATTAGCACCCCGGAAGTCCAACCTCGCACCGATGCCCCAGGTAGGAGAGTGGGCGTTAGTGTCCATACCCAGGATCACTGGAAGAGAGGCCCGTCTTATCGTATCTTCCAGAAGAGGGATGAAATCATCGGCAGCTCTAAGGCCGTGCCAGTAGGCCGAGTGCACCACGATGATGCTCTGCTCTAGACATATGGCTATGGAGGTTATGGCGGTGTCTGGGGAGGTTAGAGAGATGGGATGAAGGTTGCTAAGTGCCACAATTCCCGAGGGGATGTAGGCGCCTGGGACAAAAAAAATGCCTGAAACCCACGTGTGGGCCAGAAGAAGTTATTTGAGAGTTCTTGCAGGAGCACGATGTCGGCCTGTGTCGAATTTGCCAAATTTGCAATTTCAAGAATGACAGTTGGTGATTTTCTAGCTTTCACCTGCAGGACACGCAATGGCCTAGACATTGTTTCTTGTTCGGGCTATTCTCTCTTTTACAAAGGGACAGGTAGATAATGTGGCAAAGTGGTTGATGGGAGCTCCAGATTTTTTTTTGCAGCGGCAGCAGCGGCTTTGGCTTGGCTCGACCGAGCATCGGATGCCTTCATGCTCTGTAGAGCCGCAGCGATAGCAGATTGGATGGGCAGCTGGACAGGCAGAAGCGCGGTGGCCGAAGTCACAGCAACGGAAGCATTGCTTTAAAGTATGACTGCGCTCATACCTGTGCACTAGACCCGCCACAGGAATACGTCCATGTTGACCGAGGATTTCGGCGATTTGGTTGTCCACTTCGATGAACACTGTACTAGTGCTGTGTGCCGCATTATTCGATCGATGGACTACCCTGATTTCACGCTTTTCCAGGAGTGACTGCACGGAGTGGTTGGAGCGGAAGCTCTCGCATATCTCATCGTCCCGCACCTCCCCGTCCATTTGGAAGAGGCAGTATCTTGGTAGGATAACCGGGCACTCGGGGCAGCTTAGGCCCGTTGGCAGGGAGGTCAGCCCAGTGGCCAGCTACTTTGCCATTTGGGTTGTTTTGGGGTGGAAAACCACCTCGCCGCTGGTGTTGATGGACGCTACCACGTGTTTTGATGACGCTAGGGAAGGATGAATCTTTTGAATTTCCCTCAAAAATTCCCTTGGGTTGCTTTGGGGTTAGCCGACCTGACGACGACATGCGATTCGAAGGAAGGAGCCAGATTCACAAATGTGGATTTCGCTTTGGGTTTCGGAGGTGCAGGCTTTACCGGCTTGTCTTTCTCTGCCACTACCGAGGCGAAAGAGGTGGAGGGAATCGGGACGTTGGCTGTGGGATTGGGTTTTCCTAGACTGGCTCCCTTGAAGGCGTCCTTAAGAAGAAGTTCTGCCTCTTGGACGAGAGTCAGTATCAGTTCTTTGGTGGCCATCTGTATTTTTTCGGGGGAGTCCAGGCTGGTGTCGGCAATGATCGCTTCGAAGGTTTGGCACTCAAAGTTGAACAAGTTCGCCGTGCTGTTGAATTTAAATTGGTGATGGGAAGACGGGAGGAGGTCTTCGTCCTCAGAACGCGGCCGCTTGTTGGCCTGCTGACTTCCTCCACCACCGCCATCATACTGGTTCAGCTCCATAAATAAAAACTATCAAAAAACAAATCTACTCCAAAGAGAGTAAAAAAAGGCAGACCAGACAAAGAACATTATTCCGTTAACGAGATGAGGTGTGTATGGTTATTGGTTCGGCCAACAACAAATATCCAATTTATATACACATATATTTTTACATAATGAGGTTTTGAAAAATTCAAATAATCTTCATCTATTTACATGCACAACAATTTATTTTACCATCACTACAGCATAAATCACTCTTGGTGAAATTTTTTTATTGCAATTCAGAATCTGCCACTGAAGCTTTACAAGCGTTTCGTACCTTTAAAGGTATTCGAAGCGGTAAAGGACCCATGAGTTGCTACTCTCTAAGGCGAATGATAAAAACTTTGGAGAAGACTGGATCTCTGGAAGCAAAATCTCGGAGTGGAAGACCATCGACATGCAAGTCAGGGGTTGCTACGGTTTCGCAGAATGTTGAAGCTATTGAAACGTTATCCACGTATGGAGAAGTAAGTGCTCGACAAACGGGGATTTGGTATGGAACAGTTTGGAGAGCACTAAGAATTTTTCTTAAAAAATACCCGTAAAAAAATTCAAAGACTTCACGAGCTAAAAGTCGGCGATTTTGAGAAGCGTCAAGAATTCGCTTCATGGGTTTTCCGGCAAATTGATATTGATGAAAACTGGCTGTTGAATGTTCTGTGGACAGATGAAGCTCAATTTACTCTGAACGGAGAAGTTAACACTCAAAACAGCCGCATTTGGGCAACAGAAAACCCTAGGAATTTTAAAGAAATGCCACTTCATCAGCCCAGAGTTATAGTTTGGTGTGGGTTCACTTCTTCTTTTATTATTGGGCCATTTTTCTTTGAAGAAATAAATGGAAGAACATTTAAAACCGTTTCTGTAACTGGTGAACGTTATGTTCAACTTTTGAGAGAAAAGGTTATCCCCATATTGCAGGACAGACAAGCACTGAGCGAAATAACATTCATGCAAGATGGAGGACCTCCTCATATCTCCCGCGGTGCCAAACAATTGCTGAAGGATACGTTCGGTGAAGATCGTGTGATAAGTCGCCACTTTATACACCAGTGGCCTTCAAGATCACCAGACTTGACGCCTTGCGATTTTTGGATATGGGGGTACATTAAGTCGCGTGTTTATCGATGCCGGCCTACCACATTGGTCATGTTGAAGGCTTCTATCAGACGGCACGTTTCATCAATTTCATCAGATATTTTATTTAATGCTGTCCATTCTGTCATCTATCGTCTGCAGGCGGTGTTTGAGAATGAATGTCGCCACATTGAACAAGGATTCTGACCTAATACAAGAGAGAAGGCAGTTACCTCATGTGTTATAAAAGCTTCCATGTATTATATTATCTACCAATGTTTTGCAGCTCTTTGTGTTGGGTTATGGGTAAATAAATTCTCTCCTCATATCTTGTCTCTTTTTTTATTTGTGAAAAGTAATTTTTGTTTGTTTGTCATTTGCTCACATCTTATATTATGTCGTGCAGACCAAAGTGTTATAACTTCTCGAATAACACTGAACACACAATTTTACCCCTTATGTTTAATTTATCGCTTTTCGCTCATTAAAAGAAATAGCATAAGGAATATTCTCTGTAACCCCCCACCTTTAGAAATTTTGGGCAAAAAAAATAATACAAAATGATTTTACTACCACGTTTTTCAACGCAAATGGTTGATTCAAAAATTATATTTATTTGAGGGGATACATTTTTAAAAATCGTGTACAGTATAATAAACAATGATAACATTTGACAAGCCCATAGGATATTCGGGATAAAGTACGACAAATGTATTTTGTCACTCCCATCTATATTTCATTTGTTGGATCATGACAAATTTCCAGTTAAATAGTCGAGTGTCGCCAATTATTCAAGAAATTACACATTCCTTATAGCAAGAAATCCTATTAGTAGTACCATTATAATTTTTGGTACTATATTAACATTTCAAAAAATCGTGTATTGAATTCAGCTATGTTTTTCAAACATTCAATATATTTGACAAAACTCTATCAAAAATATAAATATTTTTTGCTACATGTTTTAATTTGCATATACCTATTTTACATATCTCAGATTGTATTTAAAAATCGTTAACCATTTCTTCTAACTTTTGGCGAAATGGTGCTTTATTAATCAACGATTTGATATTATTAGGATTCTTTCCTGGTATACAAAAATGAAAAATACGTGTAGATCAGTTATACTTTTCAATTAATCAAACAATTTGGCCGCTGAATTTCTGATTCTGGTACAGCGCCATCTAGGGAATGAAATTGTAACTAAAATCAATTTCGAAATTTTCAATATTTGCCATAAAAAATCCCATTGCATTCTGAACACAATGGTGTTTACCGCATTGCTCTAGCGCAAATATTCGCGGAGTTATTAATTTTTAAAGTTGTGCGGGACTTTTGGATCACCCTGTATATATACAGTAGAACTACCTCCCTGTAAAGGACAACACCTAATTACAGAGCCAAAGTGTCCTTTAGGGAGAGATGTCCTCTTACTGGAGAGTTGCTAAATAGTGAAAATGGTAAAATGGAAACTGTCCTTTGAAGAGAGGTGTCCTCTAGCGCGAGTGTTCTTTAATGGAGGTTCTACTGAATATTATCAAATCTGAACATGTAAAAATTTTATTAAAAAAAAACATATATTTTATTTTCATTCATTGACTGTTCTACATTTTTTGACCATAGTTTTAGAATAAAGCACTTTGACTATTTTTGTAAATATGTATAGTTAACCTACCTATTTTTTTTAAAATCACTAATATAGGATTAATTTTGTAAATTCTATATTACTACGAAAAATATTTAATATGTAATTCTTTTCTCAAGTAATTAAATATAAAAACTACTTGAATAGTAAATAACTGTCTTTCCTTATATCACGACTGCACCTTCAATTCCTTATATTTTCAACAACAAAACATTCATAACACACATATATATAAAGTACGTAAAATATATAGAATATTTAATTCTATCATAAAATGTGAATATACTTTGTAAGTAAAAGTTTGTGGATACCCTTGTAACCTCGACGGTTCGACAAAAATCTTTTGTCCTCGTTAGGAACAAATAAAAATTAAAGCATTGAGAAAAAATTTTCAAAATCGCGTAAGAACGACCTTGCAACCTCAGAAATAATTTTTAACGCCTTGCCAAATGTTTAATTTTAATTTTTTACTTGACGAGGACAAAAGACTTTTGTAGAAACGTCGAGAGATTAAAAAAAATTGCTAAAATTCAAATTTTCAATAAAATATGTCACGATAATGTATTTTATTTATATTAAGTCTAAAAGAACTCTATTTGTTGTTTGCTCGAAGCATGTTTATAAATTTATAATTATTTTTATAATACAATATAATGCGGCTTATGATTGTAAAACGAAAATTGCAATTATACCGCGAATGTTTCTTTTGAACGAAAAATCGAAATTTATTTTAAGGAGAAATAACGATTATTTCTAACCTTAGGGATGAAGTATGATAAGATGAATTGTGAAGAGTAATGATAAACGGAAAAATAAAAGTGTCCAGGGATGGGAATCGAACCCACAGTGTTCCGCTTACCGGGCAGATGCCATGTCCAGCGTAACACTGTGGGTTCGATTCCCATCCCTGGACACTTTTATTTTTCCGTTTATCATTACTCTTCACAATTCATCCTATCATACTTCATCCTTAAGGTTAGAAATAATCGTTATTTCTCCTTAAAATAAATTTCGATTTTTCGTTCAAAAGAAACATTCGCGGTATAATTACAATTTTCGTTTTACAATTATTTTTATTTCTACTGTCCTCAAAACTTATATTTTTTAATAGGATTTTTTCAAAATACATTTTCCAAGTGTTTAGAGAGAGATTTTCAGTATCAGTATAAAGGCAAAACAGCAAAATGCCATAATAGATAGATATAAACAATAGGTATGTTGAGGGGGTCGGTGGAAGGACGGTCTAAACCAGTGATTCTCAACCTTTTTTTTTGTTGCGGCATTATTTTAAAGATTTGAAAATTTGGCGACACAATTTTAGAATTTCGCGGCACACTTTTGCTAACTTGAATGCAAGAAAATTCAAATTATGTATCAATATTTCTATGCAAAATATAAGTAATATACATCTCTAACATTCAATTTGCTAATTTCGTTATTTTAAAAAGTAAAAAAATGAAAAAGAAAAAAAGAAAAACCAATACAAACGTGAACATAATCATATGACTAAAATTCGGCGGCACATTTTTAGAATTTCGCGGCACACAAAATTACCGCGGCACATTGGTTGAGAATCACTGTTCTAAACCGTTGGTTTTCAACCGCTACGACCCGGGATCGAATCCCGAATTGGACACTTTTTTCTAATTAAAGAAATGCTCCAATGGCCCCCGATTCTTGCAAAAATCCAACCCCACCAGCGAGGGAAAGTAAGCAAACGGGGCTCTGGCATATTTGTAATTGCAAAGTCGAATTGCTTTTCACATGTGTAGACATGTGGTACACTTACAGTAAAAGCAGTCGCTAACTACCTACCATGATTATCATGGCCTGTACCAGGTGTACTCTCTCTCTCTAGGGATGATGATAATAATAATAATAATAATAATAATAAAGAGAGGTATGGTATAATAAACTGAAAATACTGACTGATAGGGTTAACCATTGATGAACCAGGCTCTCCAATTATTTTTATCATTACACTAAGGGAAGTATAAAATTTTTAAATTGAAAAGAAATATACGGGCAAAGAATAGCTTCTATTTCCAAATATATTATCACAATAGGAGAACCGACGTGTGCCATCGTCATTACAAGAAGAGAGAAAGGTCAATCCAGTCAAAGCTCTCCCTGTAGACCCGTTTATAATTTTCTAAACGAAGAGGTTTTATGAGTGGAGGAAAACTTAATTCCAGCTCTATCCCTGGGGCACTAAGATTTCCCATCAATCTTTCAACAATGTCTTGTCAGAAAAGAATTATCTTTATGGTCTCTTTTATTGCATCCTCTATAAAGGCAGTATCGTAACTTGGGTTTGAGGTTATAAACACCTGATCACTTGGCCACGGAGAATCTGGTTATGGGATGATAGCTTTGTGGAAGATCGGTGTGTAGATGCATTTTTTAGAATTTGATATTGTGCAATTCGAGTGAATAAATAGTCGTTATATTTTACATTACTAGTTACTACTGTCTATATAAATAAAATATCGTGATTCATTTTCTCGATTGGTGAAAAAAGACATCTCTATTAAAGGTAAGTGTCACTAATTTTTTTAACGAGAACAATTTTTAACGCCTTGACAAACGTTTTATTTTTATTTCTCCTGACGAAGACAAAAGTATTTTGTTGAAACGTTGAGAAAATAAAACTTTAACTGGCCCTAGTACTTATTTTTAAAAGAAAAGTGTCTCTAAGTTACACATTTGAATCCATTTGAATATTTTAAGGTCGGAATTCACAAAAATAATGGCACTTTTAATATATAAGATAATAATAATCGCAATCAATTTCATTTGTTTTTTATTTTTGTTTCCTTATATTTTGTTTCAAAAACATTTTATAAAATACTGCAAACTAAAAAGCCTTTAATTTTCATAATATTTTTATTGTATTATTATTATTTTTAATGTATTATTATCAATAATTGTTTTTGACCAATGAAAAATTTGTTTTCATGTGATCTACAATAATTTGTAAATTAAATTCACTGTGAAATAAATTGATAAAGAGGGAGCAATCTCTCGAAATATTTTGAGAAAAAAATTGTTTTTTTTCTTTACAGATCCAGGTACGCCCTTTTATATAATCTTAACTAATGGATCGCATTTTGACTCAAACTTTTAATATAGATGGTAGAGAGTCGAAAAATTGCGTGAAACTTTTAAATACTCGTGTTTTTTATCTCACATTTTACTAAATAAAATATTTTAACTAATATAACAGGTATGTGATCACAAATTAAGATGAAAAACAAATGTTTGATGAATATTGAATAAATATAGAACGACGTTTAACAATTTTTACCGCAAATGTTTCTTTTGTACGAAAATTCGTAATTTATTTAGAGGAGAAATAACGACTATTTCTATTCTTAGGGATGAAGTATGAAAGGATGAATTGTGAAGAGTAATGATGAACAGAAAATACGATTTTTCGTTCAAAAAAAAAACATTTGCGGTAAAAATTGTCAGTCGTTCTATAATCATAAGCCGTATTATATTGTATTATTGAATAAATATGTTGTGTGTGTCTGAAAAATGGTCAGGTGTTGATTTTAAAAACAAACAAACAAAAAAAGAGGAATTTCCTGATCTCTCACATGAACCTTTTAGATAGAAGGGCGCCATCTAGTGGGACCAAAATAAACTAAATGTTGATTTAAATTGTTCAAGAAAATTGGTTAGCCAAGTATCATGAAACAAGTTAACTCAACGTTTAGTTGATTTTTGTTCCACTAGATGGCGCTCTGGCATCTAAAATGCTCATGTGAGAGTTCAGGATATGCTTTATTTGTTTAAAAAATAATAATTTTAATAATACTTGCTTATATACAAACATTTAGTATTTTTACTATGTGTATGCCGTCTCTTTAGAATATTTTGTCTTCTATACTTAAATTTCTTTATTTCGACTTAGAGCGCTATGTCCCCCTAGGGACACTTTCACTTTAAACATAAACAAAATTTTTAAAGTAGAGAAAGAAAGATATTTTAAATATGTACAGAATTAGTATGCAACTTAGTTAGATGAAAAGATAAATATATATATCAACACAATTGATATATGTACAAAGGGTTGGTAAGCAAATTTAGTTAAATGAAATCAAATTGTAAAGTATTGTGTTTATTCGAGAAAAGCAATTTCTATACTTAAATTAGAATAAATGTTTAAGAGTGTACATTTAAATCATTATTAATCTTTGGAGAGCTATTTATAAATGACATAAATAAATATAACGATCAATTTAAAATTATTATTAATTTATTTTAGTTAAAATTACGTATATTTATATTTATAATTAGATTGGTTTTGAAAAGACCAATAAAAATATCATCGTGAATATTTTTCCATGGTCAAAAACTTTAAAATATTAATCAAAGAATGGTGTTTTACCAAGATGGCGCCTAAGTAGACAATGATTTGTCAAGAGTTTGCTTTTTTGGCGGTAATAACCCGGGATACTTCTGGTTATACTTTAATCACCATCTCTAATTGTCAGTGTGACCAGATGGTGCGCCGCTTATTATTATTCGCAGAACGTCCGGCGGGGACTTTTTGTCCGCTTGTGCTTAGAATTAAACTTTGCAGAAGATAGAAAAAAACCTTTTATGAAATTTTTCTTGTTTTTCTAATTTTTTATTGTTTTATTGATACGTATTAAATGTGAAAATCAATGATATCAATTTGATTATAAATGAATTCATTGCAAAGAATTTATTTATTCATTTTTAACATATATGAATAATTGATACATGCGTTTTTAAAATGTAATATAAATATTTCGAATATTTTTATTTTAGGGAAATATACTACATAATTTTAAATTTATTTGTATATCAATATATGTATTTTAAAAATTAAATTATTATAAAATATTCAAGTAATTAGAAGTTAAAAACCTCATATATTTTTTATATGTTTTTTTATTAGGAACATTACTGAATATACTTATTTTATCGGAAATAAATTTCTGAAAATTATTCTCGTTATTTAATTATACTTTCTCTTTTTAAATATTAAAAAAATGACTAAAATATATATATTTCTAAAAATAATACTATAAGTGATATGTTTTTATATTCCTTTTAATAACTTATATGATTTAATAAAATTTAAATTCAATATATTCCACACAGCAACACACCTTATTTACATACATAAAAATAATTTAAACATATTAAAAAGGTATTCACAAAATTACATTTATATTAAGATATAAATTCAAATATAACGTCATACATATTTTATAGAAAACTTGTAGATAGAATGAACTATTCAAAGGGTGCTAGGTCATCAAGTTGACATTTCAAGGCAGAAGACTCCAATTAGCACGTGTAAGATTACCACAATCTAAATAATTATAGGTTCAAACTCTTGAGGCGGTTAATTTGAGAGTTTTGACATGGTGATGCCATCGTCTGATTCTTTTAAGTATTTCGTCTGTATCTTGGGTTTTACCCTTACTATACGTTTCTATTGGTTGTGTTATATACACGGGTAGAGAGGCTTTAGAAATCTATTTTAAAATGATTTTACATCTCAAATTATAATTATGAAACACCAAAATTTTGTTCTCAATCTAAATTGCATTCGAATGACCAGTCGCCTCAAAGTTTTTGTCCTAAAAACGTGTCAAAAAGTGCGTTACGTTGAAAGTATCTCTAAATGCGATTTGTAATATTTCGTTGATGTTGACATGAACTAGATATGTAATAGTTGAACTGTATAAAATATCGAAGAAGTACACTAGAAGTAGACAAGAAATGTGCAAGAGGTATAAATAATTAGAATTAGTCCAGGTGACGCAAAACGAGGACATTTATCGTGTTTTTAATTTTCAAACGACACACATACACACATGCACAAGCACATATACTCACGCATGCGCGCGCACACACATATGCACACGTGCACACAAACGCACATACACACATATACACAGCAAAACGTACGCACACACACAAGCATATGCACACGTGCACAAACACACTTTCATTATTTATCCTTAAATAGTATTATAATTATCAACAGTGTACACAGTGTGGCAAATAATTTTTAAGAATGGGTGTGTAAAATAAAACAGAAACAAGCTAATTGAATTTCTACTATTTTTTATTCAAAATAATCCCCTCCGGATTCAATACATATGTTACAATGATTCAATAAGGAATTAAATGCCTTTTGCAGGCCACTTTGAGGAATCGCCTCCAAAGTGCTCGTCGCAGCTCTCTGGATGGTCGGGATATCATAAAAAAAAACAACCTTTTAACTTTAATTTTATTTTTGGGAATAAATAAAAGTCACATGGTGCTAAATCAGGCGAGTACGGTGGATGATTCAACACACAGACGTTATTTTTGGCCAAAAAGCGACGAACAATGAGTGAAGAGTGACTCGGTGCATTATCATGCAGCAAACCCAACTGTCTTCATCGCGATATTCTGGACGAATGCGACGAATTCTGGCAATCAAACGTTTCAAAACGTTTAAATAATACTCTCCAGTAATGGTTTGTCCAGCGGGAACAAATTCTTTGTGGATAATATCTCTACTATCGAAAAAGGTAATCAAAATTGTTTTGATTTTTGATAACACTTTTCGCGTTTTTTTGGCTTGTGGAGAGTTTTTTGACTTTCATTCGGCACTTTGGCGCTTTGTTTTTGGGTCATACTGAAAACACCATGTTTCATCACCCGTAACAATTGATTTCAGGAAGTTTGAATCATTTTCATAGGCAGAAATGATGTCCCTGCAATGTGTAATTCTCAATGATTTCTGCTCGCCCGTTAAAGTGTGTGGAACAAATTTAGCACAGACTTTAGTTTTACCCAAATATTCATGCAGAATGGTTCGAATCGTTTCTTTGTTGATGTGTAAAACCTCTGCCATCTTTCTCAGGGATGCACTGCAATTGTTTGCAACAAATTCTCACACTTTTTCTATACTTTCTGGTGTCTTCGAGGAACTTGGTCGTCCAGTATGCTTATCATCTTCTAGCGTATTTCTTCCATCCGAAAAACGTTTGTGCCAAATGAAAACATTTGATTTACTCAAACATAACGTACCATAAACTTGCTTCATCAAAATATATGTTTCCGATGCACTTCTACCAAGTTTTGCATTAAATTTAATGACCGCTCTCTGTTCCATCTCAGAATTCCGACGAACAAATATTTTTACTTTTCAAAAATCGCCTGTATGGCCTTAAAGAGTTAACCAAAATGGCTGAAACAAAGCCACGCGCTAGATAAGGCTTCGAATATATATACGCATGCGCAATTTCATAACGGGCTCTGCTATTGGATTTTATCTAGCGCGAGTCTTAAAAATTATTTGCCACACTGTGTATAAGAGCCGATAAAATCAATTGATACTTCATCCCTAAGGTTAGAAATAATCGTTATTTTTCCTTAAAATATATTTAGATTTTTCGTTCAAAAGAAACACATGCGGGATAATTTTCAAATGTCGTTTTAGAATTGATAGTTGTTTACAAAAAAAAAAAATGTCACAACTGGTAATTATATATTTTTAGCTATGTTACCTTATTTATGGAATTAACGTATCTGTGTGCTGAAGTCACTAATTTTCACGCCTTCAGATCTATATATTTAAATAAGGTTCTTTCTCAATATAACAGCAGATACAGCGCCTTTAAAACTGAAATATATTTTGCTTTCTCTACACATGTTTTGAAACCGCTGGGAGGGTTCACCACTGATGAACCAAACCTTCCCTTTTTTTCCAATGTTTAATTATTGAAGTACAAAAACTGTGAAAATAAGTTTGAATTATTTTTATTTAGAAAAAGAAATGTAACGTTAAAATATATTTCTAATTCACCAATTTAGTCTGTTTATCAACTTAATTTTATGAAATTAAAGATACTTCGGCCAATAAATCTTTTTATTACCTCGACGTTTCGACAAAAATCTTTTGTCCTCGTCAGGAGCGAACAAAAAATGGAGATAATAAAAATATTTACAAGCCCAAATATCTTTAATTATAAGAACTATGAATGTGGCCAGGCAGCCTCTATCTTTACAATAATTTTATGAAGTTATAAAGATCTATAACCTGTTAAAATTATTAGAAGAACTCTATACATATATTTAATCAGTGAAAAATGCCTAAATTTTCTTCCATTTTTTGTCTCTATATTTATAAAATATTCTTTAAATGAATTAACTGGCAATGCGTTTCTTTTAAATATCATCAAATATGATCTCTACTGTTAAAATTTTACACAAATAAATTTACTGGCAATGCGTTTATTTTAAATATCATCAAATATTATCTCTACTAAAATTTTACACAAATAAATTTACTGGCAATGCGTTTCTTTTAAGAGATAATATTTGATGATATTTAAAAGAAACGCATTGCCAGTAAATTTATTTGTATAAAATTTTAATGATAGATGGCAATTAAATTTAATTTACTCTTTAAATGAATCTACCATTTGAAACTTTATTTTTTTTAATGAATAACAAATGCATTTTTAAAAATAGTTGTGCGTAATTATATATTTATCTACTTCTGCCAAACTATTCATATATTATATATATAATTAACTCTATAATGTATAAACATTGTTACATTAGAGAATTAAAGGAAAAAAAACACAGATATAAAAAAAAAACGATTTATTTATGTGAAGTCACCTTTTGAATAAAAAGTTAAAATAGTGAATTAAACCTCCCTCTAGAGCCAATGTAAGACTCCACACTTTAAATAAAAATAAATTCGACAAGATTTCTTGTAGCTGGAAATTGTTTTCGTGAAAAAAAATTCTAATTGCTACACGCTTTAGCTTTTATGGCTTTTTTTTGGTGTGTGGTTCTGGCATTGATTAAGGTACACAGGGTATTGTGGTTTTTATACTTCCGTCCTTGTAAGGGTTTATTTAGCAATCTCCTGAGAGAATGGAGTTTAAAAAAAGGAATTATACAACAATTTGATCCGCCATTTTGGATATATAGAACCAGTCTTGCAGTATGAAGCTTAGCTAGCTGGTTAACTTGTGCCAACCTATTGTTATAATGAGAGGAGGCATCGTTGTTTACGTATACGGTTTCTAAAAATATAGTTAAACTTGGTCGCTCCTGGAGTTTGTCTCTTATAAAAGATTCTGTAACGCTTAAAGGTACACACAAGGCAGATAAAATTTGAAGGCGAAGTTAGGATCTTCCCAATATGTACCATCTACAAAAAGGAGGAGACAACCTCAGACCATCTACTCTCATGCAATGGAGTTACCAAGCACGACTTTTACCACAATCCACAACTAAATCTAAACAAGATACACGTATCGTAAAGATAGAGGCTGCCTGGCCGGCATTCATAGTCTCCATGACATTGTGTAATAGTGGGGGGTCGGTGGAAGGCTGGTCTAAACCGTTGGTCTTCGACCGCTACGACCCGGGTTCGATTCCCTCATTGGGCACTTTTTTCTGATAAAAAATACTCCAATGTCCCCCTATTCTTGCAAAAGTCCAACCCCACCAACGAGTGCAAGTAACCAAACGGGGCTCTGGCACATTTATTTGTAAGTGCAAAGTCGAACTGCTTTTCACGTGTGTAGACATGTGGCACACTTACAGTAAAAGCAGTCGCCTTCTACCCACCATGATTATCATCATGGCCTGTAACCACGTGTAGTAGGGATAAGCAAAAAAAAAAAAAAGACATTGTGTAATGACACAAGGGATAATAATAATAATAATAAAAGACTTTGTCACATCAAGTCAAATCAAGATCTCGAAATACGTGGTGTCGCTGGAGACCCACTGGTGATTCTCCACCAAACTCTGAAGCGCTGGCAGAGGCGCCATATTCATTTTACATAGTGTATATAATGCATATTTATATCAAATTATCTTTTTTTAAATAGTGCAGACTGTGCACTTTGCATGTATTGACAAGATGCCAATAAAAATATTTTAATTGTCAAAATTGTCAAGCTAAATCATGAGGAGTCTTCCAAACAAGACAGAGTCTCTGATTAGAGAGAACCTCCAGGAACGACCAGGTTTATTCATGTTTCAGGTTATGGTCTCTTATGGGAGGTTCTACTGTATAAGTCTAAAAACAATATAAGTTCTCTGTGATATATACGTGATTACTGGAGAGTTTTAAGTGCGTATGTGTGTGAGGCATTATGGGCGATTGTAGGATTTCAATTTAAACACTTATGAATAACGCTTCCTAATTATGTTAAACTATCCAAGAGAGAACCCAAGCCAAACAAAAAGGGGAACTTAGTTCCCGGCATTTCTTAAAAAATATCTCAAAAATAATATATAGGATTTTTTATTCTGCTGAAATTAGCTATATTATATATTCATATATACTTCTTTATCATCATGTGCCCATTGTTGATCGAAAAAATAAGACATGTAATAAACAAATAAAAATATTCACTAATTTATAATTTCAAAATGAGCAACTAAATAAGGTCATGTCCATGAAATTGACCAAAAGAAGTAAAGAAATCAAGATAGCAAGTAAAACTCAAGAAATTACCCAGAAAATTTGCATTGACGATATCATGGACTCTTCCAGGAAGCCCATAGCACAGAAATCCCAAACGCCCGAAGAAGATAGTGTGAAAAGATTTGCAGGATTTGAGCAGTTAAGTAGAGATATTTTCTCATCCGATACCACTGTCCAGGTAGAGGCTGTGGTTATATTGAGAAAGATTCTTACCGAAAGCAAAGAGCCGCCTTTGGATCTTGTTGTAGGGAACAAAATGATCCCGGCACTTGTCAAATTCCTGTCCCTCGAGCATGTTCCAATCGTCCAGCTTGAATCGTGTTGGATCCTCACCAATATAACAGCAGGGAATGCCGATCATACCAGAGCCATCGTTCAAGCAGGAGCCATTCCTCAGTTTCTACAGCTCATCAAAAATGGACCGAAAGAACTCAAAGAACTCTCTGTATGGGCATTAGGAAACATCGTCCTTGAAAACGTCATCTTCAGAGACCACACCATCGAGCAGGGGATCATTCCTATTCTAATTAAGGAGCTAAACAATGTTGAGACCTCAATGCTTTTTAAGAGGAAGGCTCTGTGGGCCATTTCAAATCTCTGCAACACGCGATATCCTATGCTGCCATTGAAGCTTGTACTGGAATTGCTTTTCCTCTTCTTCCGATTGAGTCATCATTATGATAACAATATCCTTGTCGGAACTTGTTGGTGCCTCGCTTACATCACTGAAAATCTGACAAGTCAAGTTTCAGTTGCGTTCACTCCAGCGATTATCTACAGACTGATCATTCTGGTGGAGATTGCAAGTTTGGACATTGCCTTCCCAGCCCTTCAGACATTGCGGAATATCGTAGGAACTAACGAGGACCTCGTTGATATCAGCATCGACTGCGGACTTCTGGGCTTACTGCCTAAACTCATTCGCCAGAAAAATGAAAGAATCAAAGTAGAAGCTCTTTGGATTATTGCGAATCTTCTCACCTATTCCGTCGATAGAATTCAAATGGCGATTGAAAAGAATCTAGTGAAACTTGTTCTCGAACAGCTTTGCGGAAAAAATTACGAGTGCTGTAAGAAAGCCGCGTATGCCTTGTACAACCTTGTGTTGGTAGGGAGCGTTGAACAGAAAGACTACGTCTGGAACAACGGAGCTTTGGTCAGGATCCCTCAACTCCTTGATTCCCTCGATTCCGAAATTCTACTTCTCTGTTTAGGCATCCTGAACCTGACCATTGAAGGGTACACGAAGATAAGAGAGAAAGGTAAGATCTCTACTCTTGTCCAGACCTTCGAGAATAGACTGGAGCGTCTTGAAAATTTCCTTCATACTCAAGATGAACAAGCGGCTCAAGCTGCTCTTTTCCTTATCGAGGATTACCTGACGATTGTGAAAGATCTAGAGAAGAAGGGAGATCTTGGCTTCAAGCATTGATCAACTGAGAATAAAGATATAGTCAAAATTGCCGTGTCCTGTTATTATCTTTAAACTTTCACACGACTCACATCAATCACTCAAGGAACTCAACACACGCCATACATACGTATTATATACAATGTTAAGCTATATAGTGTTGCATAGTTATATTGTACATGGTTATACAGTAGATTCTTCCGTGAGATACCATAGCCTATAAACATGATTATACTTGGTCTCTCCTGGATGTGGTATTATCAAAGACTCTGTCATGTCAGGCCAAATCATGAAGAATCCTCTACATCGACAGATAGTTCTCCTTTATTTAACCTAAAGACCTTCCTTCAGATTACAAGTGTTTGGAAGAACTCTCTCTCTCTCTTGTTGAACCTAGACTTTAGAGAAGATGTAAAGGTGAGCTCGCAGTCTTCAATGGCATTCACGAAGATCCTAAGAGCGCTATGTTAAAGAATCCCGGAAGAGAGGTATGACAGCAGAGAAGAACCAATATATCGTCGGGAAAGCGACAGAGACCAAGAGACAATGCAGCAGACTCGGTTAAAGGCCGAGTAAACAGGATGACGCGTACAGCCGCGCGGTGTCCCAAGAAGCAGAACAGCCGAAGTCCTCCCAGCTACGTCAGATGAAGACTGTGGGCTTATATCCCTCCAGGAGCCGGATGATGAGCATCGCTAGCTCCAGCAGGCGGCCCGAGGAGCGAGTCGACGATAAGGCGTGACCGTCCTGTGCACAACGATAGCTTCAGGTAGGCTTGCGATGCGATAACGTCCTCGAATATTCTGAACGACCAGACGCTCGCAGAAGAACCTCAGAGTAGCAACGTTTACAAGGATACTGCGAAAAGGCTTGTGAAGAATAAGGAAGTCCTGGCCAGGATCCATATGCGCCAGTCTAGCCGCATCGTAGGTGCTAGAGTATTCGCAGGAAATGGCAGCAAACTCTCACTCTCCGGAGAGAATGTAGTGGTTGATTTCGAGGATCTCCGCCGCATTCGAAGAAGTCACTCCGTTGATTTCGTAGAAGCCGGATGCCAGGACTCAGCCAGACCCCGCTCTCGGAGGACCAAATGTCCCCACGTAGCAAACCTAGATGCCTTTGACAAACCATATCCTCCTGCGTACCAACGTCGAGGAGTCGCAAGTCTCCCTCAGAATTCAGCCATGCCAGAACGCTGCCAGGAAGCCATTCAGTGCGTTTGAGCCCTCAGACAAACTGCACCAGTTTTACATTCAGTATTTAGATGGTGGTCTCGCCAGGAAGGCAAGCCTAGAGGTTTCAGAAGATGGCCGAGAGTACGTGTCGCTCGAGAGAGAAAGGAAGAACACCAAGCTCCAGCAGTTCCCGCAGATGCTGTTCTTGGGTCGACGTTCCAGTTCTCAGAATAGAGATTTTCTCTTTTTTTTTTTCAAAGAGATATCCAATGGTGAGATTTAGACACCCGAATCTTATCAAAGTTAGCCCTTATGCCTGATGCAAGCCGGAAGTTTTAAAGACCCCTTTGAAGAATTCAAACTGTCCTTCCTTGCGGATAAAGAGAGCGATGGCGTAGGCGTACGCCAAGGCATGATCGAGCACTGCTACAGTCGTTAAAATATTCAAAAATTTAAAAATATTTAATTTCTATTTCGAAAATTTTTAAACTATATAAATGTTGCCTTGTGTTTCTACTAATCTTTTGCTACTTAGTATCTCTACACACACACTCTCTACTAAAAATAACATACAACTTTAAAAGATATTCATGTGATTAAAAGTATTTACCCATTAAATATACACAACGAAATTCCTATTTCTGATCATTTATAAGCGAAACTCTCAGATCTGTGATTATTCCCAAACACGAATACGATATTCAAGGTGACTTACTTCCTCAAAATTTTCCATGAGCTTGTGTAATGGGATAATTATCGACCTAAGGGTAGATGATCGAGCTATACACTCATGGACAAAACTCAAAGAAGTTTTACTTTTTACCATGTACATCAGGATTCAGATTTATCATTTTCTTCTTCACTGTATGATGGTGATTGATCATCGTGAGGATATCGTTGTAAGCCGGCAATGAGAGAGGAGAATCTGACTGGTGTCTTAATAAAGGCTCTGTGTGTGTTTGTGAATATGAAAATTTGAGCAAAGAATATTAAAAAATACTTTTTTATGCGTTCTTTTATGAGTGAAAAATATATTAATTCTCTCTCTTTTTATATATATTCTGGAATACTTTCAATATACAGTTAAACCTGTCTATAACGCCCCCTCTAAATAGCGCCTTCCTCTCTATAGCGCCCGATTTTAAATACGTAGTACGATGCGATTTACATTAAAAGTGACCTGTCTATAGCATCCCCTCTCTATAGTATCCTATTTTGGTGAGTCCCAAGAGGGGGCGCTATAGACAGGTTCAACTGTACGTTTAAAAGGAAAATAAGAGAAAGACCTCAGGGTTCTAAATATGAGGGCATACAAAGAGCATCTACTGCACATGAACTCTGAAAAGATGGATACTGTCATCCATCAAAACAAATAAACTAAAATATATATCCATTTCTGCGCTAAGTAAAAATACTTTTTAATCACATCAAGTAAAAGTAGCTACTAAAAGAGGTCAATCAGAAACGCCAAATTGTTCCTGCGGAGAAACTTAACAAACCACCTTATCTACGACTGTCCGAACTTTACAGAAGTGAGACATCGATTGTTCCCTGATCTAAATGTCTTAACTCTCATACATCAGCCACTTTGTCTATATACATTTTATGAACTCTGTCGATGAATACATGTAAATTTTTAAAAATTTAATTCTAAGTTTTAATTTGTTATTTTATTTTTTTCCTCTGTAATACGCACAAATATCTCAATATATATTGGGCCTGGTTGATTATTAACTAAATAAATAAAAACAGATACTCAATTTAAAACAAGCTTTTTAAAAATATGGTAATAGTACCTTAAATAAATCATTTAAGAAAAACTTTATCCCCTAAAATAAGGAAATCATTAACTTTCATTGAGATAGTATTAACTATTTAAAATTCTAATTAAATAACTAAATGTGTAAATCAAAATATAGTTAAAATTAGTTAACAAGTATTAGATAAATACAACAATTAAATCCGTCTCTAAATCCCAATTTTCTAAAAAAACTTAATTTAAAAATTTAATTTAAAAGATTTATTCTAACAAATCGTAAACTATCAGGTTCTCCTGTGTTGAAATAGCTTGATTGGTCTCCAAGTTTTTCCATTCAATTAAAGGTATGTGTTTTTATAATTAACCTTTTAGATTATTAGTTAAGGATTTTGTCTCCTTCCTTTTACAAGAGTAATTAGTAAAAATTTAGTCAATGCTAATAATCTATTTTACTAATTATCCTTCTAATTTTATTTGAATTCTTTTAAAAGCTAATAAAAACGAGAAGGGAATAAAATTTGCATTAAATTTTCAGACATTGTGGAAACGTTTAGGTTAATCTAAAATCGAATATTTTTTTTCCCTTTTCTATAGTGAAATGAACTTGATTGGAGTTACGAATAAATGTAAAAAAATATGTTTGTAATTATTGTACATGTGTATCGAGTTCTATTCTATAAGGTATATTAATATTTGGCCTGCAAATCACCATGTCATTTGGTTACCAAGATTTGAAGAGTTTGGCCTCTTTTTGCATATACACTCATGGACAAAAACTTAAGGAAGTTGTGCCTTTTAGCATGTATATCGTGGTGGTGCTTATCTCCATGGCTATACCAATTCCTGAAGTCCACTCCTCTCCAATTTTGCGATGGTAATATGTATATCGTGATTAATACAATAACTCTGGAAGATATTTGAATACACAGTGATCTTTATTGAAGATATACGAGATAACCAAGAAGAAAATTGTCTCTGTCTCCTACAAAAACAACAACAACAACAAAAACAGACGACCAGCGAAAATAAAGGTTCCACTTCCTTAAGTTTTATTCCTAAGTGTATTTATTTATTCAGACCCCCAATCGCCTTCCCGTTTTTTGAAATAGGATATTGATTATTAAAAAAAACAACAACAAAAAACATAGGTCTCATATATAAATCACATATAACCAATACATTTCATTTTATATACCTCAAATTAATATCTCCTCCATGTAAAAATGACAAAAATAGATCATCCAATATTTGCATAAAAAAGAAACATTAAAGAAAAGACCCCCCTATGTTCCAAGGCTGAAATATTGATTTTTTTCACCCCTCACAGAGTCGATGGTGTTCGATAACTTTCCAATATTTCACAGAGAGGCAGGGTTGCTAATTCAAAAGTCAAATTGTTAATTAAGAATTGCATGATAGAATTTTCAAGAGTTCGCTCTCTTAAACTTTTAATTATTGCTTTCGTCAGAAGTGGCTCTTGAATAACTGAGTTCAAACATTAGTTGGAAATTATCACATTTGGAGAATGGTCCTCATCTAATCTAGCTTTATATCCTGGGAGAGTGGATTTCTATAATAATGTAGATTGATGGAGCAAGTTTGATATATTTAGTTAGGTTAAATAACGAGTGTTAAATACTTTTAACATAAATGTAATTAATATTATATGATATATTGTCGTGTATTGGACATGTATTTATTGAGCAAGTTTGATATTTTCCATTAGGTTAAATAATGATTTTATATAATATGTAAATGAGAGATTATATGATTATTTTGCGGTATATATTGATTGAAAAAATTTGGTATTTTCAATTAAGTTAAAAATATAATGAGTATGAAATACTTTTATAAATATATGTAATTGAGATTATATGATTTCTTGTTGTGTATATTAACGGAGCGAACTAAAAAAATTCAATTAGGTTCAATAATGAGCATGAAATGCCTTTAAAAATATACATATGCAATTGAGATTATATAATTTATGGTTGTTTGTATTGAGAGATGGAGTAAATTTTATTTTTTCAATTAGGTTCAATAACGAGTATTAAATATTTTTTAATATATATGTTATTGAGATTATATGATTTCTTACCTTGTATATTGATGCAGCAATTTATAAATTTTCAATTAGGTTCAATAACGAGTATTAGATACTTTTTTAACATATATGTTATTGAGATTATATGATTTCTTGTGTGTGTGTCGTGTATATATATATATATATATATATATATGGATGAAGCAAGTTTCAAATTTTCAATTAGGCTAAATAGTGAGTTAAAATACTTTCTTAAATACAATCATGGATAAAACTTAAGGAAGTTTGATATTAAAGCATAAAACACTCCTTTTTTCTTATATAACATATATATTCGAACACGTTTTCCTTTAAAAAATAAAATAAAAATTTACATATAATAAAGTGATTAGGGTTGAACAGGTGTAGCACTCGAGAAGAAGGTTTAACGTGCTGGTATTAGAGTATAGTGGATTATTGTATTCCTACTTGATATCTTACCTAGCAATCAATGGCTACAAGAAACCATCTGGATGACATATGACGAAGATAGAAATGAGGAAACCATAGCGGGAAGTCGCCAAGTTTTTCAACGTGTCTGAAAGCGTGATATCCCGTCTCTGGATCCAATTCCAAACTACTGGGACTTGTCGTCTGAGGAAAGCTGGGGGCCGCCTCAAGATGACAATCCCGTGTGACGACCGATACCTTGCTCTAACAGCCAAGTGTTCACGGAAGATATCAGCTCGCCAACTCTCCCTGGAGCTTGCCACGGCCACTGACCGAATGATATCCCGGAAAACAGTCTCACGAAGGCTTAAAATGCAAGGCTTCACGTTAGAAAGCCTGCGATATGCGTCCCTTTGACCCCATTCCATAAGAGGCGCCACATTGCATGGTGCAGAGTACACGTCAACTGGGACCATGACCAATGGAGTCGGGTTCTGTTCTCAGACGAATCCAAGTTCAGCCTGAATAATGATTTCCGACATTCCTACATCTGGAGAGAAAGGGGCACACGCTACCACGCCTCAAACATCGTAGAAAAGGATGCCTATGGCGGTGTGATGGTCTGGGCAGGGATCATGACAAATGGCCGCACGTCCCTCCATGTGTTCGATAGCGGGACTCTGAATGCCCAGCGATAGTGGAACGACATCCTAGAACATCATTTCCGGCTTTTCCGGGAGGTTGTTGGTCCGCGTGTTTATGGATTACAACGCTCCCTTACACAGAGCCGGTCTGGTTAACGAATATCTGGTACCTGAAGACACGTACAGAATGGAATGGCCGGCGAGGTCCTCAATCTCATAGAACATGCTATCTGGGGAGGAGGGCCCGCCAAGAGCCAGCCAGGAACTGACAATATTCAATCCTAAGTTTCAGTTTGTTTATTTATTTCATGTTTCCTCTGTAATAGGCGTAAATACTTCAATATCACGCTTTTTGTTGGGTAATAAATAAATATAAAATACTATTATAATCAAAAGAGGCATTTCCTGACCACGTTCACATGAACATTTTAGATGGCAGAGCGCCATCTAGTGGAACAGAAATAAACTAAACGCTGATCTAGCCTGTTCCCTGATATTTGGACAACCCATTATCGTGATAAATCAAGAAAAACACCACCTTTGGTACACCACCATTCCTAATGAATCTTCTTTCCACACTCTTACTAGGGAAGAACAAACGGTGATTTCAAGATTACGAACAGGACATCTTAAAATGCTCAAATTTAATGGAAAAATCAAAACATTCCCGAAATGCCCCAAACGCGATTCCCAACCAACCAATCCTGAACATCTATTGAATTGTATCAAATCCTTCAAAAAAAGACTTCTGGGAAAACCCCAGGACTATAATAGAAAAGCTGAGACAATGGAACCTAATGGAGATTGTTTAAACGACTTGAGGAATAAGCAACAACAACAACAAATCAAGAAAAGTCAACTACGAACGCGTTTCGGGCTGTTGGCCCTCGTCAGCGTGGTGTAGACTGTACCTCTATGACCAAAAATATTTTGGTTCCAGAAGCTTCCTGAGAGAGAAATCACGAAATTATTATTATTATTCTATTTATTTTTATTATTTTTTCCACATAAAATATTATATAGAAATATACTTGAAGGAGACAAGAAGGAACCCATTCCTCTGGGTGTAGGATATATAGGCGCTATTTAAAATACAATACTCAGATAGAAGAATGTATTCTCCAAAGGGAGGTGTATAGCACAATAGCTGCCTGGAGCTATACCACTCACCCTATCTCTCTTCTTACGAGGGTATTATGTAACGGGGAGGTAACAAATGACGTGGACTGGGGGAACGATAAACACTCTTAATTGTGTCTTCCATCTCACAAACATTCTTCCACGTGTTCCGAATACACTGGAGGATTGCTTGCTTTATATGGTCCATGGTCAAAATTTAATAAAATATATTCATTGAATACTAAATTATATATTGTCTCCCCCTTTTATGTTCAACATAGTATTAGAGATAAGAATAATTGAGTATTATTTAATTTAATAATATTGTTTTATTGAATGCTTTATTAATACACCATTTTTATAATTTCATTCTCAAATGTAATAAAATATATTCGTTGACAGAATTATTAACATATTTTTCACCCCCGATCTGCTCAGTTACTAGGGTTGATTAACTTGAATTTGACTCTGAATAGAAATAAATGTTGAAATGCATATAAATGATTAAAAATTGCTCATCGCGTATATATGCTAGATATTAAAATCTATGTGTGTATATTACAATAAAAATTCAATAAAAATGAACTGGTGGATGTATAAAAGAGAGACAATTCGTATTGTAAGAAGTTAAGCCTTGTGAGTCCACGTCCGCTGATGCAACATTTCCTCTTCTTGCAGAAAGTTGATTGAATTGGCTCCTGTAGACTTCAGGACCCAGAGTTCTTTGCCCGATCCTTCTATGGTTGGGGTCGGCAAACATTTAAGTCGGAAGAATAAAAAATTACGATTTACAAAATTTTAAAGTTTTTAGATACCCACAATTTTTTTCTTGTCAACAATAAATAGTACTCGCATAATATTTACGTATGGAACTATATAAAGAGCCTCAGGTTCACATACAAAGAGCCGCATGTGTCTCACGAGACGCAGTTTTCCGACCCGTGTTCAAGGAAATCCTTCTCCGACGCTGTCTTCAAGTAGTCCTCTTTATCTCCAGGATCTCGATTTTCTCTAATCTTCTCTTCATCCTTTTTGCTAAGATCACCTTCGTCTACTCCTTGCAAGTACTGCCGTATGTGTCTTCGGGCACTTACTTCCACCTCGACCGTACTTCAAATAATCGCATATATATTTATTTATCAGATAAAAAATATATATACACTCAAGCTCCTACGCCATCGTTCGAAGCGATGCGAAATGACAGTTGAGCCATATATAAAAACATATTTCAATTGTGTAAAATTCAATGGTCATGTAAATTAAAATAATTATGATTTTTATCGTGATGACGAGGCCCAGTTCAGAAAACATCTTTTTAATTTATAACACGATGTGTTTTTAAAGACTTTGAAAATAACAAGAGAAATGTAAAGAGAAATAAACCATCGAACTCGCTTGGGGCCATCCAAACTATATATTTGCTCGACCCGGGTCAGAAACTGGCTTGCTAATGCGATATATTCCGTTTTAGTTAGAAGAGGGGAAGACAAAGCTTCAGCATCTTAGAAAATATTTTCAGACATGTTCCAACAGCATGCCTGTCTCCTTACAACCTCCCAACTAAGCAATAAAAATATTAAAAAATGGATTCTCCCAATGTCGGTAAGGATTAGGCTCAGTTTGTAACCTTATTAGGCGATCACCCGAGGGCCAAAATAACCAACATCAAGAAGTTTCTTGTGGTAATCTAGCGGAATTTGGGGGATATTGCATGTACCCACAGGGATGGTGACAATTTTGCTTCTGTCCTGATGTCTTTATATAAATATCTACAGATTATCTAGTGTTTTAATACGTCTAAACTTGAACAATGCTAGTATAATTAGTTCAGTTTATATTTCTTTGGTATATACCATTGTTCGATTTGTATTTCATCGTTGTCTGGACTCCCATTTCTAAACATTGTGAGCTATAAGATTTCTAGTATTTCTATACCATATAAATCCACACAAATGTCTATCATCAATATGAATTCATCCAGTTCACTTTCACGTTCGCTTTTAAGCTGTTGGCCCTCGTCAGCATGATCAAGGCTCTTCCTCGAAGACCAAAAAAAGCTAGTTCTTGAGGCTCAGCTCAGAAAAATTAACGCGTACATGGATGGCCTTTCTTGATTAAAACAATAAATATTATTTAGCTACTATTCTCGAATATGATGTTTAAAAAATCAACAGTTAGTTGGTATTTATTCCTACAGATGGCGCAATCCCTCAGCAAATCTCAGTTATATAATCAGAAGATGCCTTTTTCTTATGATTTATCATATATGCCATATATGTATATCATATATTCCTGATCTCAGTATAATTTCACTTTTGAATTCTTTTATCATTTTTATATATTTTATTTTCAAGCAAATTTTATTTCGTTAACTTTCTGTTCATCTATTATAGATTAGGTTTTAGTTGGTTTAACACAAAATGAATGTTTCCCTTATATGATTTTGTGCTTTCTAAATTTTCAAGGAATATTCAAAAATATACACATTCATGGACAACACTTAAGGAAGTGGAAAATCTTTTTGTTCAAACTTGGTTATCTCGTCTGTTTTCAAAAAATATTGTGATGTACTATATTATAAGAACGAGATTCACGAGACATGAGAAGATCTATGACAATAGAAACTCTAACTTTATTATTTTCTTGACCTATATATATACATCGCGCTTCTCGCGGACATGAAAATCAACCATCTGTTTATAAGAAACAAAATGTAAATATACAAAACAAAACAATATTATTCAAAGAAAAACAGGGTAACGTGGTAAGATTCTTTTAATAGAACACGACGAGCTTTCAGGCAGCAACTGCCCTTCTTCAGGTCTAATACAAGTGTAGACAAAGAAGTGCCATATTTATAAGCGAAAATATTTACATATATACGCGCAAAGAATAAGGAATTTTACATACTGGAGATTGGAAAGGGGAATTTGCATATTTACAAATAAAAATAAAACAAACTCTGTGTGAGAAATAGAGGCAAAAACGGAGATAAAAATTAAATCTGAAGGCAAAACACGGAGATAAAAATTGAACCGTAAATAACAATAAAAACCCAGAAACATATCAGCGAGTGAGGCCGTAAAATATTGTATATTGCGGTGGGAGATCAATCTTCCGGTTAAAACTGGGAGTACAGTTGGACACCAGTGCTTCCAGAACCAAGCGTTGGTACTTGTTTCCAATATCCCTGTATACAGAAATCGTATCGTCTAAATTAAAGGAATGGTCGAAATCTGCCATGTGTTGAAAGATGAGAGATTTTCGATCTTTGGAACGTATATTACGGTTGTGTTCGCGGATTCTAGTGGCGATGGTTCGACCAGTTTCACCTATGTAGCATTGCTCACAATCGTTGCATGATATTTTATAGATGCCGTTATTGAGGGATAGAGGGTTAAGTTTGATGGAGCTTTTTGTTATGGGGTGCCGTAAGGATGCTTCTAGGGAAGGCGAATTTTTGAAAAACGTGCGAATACCGAATTTTCGTAAAAATAACGCATTATCAGAGTTCGTGGTCGAAAAAGGAAGGACACAGACGTTTTTATACATTGTTAACCTAACCGACATCGTATTTTCAGACAAGCAGATATCCCTACTAGAGAAAGGCCTTAGTTTTCGGTTGCCCAATGAACCTGATCTTTTATACACGATTAGCTGTATTGAATCTTCCCTTCAGCACCAGTCCCACACAGACAAACATCACATCCGTTCTACCATAGCCAACAAACTTCTTGCTGCTTACAAGAGTTCTTCATCTCGCTCCAGTTCCGTCAAGAGCGATCTTGCCTCCTTGAAAGCCCTCAAGAGCCATCATGAAATCCTCATCACTAAATCAGATAAGGGCTCACAAGTAGTTGTGTTAAAAGTTGATGATTACAAGAAGAAAATGTCTGATATCCTTTCAGACTCCGATACCTTCCAAGAGATTTCACCTGAACGTGTTTGTGCTATTTCTGATGCCTACAAATCATCACTCAGATTGCTCAGAAGAAACGAATGCATTACTCCCGATCAGTTCCAGCAGTTTACCTCCAATCTTTCTAGGGTTCCATATATATATGGCCTACCAAAGACCCATAAGCCCAGTGTCCCCCTTAGACCCATAGTTGCTTACCATCTGTCACCCGCCTTACCACTGGCCAAATACCTTTCTAGCCTTCTAAAACCCCTGGTCAAAACTCATAATCTTTACTCAGTACAAGATCCATCTGAATTTTTTACAAGATTAAAGAATGTCTCCCAACCTCGTGGTCTCACAATGTCGACTTTTGACGTGACATCACTCTTTCTGTGCCTCCCGCATTCTCTGATCATAGATGGCCTAGAGCAACTTCTTTCTTCTTCCACCCTTCCTAGTAATAATCAAAAAACCATCTTGAATTTATTCACCATCTGCCTTGACATGAATGCTTTAGAATTCAATGGCTGTTTCTTTGTACAGATGAGAGGCTCCCCTATGGGCAGCCCTCTTTCCACAATAGCAGCTGAGATTGTTATGTCTAATCTGGACCGGTGGTTAGTTTCCCATAATCATTTGGGGATCGAGATGTGGTCGAGGTACGTTGACGACATTTTTTGCCTCCATCGTGATACCAACCATCTCCCCATACTCACGGTTTTAAACTCATACCATCATGATCTCCGTTTTACTCACAACCCATCATGTTTTAATTGCATCCCGTTTTTAGACGTTTTAGTCATCAACACTAATGGCACTTTTCAGACCACTGTATTTCGCAAGCCTAACTTCACTCCCTCCTATTTACACTTTTTATCACATGCCCCGGTTTCTCACAAAATCACCACGGTAAAAACTCTCTCCAAACGGGTATATACTCATTGTTCCCTTGCCTTATTTAGAACGATCGAGAAGCGTACCGTTTACACCCATCTTTTATCCGCCGGTTACCCTCATAATTTTATTGACCGCCATTTTTACGTTCCGAACCACAAAAAAGTTACACCTCCGCTGTATAAAAACGTCTGTGTCCTTCCTTTTTCGACCACGAACTCTGATATTGCGTTATTTTTACGAAAATTCGGTATTCGCACGTTTTTCAAAAATTCGCCTTCCCTAGAAGCATCCTTACGGCACCCCATAACAAAAAGCTCCATCAAACTTAACCCTCTATCCCTCAATAACGGCATCTATAAAATATCATGCAACGATTGTGAGCAATGCTACATAGGTGAAACTGGTCGAACCATCGCCACTAGAATCCGCGAACACAACCGTAATATACGTTCCAAAGATCGAAAATCTCTCATCTTTCAACACATGGCAGATTTCGACCATTCCTTTAATTTAGACGATACGATTTCTGTATACAGGGATATTGGAAACAAGTACCAACGCTTGGTTCTGGAAGCACTGGTGTCCAACTGTACTCCCAGTTTTAACCGGAAGATTGATCTCCCACCGCAATATACAATATTTTACGGCCTCACTCGCTGATATGTTTCTGGGTTTTTATTGTTATTTACGGTTCAATTTTTATCTCCGTGTTTTGCCTTCAGATTTAATTTTTATCTCCGTGTTTTGCCTTCAGATTTAATTTTTATCTCCGTTTTTGCCTCTATTTCTCACACAGAGTTTGTTTTATTTTTATTTGTAAATATGCAAATTCCCCTTTCCAATCTCCAGTATGTAAAATTCCTTATTCTTTGCGAGAATATATGTAAATATTTTCGCTTATAAATATGGCACTTCTTTGTCTACACTTGTATTAGACCTGAAGAAGGGCAGTTGCTGCCTGAAAGCTCGTCGTGTTCTATTAAAAGAATCTTACCACGTTACCCTGTTTTTCTTTGAATATTACAGCGTGGCGATATGATGTCCAAAACAATATTATGCAAATATCTCGAGGTATGCGACAAATATCACTGTAATATATTTCAGAGTTATGGTCTGAATCCCGATATGAATGCTTAAAGGTAAAACATTTCCTTTAGTGATTGTTAAAACGACAATTATAGAATACTAGCGAATGTTCCCGGCTTCTCCCGGTTTTTACCCGAGTAAAAGTTTGCCTAACGAACATTTGTTAAAACGATTCTAGAAAACATCCAATCCACTTATATATAGATTTATACACGTATATAAATATTGTTATATGCGTCTAAATATATTTTTTTGAAACATAATTTTTTAGAAAACATTTATTAAATTTTAAATAAGATATTTTCTTTAAATATATATTAATATTGAAATGGCAAGTTTTTTTACAACGTCATTGGAATATTATACTACTAAATCCTCAAATTAAATATTAAATTTATTATACTTGGAACAAATTTTAGCATTTTCACAATTTATAAATGTAATTTCACCAGATACCGCGAGAGGCGCTGCTTGCGAGTGGAAGTAGAAAATTTGAAAATAAAATTGCAACGAATATTTATTTCAAATCAAATTAAAACCAGAAACCTTCCCAGTAGTATAGTAAATAACTTCCTAAAGTTTCACGGCGATTGGATAATCTTACCTTTTGAAAACATTCATCGTATAAACAAACTACGTGTAAAATTATTAACCAATCAAATTCATTTATCGTCGCGACCAGTGCTGCGCCAAGCGGTAAAAGGCTGGAAATAACGCCTTTTGGTTTTACATTTAAAAAAAGCACATTAACCTTTTTAGTTTTTTGAATAGCCTATATTTCAAACGAAATCTTCAGCTACCTACATGCGAAATTTCATAATGATTTATTCTGTAGATTTTGCGCAACGCGATAACAAACATCGATTTTGGATTTCATTTTTATAGATATAACTAGCCGAATGACCCGGGCAACGCCCGTGTTTTACCCCCAATTGAATGTTTTTATTCAAATACTATTAGTTACAATTATAAATTGGCGCCTTAAATAAATGCATATATTAGTCAATAACTATAGCCTATGTGCTTTATCTGTCTATGTACTGTTGGCTTCCGTAGGCGTCTCTTACTGGGAAAAAGAAAGAGAGGATTCCATTTAGTTATTAACTAATATATGCATTTATTTAAGGAGCGACCCGCTCCAACACAATAGTTACAAAAACCAAAAAGCGAGTGGGGGGGCAAAGGTGGCGTGATCGTAGCCAACCAATAGGAGGGCGCCATTCCAAAAAAAAAAAAAGCAAACCGTGACCGAGATGATTGATTAGGAGATGAAGAATGACGCTCGTAACTGTATATACACTGCGTGACATTGAAAATGGAACACCAAGAAATAGTGGCCAGAAAGTGATGAAACTCGGCAGACAGAGAGAGACAGGGACGAACAATAAGTGATCTTTATTTCAAAATGATAGTCATAATACAGAGCGAGAACGGCGTCGGCTTAGTAGCAAGTAGGACCACCGCGGACGGCGATGCACGCAGCAACACGTCTAGGTAGAGAGTCAATCAGAGTACGGATGGCGTCCTGAGGGATGGCTCTCCATTCCCTCTCAACCATTTGCCACAGTTCTTCTTCTGAACACGGCTGTGGCAAGGCATGCAAACGGCGTCCAATGATGTCCCAGACGTGCTCGATTGGTGAGAGATCAGGAGAGTACGGTGGCCAGGGAAGCATCTGTACATCTTGCAGAGCTTGTTGGCTAATGCGAGCAGTGTGCGGTCGGGCGTTATCCTGCTGATAAAGGGCATTGGGTACCCCCTGAAGGTAGGGGAGTGTCACCGGTCGCAGCACATCATCAACGTATCGTTGGGCCGTCATAGTGCCCTGAATACGAAGTAAAGGTGACCTGGAATCATACGCGATTGCGCCCCTAACCATGATTCCACGTTGTCGCACGGTGGGGCGTTCCACAATTGCTGCCGGATTGGACCTTTCTCCACGTCGACGCCACACGCGTACACGGCGACTATCACTGGACAAGCAGAAACGCGACTCATCTGAGAACACGACCCTGTGCCATTCCGTCATCCACGTCGATCTAGCCCGGCACCATTCCAAACGTTAGCGCTTATTCGGTGGGGTCAATGGCAGTCTTCTTAGCGGACGGCATGAGTGCAAGCCATTAGCAACCAATCGACGGGAAATGGTTCTGGTCGAGATGGAATGATCTAGGGTGTCTTGCACATGTTGCAGGATGGCGGTACAAGTGGCTTGTGGGGCCGCCACTGCTTGTCGAAGGATACGCCGATCCACACGTGCTGACGTCACTCTGGTTGCACCGACATTCCTATAAATTGCCACATTTCCTTGTTCCAACCATCTTCTCCACAGTCGGTGCACCGTGGACGCACCAAGGTGTGTATCAGCTGCGATTTGACTTTGGACCAACCTGCCCTTTTCAGTCCGATCACCATGCCCCTCGTAAAAGCGTCTGTCTGCTTGAACTGCCTCCGTTTACGATGACCTGGCATTCTCTGTTATTACACGTGTCTTTTGACACAAGAACAAAATTTCTACAATGATTTTCCTTGAAGAAATAACGACACGAATACTGTCCTTTCTGCAAGTTCCTTCCCTTATATCTTACTCCATGTGCGCACGAGAGCTGCGCATTTTACATCATTTGCATAACTCGGTTAGGCGCGTCTACCCTGAAATTTGCATAATTTTCTGGCCACTATTTCTTGGTGTTCCATTTTCAATGTCACGCAGTGTAGAATGGATTTAGGCGCTGTAATACTGTAATTTGTAAAAATTGTTGTAATATTAAAATACTGAAAATATTAAAATTTTGTAATATTGTCTATCAAATCACGAAACTATTTTAGACGCGTAATAATCTTTTTGAAGTAAACGAAAAAATTGCGCTACAAATTTTAAAATAAAACTACAACCTTTCGCAATAAGTTTCTTTTATTAATAATCTTTTTAAAATAAAACAATTTCTACTGCCCTTACTGCAATGGAAAAATTAAAGGGAGGGCCTGGCTCATCAGTGGTAAACCCTCCCAGCGGTTTCGCCAGTTTAATCTACCATACCGCTGTTATATTGCATTTTTGGAACATCCTTTTATAGTGATACTGATGCTTGACTCTTCGAATGGGTATTTTAGATGAACTATGTACTTAAGCTTTTAGGACAGCAGAATTACATGTTTCGTAATTTGATAACAGATGGCGCGCTAGTGCATCGTAATATTGTCTATGTAATTTACATATATGCCTATATATGGCAGCTTTGCTGGATTGGTTGTAGTTATTGTCTAGCGGTTCTTGGATAGGTCAGGCCGCTGATAGACGTGAGCTGCTATAGTATATATAATTTAATCTCTTGTCCTTCCTTATTGTTTATAAATACTTTAAGTAATAAAGGATCTTCGTAATTATCAGCATTCTTTCTCTTCTTCGAATATATAATTTTCCCCAACAGTTTTGTCCATGAGTGTAGAAGTAAACAATGAAGAATATAAATATAAATTAAGAGAAAAATTAGAATAAGAACTTAAAGAAGAAAAATCCTCGCCATATAGAAGAATAAAATATCTAAATATTCGACCTAGATGAAGGGAGCTAATAATGTTTTGCTTATCCCTAGTACACGTGGTACAGGCCATGAAGATGGTGGGTAGAAGTAGGCGACTGCTTTTACTATAAGTGCACTACATGTCTACACATGTGAAAAGCAGTTCTAATTTGCACTCACAAATATGTCAGAGCCCCGTTTGGCTACTTACACTCGCTGGTGGAGTTGGAATTTTGTAAGAATCGGGGGCCATTGGAGCATTTTTTTAAATCAGAAAAAAAGTGTCCAATGCGGGAATCGAACACGGGTCGTAGCGGTCGAAAACCAACGGTTTAGACCAACTTTCCAGCGACCTTCTCGCTAATATTATGAACGACGGAACTTTGATGTTGAAGTTTTTGTCAGAGTTTACAGGGAGAGTAGATGTGTGGGTTTCAAACAGGATGAAGATTGGAGCAAATCAGCAAATTGCGGAAGGAAGTTATAATAGATAGAGATTCTTGGAAACCGAAATCTTATATTTTTTAAATGTACGCTCATTAAATATTTGGGTAACAGACCAACCCACCCTGGTTCGTTCGGAACACAATCCTCAGGAACGATCTAAATATCGAAAAATCAATGACTACATTATTAGACAATCATTTAAATTCTACGAAAAATCATAAAAATCAGAAAACCCCACCTTCAAGGAAGCCACAAACTACAAATGCGGAAAAAGGAAAATAAGAAATTTAAAACCTAGACAAATTCTCCATCAATTAAGCCAGAATGACGAAAAGTGGAAAAAAAAGGAAAGATAAACCCACCTTGAATATCAAACAAGCCAGACAAAACCTTCTCAAGAACAATATCCCCAAGGACCCAACGACATCAATATAAATTGTAAATGAACAAACCCTGTACATCCCCCACAGTAGTAAATATGATGATCAAGGTTGCTCTTTTTGAGCGGTGGCACCTAATAAAGTTATTTGGAACTGGGACAAACCAGTCAATAATGCGACCCTATAGTATATAAAAGAAATACTAGAATTTATATAATTGTGTGTGTGTGTTGAAACTAAACCTTTCATTAACCTGAAGATAGAGGTTGCCAGCAGAAATAAACACTTCGGCCAGTTGGAGTTTTTTTTATTTTCTTAACGTTTCGACAAAATCTTTTGTTTTCGTCAGGAGAAGTAAATAAAAATAAAGCATTTGGCAAGGCGTTAATTTTTTTCTGAGGTTGCAAGGAGTTTCATTATGACCAGTTCATGACATTAATTCACTTTACAAAGTCGTTATAAAATAATATTCAAATAGTGTTTTAAATTCAAATTCTTTTATAATTTTCAATGAAGAAAAGTCATTAGCATTGAGACCCAAATTGTCAAATCTTGTATTGTTAGCCATGTAGATGAAGAAGCATTGGTCCATGAGAAACTCCTGAAAGTTATCTACCTATTTTTGATTGTTGGTTTTGAAATAAACTTCTAATGTACTCCCAATCAGGATGAACCTATAGAATCCAATTCTTAGTATTTTTCAGATAATGACAATTTACAATCGTTTCAACAGCAATGAGGAAAATATTGACAGAGCCTGATCATCAGAGGTAGTTAATTTAATTGTGAATCAGAGCGATGTAATGTGCACCAACCTAGTAAAAAACTTTACTAGTGATGATAAAGAATGATCCACAACACAAAAGCCAACCTGTTACCAACCCTCCTCCTGCAATTTTATATTGTATCTGGCCTTATAAATCAGCTTTGGTATCCCTCCAGCTTAAAAACCAGTGCATCGTCCAATACAGTATTAGGGCTCTACAAAGCGGTCTTGTAGAATAAATTGGCGAAACCGCTGGGAGAGTTCGCCACTGACGAGCCAAACACTCCCGATATTTCTCATCGAAGTAAGGAAAGTAAGAAGTTTGTATTGTTTGGAAAAAAATTCGTGCTTGATAGGTTTATATCTTAAATCCAGCTTCACCAGTTGAGAAACTATTAAAAGCTGTATAATCCAGGATTTGGGAACGGATACAAGCAACGAAGATATAAAAATGAGGCTTAACAGGATGAAAAACTGGAGCGAACCAGCAATCAGATTTGCAGAGGAT
Organism: Cordylochernes scorpioides; assembly: GCA_030710605.1. NCBI lineage: Eukaryota > Metazoa > Arthropoda > Arachnida > Pseudoscorpiones > Chernetidae > Cordylochernes > Cordylochernes scorpioides. The sequence continues at coordinate 202,953,673 of CP092864.1, read as the reverse complement.
ATCCTTGTGCTGTGTAGCAAGGTTGACCCTCACATGAAGGAAGAAACAAAAATAAAATGGGTTTTGGGAGATTGAAAATTAGGTCTCTTTTAACCTTTATCTAAATACACCTAAAGCTATTAATATCAATAAACTTCTCTGCGTGTAAGATGGATTCATTTGAAAAATAATATCGTGAAGGTGTGGAAAAATCCAAAATTATAGATAATGGGCCAAGGCTTATCAACCCTTCAACGAGGGCAACAGAAGAACTCTCCGGCTCTCATAAGACCCTACCAGGAGTATGCCAAGCTTCAGGTCCCTGCTTCCAGACACTACCAGAACAACCCCCCGCCCCAGGTCTGTACTTTGGACACAACCTTACAATCCAAAAATATATCAAAACCGAACTATGAGAGCAAAAACTGCAATAATAGCCAAGAAGAAAACTAAAATAGGGCGTAAGATGAAGGACAGATCTGTTTCAAGTGAAACAAGAAAGGCAATGTAGCGAAAATCGTAGGGTCAGGTTTGTAAGAATTGTGAAAGAAGAACCCATAGAGGTAAAAAAAAGCGATTCCAATAGATAAGGGAACTGAAAAATTGAAACCTCGCCTCTAGGCAGAAGTGTATAATAGCACATATACATAGAAATTCTGCTACATAGAATAGATATTCCGTTTTGGGATATTTGAACTAAGCGTCGCACCTGATTCTGTCAGTCAAAACCAGTTGACCATAAAAGGTACCATGAAGTGTTTTGTATCCTAAATTGAATAAAGCTGCGAACAAAACGATTTTTTCGAAGTTTAGATTGATATCGGCGCTGATCTTTCAGTGTTCGACCTTAGACAGGACTTGACTATTATTATTAACTGCTATGTATTATTATTGATATCGGCGCTGATCTTTCAGTGTTCGACCTTAGACAGGACTTGACTATTATTATTAACTGCTATGTATTATTATTGATATCGGCGCTGATCTTTCAGTGTTCGACCTTAGACAGGACTTGACTATTATTATTAACTGCTATGTATTATTATTAATATTCCTAAATTTTTCAATAAAATCATATCATCATTGTAAATTATTCAATATCATTTCTTTATTAGTTCGAATTGTGCATTTTGACATGTAATGACAAGATGTTAATAAAATTTATACAAAAGGGCGTACCTGGATCTGTAAAGAAAAAAAAAACCATTTTTTTCCTCAAAATATTTACTGTGCAATAAATTGATAGATAGGGAGCAATCTCTATAAATATTTTGAGAATAATATTTTTTACAGATCCAGATAAACTTATTTAATGGATAGACTTTTGATTTAAATGTTAATAAAAGTTGCTAATTGCCATAGTTTCTATCTGATGGGTTAAGCTCTACAAAAACAAAATATTTTCCCGCAAATTACAGAATTTTACACAATCCGACTGAATTTTGAATTTTAAATCGTGAAATAACACTTTCTGAATTTCCCATTCTATTTGTCTCTATTCAATTTGTTCCAGAAGATTCTAAATATTCCTAGTTTATTAGACAGATCTTATCTTGAACTAAGAGAGTAAAGATCTTAAAATTAAAGATACTTCGTCCAGTAAATTTTTTTTTAACGCCTTGCCAAATGTTTTAATTTTTGTTTGCTCCTGATGAGGACAAAACACTTTTATCGAAACGTTGAGACAATAAAAAGATTTACTGGCCGAAGTGACTTTAATTTTAAGAACTATGAATGCCGGCCAGGCAGCCTCTATCTTTACGATAAAAATATTATTTACAAATAAATACATCTAGCTTAGCTTATCTATCTGGAGAGAAATTCCCATAGTGTTCCGTTAGACATCCATTGTGTCATGGGTTATCTGAATCTATCCCTCATTTAAGCAGAATAACATAATCAAATAGATAGGAATTGGAAGCATTTAATCACGAGAAAATGTCTCTTTTTACTGCGAAGAAAAAAATATTGGGAGGGCTTGGTTCATCAGTGGTGAAACCTTCCAAGCGGTTTCGCCAATTTAATCCACCAGACTGCTTCTCTTAGAGCTCTAATACTGTATTGGACGATTCTGCTTATATATTCTACACTGAAGAGTTGAATCTCAGAAATGGTATTCAAGAAAACTATGGACATAAGCTTATAGGGAAATAGAATTACATATAAATATTTGCATCGGGCAATTTTCTAATAATATTCGAACAATAAGAAAAAGGCCTTTTACTTATTATTTGCGAAAGAAAATTGCCCGATGAAAATATTTATATGTAATTCTAATCTCCTAAAAGCTTATGTCCACAGTTTTCTTGAATACCATTTCTAAGATTCCACTTTTCAGTGTAGCGTATATAAGCAGAATCGTCCAATACAGTATTAGAGCTCTAAAAAGCGGTCTGGTGGATTAAATTGGCGAAACCGCTGGGAGGGTTCACCACTGATGAACCAAGCCCTCCCAATATTTTTTATTGCAGTGAGGAGAGTAGAAGTTTGTTTTATGTGTTAATGAAACATTCATTCTCAAATTCTTTCATATCTTATATATAGATAACGTGTTATTGCTGTATAATAATTCAATAGATTTGCTTCTAGAGTTCATCACTGATGAGTCAGACTATCCCAACTTTCTTTCTTATCGCTAAGAAGCCACAATACAAGAAGTCAGTAAACGACAAAAAATACTTCTAATTCTCATTCATAGATGACATGTTTCAAACGTCCATCCAATTTACATATAGCAAATATTTATCATATGCAAATATCGTGGACATCGTTGAAGAGACTTCAACTGACACAAGGGAAATATTTACAGAGGATTATATATTTTAGTTAATAGTGTTTGAAATAGATTAAAACCATACGTAAAGGTCTTAAAACAGAATACATAGTACAATGATATTGCGCGCGCCATCTATACATGAAGTTGGGATCTATTTTTAGCGCGATATTTCATTTATAAACAAATCATCTTTATCGTAAAGATAGAGGCTGCCTGGCCGGCATGCATATTTCTTGAAAATAAAGATACTTCGGTCAGTAAATCTTTTTATTACCTCGACGTTTCGATAAAAATCTTTTGTCCTCGTCAGGAGCAAACAAAAATTAAAACACACAAAAATCTTTTTCCCTCGTCTCTTTGTTTGCTCCTGACGAGGACAAAATATTTTTTTGTCGAAACGTCGAGGTAATAAAAATATTTACTGGCTGAAGTATCTTTATTTTCAAGAAAAACCAACTTTATTTTACCCTTTCGGTAATGGTACTTATATTTTTTAATGACAGAAATGAGAGTAGAATGTTCTATTATTTATAAAATACAAATTCGCAATAAATAGACACTATGTAAATATATATAGAATGTTCAAATTTTCAAATTCCTCTCTGTGTAGGTTAAAGCTAAAGAAATCCCAGATGGAGTCGTCATGGAATTTTAAAATATTTTTATCAATTGGCGAATAAAATTCTTAAAAATTGCCTAGAAAAAGCCATTTAAAAAATGTAAAATTAAATATTAATATAATACAAATATATATATTTTAATATTTATATTAAAATGAATTTAATAACTGAAATATTAATTTAATATTTATTTATTATAAAAAATTAATAAATGCTAAGTATCGTAATAAATATCCGACGAATACCTTGCTGTGAGAAAATTAAATAGAATTTCAATAAAACAGACGAACTTTAAACAATGTCATTTTCCCGCCTAAAAAAAGATGGCCTTGTTAAACATCAAAACTTTTACCAAGTTGACGATAACAAATGCACATAGGCTAACTTTTAAACTAAACTCTTCAATCAATTAAATTCGCCCTCCCTACCTTCGCCCTTTTTTAAATGCTCCAGCTTCAAGTCCACCCTCCCCCTCCTGATGTTATGCCCCCCTAATAGGAAAATGAAATTCACCCCCAAACGACGGTGGCGCCAAAGGTGTGATATTAAAGTAATGGCGTTTACGCCCCTAGCGGCCAAACTTTGAGTGGAGACCATGTTAGCCCTAGCGTGTTGGGTTGGCTGCTTCCTTGCGCTCATTCGAGGTAATTTTTTAAAAATTAATTATACTTTAATATTCAATAATTTCCATCATTTTTTCCGAATCATATATATTCTATTTCACTAAAGTGAAATTATTTTTAAAATGTTAAAGAAAATATATTTTATTTTGACTATTTTTCTCTCAAAAATGCAGACGAAACTTTTAATAGAAATCTAAACGCTTTTTAGTTTTCCCCTTTTGTTCCGTGTTTTCTCTTTTCAATATTAATTCATAGAAATGTTTAAAATAGAGGCAGCAATTTATCTTTTGAAATAATTATTAGCGAAAAATTTAAAAATGAATTGTTGAAAACTATTTTCATTTAATGGTTAAATGTCTCGAGAGTTAGAAAAGATAAATGAAATGTTTATAATTTAACCGGCTTCTAATGAAAATTTATGAATATATAACTTGGAATTTCACTAATTACTCCAGAGTTAATTTCATTAGGTACATAATTAAGTTATTTTTTAATGCAGAGTCTGCTCTTTTCTAATCTGATTAAATTTACATGTGATATAATTAATTTAACAATAAAAAGTTTACAGGATTTAGAGAAGTTAGCTTTTTACACGTTTCAAATTACGTATATTCTTTCTAATTATGATTAATAATTAACATTTTTCTCTTCACAGAGAAGAATATTTATCATTAGTCTAAAATAAAGAAATATCAAAAAAAGAGTTCAAAGTGTATTTTAAAAATAAATTGCGATTTAGCCATACATTAAGCAGAACTTTTCCCCAACCTTTATAGTCGTTTAGGAAAATTAGTTTTTTTTTTTACGAAAACAAAAGTTTAATATTTTTAAAATTAAATTTACGGCTAGTGTTTTCGAAATTTTAATAATAGGTAGATATATCAAGGCACACAAAGGATATTTTAGCTTAAAATATATTTTAAAGTAATGATTTCGATATTATACATTTAAATATTTAAGAAATGATTAGAGAGATTTTATTTAAACATTATAATAATAAAAATAGAGTTCCTTTTATTTATAAATTTGTAGTTTACAAATATTAAAACGAATTGCAGAAATATAAAATATTTTTGCAAACATTTAAATTACATCTATACAATTTATTTATTTTTAATTGATAGACGTTTTAAAAGGTTTATTTCAAAACGTTTATCTAGATATATACCATCTACACTTATACATTTCTAGTTTTCATAGTGTATATTTATGCGTGAAATCATACGATATCATACATTCTATGTGTGTGCCCATTTTAATCGAACAAAAAATATATATTGAATCCGAATTGTTGCCTTTTCATTAAAAAAGAATACGAATTCATTACCCATAAAATAATATTAATATTTAAGAGACAAATCATCGTAATAATCATTTTATAAATGGACAATATTTTATATATTTTTTTATATATTTGATTTTATCTAACCATTGCAGTATATGAAAGCATTTTTCAGAAAATATTAATTAAAAAGTTTGCCAAGATATAAATACTTTTAGAAAAATATATATAAGGTATACATAAGGTCAGGTGTTGATATTAAAAATAAAAAATGCTCCTGGTCAGGATAGGCCTTCTTTATATTTAATATATATATTGAAAATATTATATATATTTTCAATTTTAATATCAACACCTGACATTTTTATTTTTATTTTTTCTATTATTTTTTCACATTTATATATATAAATAAAGTAGTGTTATATCTATAAATATGAAAGTAAATTGGTATAAGAGAAGCATAGATAGTTAAAAATAAAATAGATAAATATTATATTTTAAGGTATCAAAATGTTTTTTTTTTTGTTACAAATTTGGCCTATAACAAGTTCACGCTGTACCGTGTATTATATATATAATTAGATAATAAAAAAAGGCATATATTGGGTTGAATAAAAGATCCAATATAAGAACCACTCCAATATATGCCTTTTTTATTATATAAATATGGATTGCTCTATTTAAAAAAAATATATATGTAATGAGATGAGAATTCCAGTAGCTTTTGTAGAGATCCTGTCGACTACTGTAATGATTTTTGAAGTCCTGGTAGCTCTTGTTGTACTGTGTTGACCAAGAGGAACAGTCAGGATGTAGAGTTTTCCAGTACCTCTCTGCACCTTGGAAGACCTTTAAAAGTTCTCACAAAATACAGGCAGAGTGGAAAGCTGGGGATATCCACACAAAAAACGAAGACACAGTTGCACTAAGAAAGTTCCGTAACAGATAAAAGTTGAGCTAGTAGCGCAAAGATGGAGATAGACGAGTTCTTCCTAATTACACGTTGGATGAGATCGACATAACATACGACCGACGCGGCTTGCACTAAGGGTGAACTAAACTGTACTCTACTGAACTGAACTGAACTGTCAAGTCACTGTAAGGTGATGTATTTATAGGTTAAAGACGGGGCGACCTTATGTGACAGGGGCGTTTCTGAGAAAGGGGGGCCTTGGCATGTCCAGGTGTGAGAGGGGTCTCTGGATTCCACCACATGTGACAGTGTGGGTGGCCTTGTTTGTGGGAATTGTAAATCGACCTGATTTATGACTTCCATCTTTAGACTTTGTTGTTTTGGCAATACTATGCTCGATCTCTGCTTTAGCTCAACTCTTAAATCTATTACAGATTTTATTTATTTATCCACTTTGTACAAATTACATTACATATGGCGATGCAATGACACAGATTAATCATGCGCATAATTATTTATAGATGTGTTTCTATATACAACATGACAATCTTATTATAAGTTATCTACACAATATGAGGTTGTTGGTTTAAATTACCATATATATATAATATCGAAAAATATAAAATATCTATCATATTTTCAAAATACTTTTACATATTTTAATTGAAACCTTATAGAATTTGTTAGAATATTTTTGAAATTTAAATTCTTCATGATGTAACAAAAATCTCAGGTGACAATTATACCAAGTAACAAACATTTTTACATTACAAAAACCTTTGAAAATTTTAATTAAAGTTTCAAGAGGTTTTCAATTAAAATATGAAAAAGGCTTATTGAAAATATAGAGGATATCCCATATTTTACAAGTATTTTTATATTTTGAAAACACTATTTATATTTGGTTAAAGTGTGTTTATTTTTTATTTTATTTATATTTTTGTAAAGTGTCTTTTATAAGAAATCTTCATTTATTCTTTTGCAAAACTAGTAAATGGAAATAAGTGAAGTTCTCAATAAAATATTGCATAAATTAAATAAATAATATAGCGTGTTTTATGGTTAGTAAATCCATACTCTTATATAATGAAAAGTGTAATAAATTATATGAAATCTATTACATTCTTTATTCTTTATTTCGACTTAAAGCGCAATGTCCCCTTAGGGACACTTGCACTCTAAATATCAACAAAAAATTTGAAAGAAAAGAAAGAAAGATATTTTAAATATGTACAGAATTAGTATGCAAGTTAGTTAGATGAAAAGATAAAAAATATATATATCAACACAATTGATATATGGGTTGATATGCAAATTTAGTTAAATAAAATCAAATTGTAAAGTATTGTGTGTATTCGAGAAAAGCAATTTACAGATTAAAGAAAGTTTTAAGGAATATTTTATAATGAAAATATGCTAGATATTAGAGAATTATTCAATTAAAACAATACTAAAAAAAGTTAATTTCTAAATAAATAAAATAAAATATTACATTCTTTGTTCGATTAAAATGGATTTAAATTGTATGTAACTGGAAAATATAACACGAATTCACACTGAAATATGAAAATTAAACTATTAGAAATATAAACCACAAAGCAAAAGAGGTTTTGAATAAAATATTTAAAGCCATTATCATTTAATATATACAAAGCAAACCTTTTAAAATATATTTTCAAACAAAACATTTATATTCAGCAAACTGTGTTTATGTTTGTGTGAAAATCCTAGTAAAATATAAAAACTTATAAAATCGATATGGATTATAAAAAGTTTGCAAATTTATTTTTATATATTAACATATATTCCACATCTATTAATTCAAATGTTTATATTTATATTGATTCTAAAATAATTTAGTATATTATTAAAAATAAAATATTAATATTAGTTGACATTTTTAGATATAATGTAAATAAAATGATATGTTATATAAGTAAAACGAAGAAATATGCAAAGTGTGCATACACTATATTCATTACTATATACACTCTATTTTTCTGTTCGAGAAAACCAACATTTCTGATATATAGCTAGCAATAAATATGTATATATATGTTTCTATGAAAATGTTAATCTGCAAGACGCAGGTTATCATCATCCCCTTTTGATTTGTTTTTGTCACTTTTGGCGGTTCGCAAATAAACAACAAAAGCTGTATCTGACATTATAAAGACAATAAAGATTTTCTGATAATAAAAGTGTACAAAGATGTTGCATTTGGCGACGAGGATATAAGAGTAAGTACCCTTGAATTTAGAAGTAAATATTTTTAGAAAATATCTTTGATTTTGCATATAATTGAAAGTTATTTTTAGAAGACACAAATTGCAAAGTTTTAAGATGCAAATTTAATTTTGTTTTTGTTTTTATTCCGGTTATTGAATTGTACATAATGAATTGTATATAGGTTGATAAAATGTATTTAGGCGCAAGTATCCCAAGCTGGGATATCACATCCGATATGTCAAATAATAAAAAAAGAAGAATATATTTCTAATTAAAATATACAAAAATTTAATAATCCCAAAATTAAATATATTTTTGCAATTCATTATTTAGGTTTTTCACTTTTAAAACAACATTTCTCATTTTTAATGACATTTTACACTTTATTTACAACATTTTAGACTTTAATAGAAACTTTTAATATTACTAATAACCCTTCTTTACCCTATAATAACCACGTTTAAATTTTTTTCGTTATTTTATGCGTTTATTTGTAATTTTATCAAATATAATTGTGATATATTTTTAGTGTCAATAGAAATAATTTTATTTAAATTGGGCTATGCAATTAGAGGCACAACCCATCTGCAACTTTTAGATGGGCGATCAGGAAATGCCTTTTTCTCTATCTATTCACTTGATTTGAGTACAATTTCACTTTTGTACTATTTTGACATACTTCGGTGTTCTCACTCTTTTCCGGCTTAAATACCTGTTTCAAAGGTTTTCAGGATACCTCAAAGACCAGACCTTTTGGTCGTTGTAGTACAGATTACACCACGCTGATGAAGGACAACAACCCGAAATGCCTACGTGGTTAGCTTTTCTTGATTAACCAAGAAAGGGTATTTCGCCAATTCTGAAATAATTAAAAATCAACGATTAATTGATATTTTTCCCGCAAGATGGCGCAAGCCAATTTTTAGTTGCACGATTAGGTGAACCCTTTTTCTTAAGTAATAACTTTATTTGAGAAAATATTGAATATATTATTTCCATTACTAGATAAAAACGTATATAAAAATATAAATTAAATTGAAAGTGTTTATATTGAAATAAAATATTTATACTGACATATTGGACGCGGTATCCCAGCTTGTGATACTTGCGCCTAAATACATTTTAGCAGCTTATATACAATTCATTATATATTTTATTTTCTTTTTGAGAGAAAACCAACCTTTCAGTTTTAATTTTTTTTTAGTCTGGTTTATTGAATTGTATATAAAATGAATTGTATATAAGCTGCTAAAATGTATTTAGGCGCAAGTATCACAAACTGGGATATAGCGTCGATATGTCAAATAAAAAAAAATTGTGATAAATTTTTTTAAATAACGAAAAATATATCGCGCCTGGTTGATTAATAAATATATAAATAAAATAACGAAAAATAGCGACTTAAAATGAAAATGTTGTTATAGCATCAAAAGTTGCTTTTAAAATGAAAAACGTCGTTTTTAAAGTCTAAAATGTTGTTTATAAAATTAAAAAAAAAATGTCATTAATGGTAAAATGTAATCTTCAAAGTATAAAACCTATATTTTTGAAAGAGGCGAGTATTTTATATATATATAAAAAAGGTAAAGCGTATTAGACTAATTATTTCAATATTTATATAATACTGTAGAAAACATATATTCTAAAAATATAAGGCGTATATATAGGTTTTTTACTTTTAATTAGACAATTTTAATTTATATTTAGACATTTTTCATTTTAATTTAGACACATTTTTATTTAGACATTTTCAATTATAATATAGACATTTTTCATTTTAATTTAGACACAAGGGCTTTTTATAGGAAAGTCAATGTGTCTAAATTAAAATGAAAAATGTCTAAATTAAAATTGAAAATGTCTAAATTAAAATAAAAGCGTCTAAATTAAAATGAAAAATGTCTAAATATATATTTAAATTGTCTAATTAAAAGTTAAAAACCTATATATAAAACGAAAAATATGTTTGATAATGGATATTAAAAAAATTAATGTTAAAATCATAAAAGTAACCAAGTTATAGCGAGCGTTTCAAAGCTATAAATAGACCATAATTATTTGGGGAAGAAACTAATTAATCACATTCAGTGATGTGTAAAAGCCTTGTTTGTTATGTTGTAAGCAGAAATGCTGTGATAACAAACCTTCTATGATTATGTCAATTATCAATAAACAATATATATAGTCAATTTTTTATTTTTATTAGATATTATTAATAAATTTTCTATATGAACCATTTGCATTTAAAATATAAATACTTGTATTCGTAAATATTATTAATAAAATATCTTAAATTTATCTGAAACCTATCCTATTCATTTTTCGTGTAAAATGAGATATTTGTCTTTTGGTAATTTCTTTGCGATTATTCTACTTTATTAATATTTTTCATTTTCGCGCGCCTCATCTATAAAAGAAACTAGCCTATATTAACGATATAATTACCTTTTTAAGAAATAAAAAATGGTATAAAATAAATAAAACTTCCAGGGCTATAATGTATTGCTTTTAGGATGTTGTGTGTGCCTTAAGTTCCAATTCCACAATTGACTTGCTTCTCAATATAATGAATGCAGCCGATTGTGTATGTGCTAAATGTGCTAAATTTAATAATTTCGTCGTTTTTATATTAGTTAATAAATATGAATTAATAATACAGTAGTAATGATTGCTTAAACAATCGTTTTATGACTAATTGACATATAAATCCCTTTTTAAGCATTTTAAAGGACATTTTTGATTTCATTAAGGGAAATTTTTCTTTTTTAAAAATAATTACTTAAATTATATTTAAAAAGTATTCTACATTGTGGTCTTTACCTTTATAAAAAATAAGCTTTTAAGACAATTCAAAATTTAATAACTATATATTAATGGATATTACTAAAATATATAAAAACGATATTTTAAGATTTAATCACTAAATATTAAAGTTTACCAGAGACAATTCTAAGTTTTAATATTTATAAAGCCACATTTAATATATATATAATAGGATATTGAAATTTAAAAATAAATATTTGTAATTAAATAGTGTTTTGTGAGGTTAGGATAATACCAACTATACTTTTTAATGACTTTTCTTATTAAACACCCCATTTTCAAAACCATTCTATATAAAATTTCATTAAACTTATTTTAAAAAAGCGATATGAATTATGACACTTTTTAGAACGAAATACATTGATAATAAGGCCATAATATGCTAAATCTATGAAAATTAACGCCATCGAGAGAGAAAGCGATTTTTTATAATAAAATAACTTATTACAAAATTGGAAGTTTAATTCCAAATATTAGCATTATACAAACATTTAAATTTATAATACATTAAAATATGTTTCCAAAACCTTAAACGTTGATATTAAACTTTGAAATATCGTTGTGATATATAAAAATTTGTTAACAAAGCTTAAAATAAAAGCTAATATATTTCAAAATGTTGATATTATACTATAAAATATGATGTTGGTTTAAATTTAAACCATATTTAAAAAATTTTATATATTTTTTTTAAATAGAGCAATCCATAAATAAATCTTTAATTAAAAAGGCATATATTGGATCAAAAAATCATTTATTTTACCAATATTTGATCCAATATATGCCATTTTAATTAAAAACCTTTATATATATAAATCAGAAATATCATTATTAAAATAAAAATGCTTTTTTAATTTTTATTGAAAATATTATCATGAAAAAATGTATATGATTTTAGTGTGAATTCAGGATTGCTAAATACAAATATTTTTCCATCGAATTTCTTATTAAATAAATAGAATCCTTTTTGTCACTTTTTACAAATCTCGTGAGATTTTAAGTTGATATCTTTATTATAAAGTTTCATTCTAGGATTTACCCAGATTTTTTTTACCAAAAATAATTTTTTGTTTGCTATAACGTAACTAGAAAACCAATGAAGAATTGATCAGCATTTTTTTTCGCTTGTTACTTTTTCCCATTCCTCTTCTCACCCCTAAAATAAACAATAGTGTGCTTAGGTATATATTAAAAATACTTTCAATGTAATCTTGTGATGGGCACATTTTAAGATAAAATCAAATATATTAATTTTTAAATATTTTAACATATTACTTGATTTAGTATGAATTAAATAAAAATACCCGCTGGAGAATAATTTAAAATATTTTAGTTTGAAATGAAATATCTACAAAATATTATACCCTTAAAGTTCTATCCATTAAATTATGTATTGAGTCTATTTTGTAATAAAAATAAATACACATAACGTATTTTCCCAACTTTCCAATGAATTGTGATGTCACAGATAATATTATTTACATTTTTGTATATATAATAATAATATATATAATAATAGTATATATAATAAAATTGATATTTTAAAATTTTATTTAATATTTTACACTTAGATGTCACCACTAGGTTTTTTTAAGGAGACAGAGGTTGTTCATACTTGGTTATTTCGTGTGTCTTCAATAAAGGTCACTATGTATCAAACATCTTTCTGAGTTATTGTCTGAATCCGGATATACATGCTAAAAGGTACAGCTTCCTTAAGTATTGTGCAGGAGTGTCTATTGGTTAATTACAATTCTAAGTTTCCCATTTCATACTTGGATGAACTTTTACCTTTCCCTTCTATCTAACCTCGCTGTCCCTTGGGAGCTATATTACAGGCAGAGCTATGACCCTAGGCTATAGGCAGAGCTATGACCCTAGCAGAACAACTTGATATAACCTAACACGCCATCTATCTGTCAAAATGTAAAGTTATCATCATTATCAGGGCTAGTCAATTTGCTCTTTTCATTTTCTTGAAGACAAATTTCTACAAACACTAAACGGAAGTTATAAAATAAAATTAAGAAGGCTTGGATCATCAGTGACAAACCCTGAAAAAGGTTTCGCTAATTTAATCAGACCACTTAAATAGTTATAAAATCTGTTTTGCTTATATAGTCTGAAGTTTGCTTCCTAAATAGAAAATAGGGTTTAGATTACATTTTGAGAAAATGATTCAGTGAATGTGGGCTATATAAGCTAAACAAACTTAATATCAATTGCAGAAGTGTGATAGTTCAAACTGGAGAAAGCGCTTGCAAGGTTTACCACTGATGAACCAATTCCTCCCCAAAATATGTTTTCACTACTGAGTCTCCATAGAGATATGAATTAGGCATTTACAACTGGAGAACCTTTGAACAAAACTCTATAGCTGCTGAGCCTCCATAAAGATAGGAATTGAACGCTTACAACTCATGAGCAGTTGGGCAAAGAACAATTTAAATGTTGAGAGCCTATAAAGATGAGAATATTGTGTGAACGCTTACAGCTCTTGAGCCCTTGGACAAGGAACCCTATAAATTCTGGGCCTTCATAAGATAGGAATTGAGCTCTTACAACTGGTGAGCCGTGGGGCGAGAAACCCTATAACTGCTGAGCCTCCATAAAGATACGATAATTGAGCGCTTACAACTGGTGAGCCGTTGGGGCAAGGAACCCTATAACTGGTGAGCCTCTATAGAGATAGGATAATTGAGCTCTTACAACTGGGGAGCCATTGGGGCAAGGAGCCCTATAACTGCTGAGCCTCTATAAAGATAGGATAATTGAGCTCTTACAACTGGGGAGCCATTGGGGCAAGGAGCCCTATAACTGCTGAGCCTCTATAAAGATAGGAAAATGAGAGCCTACAACTTGCGAGCCGTGGGGCGAGAAACCCTATAACTGCTGAGCCTCTATAAAGATAGAATAATTGAGCTCTTAAAACTGGTGAGCCTTGGGGCAAGGAACCCTATAACTGCTGAGCCTCTATAAAGATAGGATAATTGAGCTCTTACAACTGGTGAGCCGTTGGGCAAGGTAATCTATAACTGCTGAGCCTCTATAGAGATAGGATAATTGAGCTCTTACAACTGGTGAGCCGTTGGGCAAGGTAATCTATAACTGCTGAGCCTCTATAAAGATAGGATAATTGAGCTCTTACAACTGGTGAGCCGTTGGGCAAGGTAATCTATAACTGCTGAGCCTATTTAAATATAGGATAATTGAGCTATTACAACTGGTAAGCCGTTGGGCAAGGAACCCTATAACTGCTGAGCCTCTATAGAGATAGGATAATTGAGCGTTTACAACTAGTGAGCCGTTGAGTAAGGAACCCTATAACTGCTGAGTCTATATAAAGATAGGATAATTGAGTTCCTACAACTGGTGAGCTGTTGGGCAAGGAGCCCTATAACTGCTGAACCTCTATAGAGATAGGATAATTGAGCTCTTACAACTGGTGAGCTGTTGGGCAAGGAACACTATAACTGCTGAACCTCTATAGAGATAGGATAATTGAGCTCTTACAACTGGTGAGCCGTTGGGCAAGGAACCCTATAACTGCTGAGTCTCTATAAAGATAGGATAATTGAGCTCTTACAACTGGTGAGCCGTTGGGCAAGGTAATCTATAACTGCTGAGCCTCTATAGAGATAGGATAATTGAGCTCTTACAACTGGTGAGCCGTTGGGCAAGGTAATCTATAACTGCTGAGTCTCTATAAAGATAGGATAATTGAGCTCTTACAACTGGTGAGCCAAGGGGCGAGAAACCCTATAACTGCTGAGCCTCTATAAAGATAGGATAATTGAGCGTTTACAACTAGTGAGCCGTTGGGGCAAGGAACCCTATAACTGCTGAGCCTCTATAAAGATAGGATAATTGAGCGTTTACATCTGGTGAGCCGTTGGGGCAAGGAACCCTATAACTGCTGAGCCTCTATAAAGATAGGATAATTGAGCGTTTACAACTGGTGGGCCATTTGGTAAGGTACCTCATAACTGCTGAGCCTCCATAAAGATAGAAAGATAAATTCCTACAGCTCTATAAATGACTGATCGAGCAAATATATTCCTTAATTAATCAGAACAAGTAGTCGACATTCAACGATATAAAAATTTCATCTGTCGACTATTATTGAAAGATTCGCAGAACTGTATTTTAAAAGAACGTAAAAAGTTTTCAGCAGCTATTCTAACAAGTTACCTATCAATGATTACGTCTACTGCGTACGCGGGGTATAGGAGCTCAACAACAACCTCCGACACCCACCGGTGAGAAACGGTATAAGTTGGTCTCAATATAAAAGTAAGTGTCACAGAAGAAGGGTCAAATGTCATCCGCTAATGAAGATTAATGATCTTAAAAGTGTTTTGGACCATTCCAATTAGTTCTATTAATCATAATTAGATAATTATTGTATTACACATCCTCTTTCCACTTGTCTCTCCAGTGTTAGGCCGTCCCAGATGGCCCCTGTTGCCCATGTGGTAGCGAAGGCAAGTCTCAGGTTGGTAGAAGTAAATGGTATCCTCATGGTGTCATTTTATTACTTATACCAAGTACAGATACGCTACCCTATGCACGGTGTGACCACTGGACATGCGTTGGACCTGGAGGTTGTTGGGTTCTGCCATGCCTGGAATATAGAAGCTCCATCTATACCTCCTTCCTGTGATGAATCTGTATAAGACCGGTAGTCTTAATAAATCTGTATGTATACCAAGTATACAAAGTTCAGACTATGGAAAAAGTGAAAGGCCACGTTTGCATATATTGTGTAAATGCACCATAGATATATATTTTTACCCGTTTATTCAAAAGGTAGCAGGACCTCGTTGAGTTATTTATTTTCAATGTTGAGGTTAGACTTGTTGACACATCTTGAAAAATATAATTAAAAACAACTTCAAATCGCAATTTGATTTAATTGATTTATGGAGCTACACACAGAAGATTTATGTAGCTACACACAAACTGTCCGAGGAGCCTGTAGAGAGGGATTATGTTTTGATTTGTAGATGTTTAAACTTCAATTTCATTTACTATATATACAAAAACTCCGAAACACATATACCCGGTCATCCTTGCAGCCCTCTATATGGCAGACATCAATCCAGAAGAGGACATCCATACGGACAAAGAACCTCAGTTGGCCGGTATTGTGATCAGGGTGCATGGACCGATCTGATCTGTTCCATGGAAAAGACACTACCACCCCTTTCACTGCATATCTGAACTAAAATTCTGTTCTTGTATGGGTCGATGAGTTCGCGGAAATTACCATTTAAAATAATTGATTATATTCAACATATTATATATTTATATAAAGCTATACAAACAGTTTAACCGCATAAGTTTCTTTTTATTTATGAAAAATCATTTTTAATTTCAAAGATAAATATTTAATATTTCTAACTTTTGGATGACGTATGAAAAGGTTGAATATATGAAGAGTGATGGTCTATATATGAATGGGTAACGTATGGAAGGGTGAAAAATATGAAGAGTAATGGCGAACGGAAAAATAAAAATGTCCAGGAGCGGGAATCGAACCCACAACCTTCTGCTTACCGGGCAGGTGCCATGTCCACTAGGCTATCCTGGACGTATTTCTCCGTTCGTAACTAATATTTAAACTAATATTTAAACTGACTAATAATACTTATAAATGACTGCGGCGTATAATTATAAAGCTATACAAACAGTTTAACCGCAAAAGTTTCTTTTTTTATTTATGAAGCTATATATGAATATTAGTTACGAACGGAGAAATACGTCCAGGATAGCCTAGTGGACATGGCACCTGCCCGGTAAGCAGAAGGTTGTGGGTTCGATTCCCTCTCCTGGACACTTTTATTTTTCCGTTCGCCATTACTCTTCATATTTTTCACCCTTCCATACGTCATCCATTCATATATAGACCATCACTCTT
This sequence comes from Cordylochernes scorpioides, assembly GCA_030710605.1. NCBI lineage: Eukaryota > Metazoa > Arthropoda > Arachnida > Pseudoscorpiones > Chernetidae > Cordylochernes > Cordylochernes scorpioides. Next base: position 202,936,508 of record CP092864.1, on the reverse strand, counting down.
CATATATTCAACCTTTTCATACGTCATCCAAAAGTTAGAAATATTAAATATTTCTCTTTGAAATTAAAAATGATTTTTCATAAATATAAAAAAGAAACTTATGCGGTTAAACTGTTTGTATAGCTTTATAATTATACGCCGCAGTCATTTATAAGTATTATTAGTCAGTTTAAATATTAGTTACGAACGGAGAAATACGTCCAGGATAGCCTAGTGGACATGGCACCTGCCCGGTAAGCAGAAGGTTGTGGGTTCGATTCCCGCTCCTGGACACTTTTATTTTTCCGTTCGCCATTACTCTTCATATTTTTCACCCTTCCATACGTCATCCATTCATATATAGACCATCACTCTTCATATATTCAACCTTTTCATACGTCATCCAAAAGTTAGAAATATTAAATACTAGCGGATGTGTACCCGGCTTCGCCCGGGTTTTATCCGAGTGAAAGTTTGCCTAACGAATATTATTGATAATAATATTCGGGAACACACAGAATATTATGATAATATAATTCGTTATGTCATATATTTATATAATTTATGAAATTTATTTTTTCGAGCAAACATATCCACTCTCTACTGAATAGAATTTTAAAAAGATATACATAAATAAAAATATCTAGAGATATGCTACATGATCTTAGCCAAAAGGCCGAGAAACGATATTTTATATATAGAGATGACCTGGCTTCGTGTGTCTTCTGCTCGAGTGAATGTTTCGCTGGTAGAATTTTGTTCCTGCCTACTATTAATCATTATCTGGCTTTACCCGTGGTCTGCTTTAGTGAATATTCCCCAAAATAATTTTTTAATGCAATCAAGCATGATACGGAAATATTGTCATCATCATTTCTGACTAAAAAAATATTGTTGCTCAGTACTTGGTTAAATATAATTTTTATTGGTTAAAGTGCGACAAAAAAAAAAAAAACTCTTCCAGATTTAACTCTCTGTCCTGTTCAAATTTCAGCGAGATTAGTTAAATATTGAGGGCGTGCATATGTTCCCGGCTTCGCCCCAAGTAAAAGTTTGCTTAACAAACATTTGTTAAAACGATTCTAGCAAACATCCAATCCCTACTGAATCTATACTTGTCTACCTTCTCGATAATTTTTTCCCGGTCCCTTGAAAAATACTCGATAAGTTGAAAAAAATCAGTATTAATTGGTCCACTCGGTAATTTGAAGTTGAAGGAATAGTATCTTGCCACAAACGAAGATTTGTAAATAACTGTATTTAGCGAATGTGCCCGGCTTCGCACAGTTTTTATCCGAGTAAAAGTTTGCCTAACGAACATTTGTTAAAACGATTCTAGAAAACATCCAATCCACCTATATATTGATCTATAAACGTATATAAATATAAATATTTTTATATGCGTTCAAATATATTTTTGAAACACATACTTTTTTAAAAACATTTATTATATTTTAAATAAGATATTGTCACTTTTGTGAATTTGAAAATTAATAATTTCTTTTTTCTCAATGAATTATATATATTAATTTAAAATTTCATTTTTGTTATCATCATCACATACAATGTAATTTTTTTTATATAAACAAACGATAATAAACAACAACAATTAGGGGCTCAAAAATCATTTATTATGGTTAGCAGCTCCGTAAATAAAGATATTTTCACAACAACAATTAAAGTTTCATCATCATTTTTATAAAACAACAGCAAATTAAATTAGCAATGTAAAAATATATTTTAACATTACATTTTAACATTTAACACAAAATCGTTACAATTTTTTCTATAAATATATATTAATATTGAAATGCCAAGTATTTTTTACGTCATTGGAATATTATATTACTAAATTCTCAAATTAAATTTATTATACTTGGAAAACATTTTAAGCATTGTTACAATTTATAAATATAATATCACCAGACGCCGCTAGAGGCGCTGCTTGCGAGTGAAAGTAGAAAATTTGCAAATAAAATTGCAAAGAATATCTATTTCAAATCAAATTCAAACCAGAAATCTTCCCAGTAGTATAGTAAATAACTTCCTAAAGTATCACGGCGATTGGATAATCTTACCTTTTAAAAACATTAATCGTGTGAACAAACTAACATTCATCGTGTAAACAAACCACGTGTTAATTATTAACCAATCAAATTCATTTATCGTCGCGACCAGTGCTGCCCCCAAGCGGTAAAAGACTGGAACTAACGCTTTTTGGTTTTTTATTTTTTTTTAAAAAGCACATTAACTTTTTTAGTTTTTTGAATAGCCTATATGTTAAACGAAATCTTCAGCTACCTACATGCGAAATTCCATAATGATTGAGTCAGTAGATTTTGCGTGAAGCGATAACAAACATCGATTTCGCATTTCATTTTTATAGATATAAGGATTTCTCTTTGAATTTAAAAATGATTTTTCATAAATAAAAAAGAAACTTATGCGGTTAAACTGTTTGTATAGCTTTATAATTATACGCCGCAGTCATTTATAAGTATTATTAGTCAGTTTAAATATTAGTTACGAACGGAGAAATACGTCCAGGATAGCCTAGTGGACATGGCACCTGCCCGGTAAGCAGAAGGTTGTGGGTTCGATTCCCGCTCCTGGACACTTATATTTTTCCGTTCGCCATTACTCTTCATATTTTTCACCCTTCCATACGTTATCCATTCATATATAGACCATCACTCTTCATATATTCAACCTTTTCATACGTCATCCAAAAGTTAGAAATATTAAATATTTCTCTTTGAAATTAAAAATGATTTTTCATAAATAAAAAAGAAACTTATGCGGTTAAACTGTTTGTATAGCTTTATAATTATACGCCGCAGTCATTTATAAATATTATATATATGTCCACTTTTGTCACCATTTAAATACACTCATGGAAAAGCTTGAGCAAGTTGTACCTTTTAGCATGTATATCGGGATTGAGACAATAACTCTGTAAGATATTTGATACACAGTGACTTTCATTGAAGACACACGAGATAACTAAGTGTGAACAAAATTGCCTCTGTCTCCTTAAAAAAACAGACAACCAGCAATACAAAATATGAAACATCCTCAAGTTTTGTCGATAAATGTATATAAAAAGAATAATTTCTCCATACTTTTCTTTTATCGACTTGTAATTTAAAAAACCAAACATAAATAATTCAAGCGCAGCCGTCCCATTTTACCAAATTGATTAGGAGAACTGGTAGTAGATTAACTTAATTTGTTTACGTGATTCAATCAAGGTAAAAAACTTGAGGAGAATTCACGTATACCATGTTCTCTTTAAGAAAACAATAAATGAATAAGCGGGAAGATATTTCTGTACACTTTAAAATGACGCGTCCACTTATTGTGCACCTCTTATTATACTTGGTAGGGAAGTATTTATTGCGGTACAGTATTTCAAATTTATATTGTCGCCTTGAAAAATAATTCAATAAGAGATTTCGAATTACTTTTAAAATTTTTTATTTCAGAAAAATGATTTAGATTTGTTGGTTAAAAATGGGTCGTTTAGCCTTAAGCGAGGAGGAATGAAACGAATTGTAAGGCATTCATGATTGAATGAAAGATGTTGTTTCCATCGTGATAAAGGTTTGTAAATTTCTTTCAGGTTTCTAATATATATATAAAAAATATATATATAATAATAATGCTAATAAAATAAGGAAAACTGAATTAAATGTTTTATTTCGTTATATGAAAGATTTTTAACCTTCATTCATCAGCTGAGGAGAAATTTTTATCAAGACGAGAAATCTTATTAAAGGCTTATGTATGCATGTATCATATGAAAATACCTATGTTTTTATTTTTTTGTTCATTTTGTATATTTTTACTTTTCCTCAGATTTACCTAGACTAACCTGTTTATGAGATTAATTGTTTTAATTATGTGAAAAATAGTACAAAAGTGAATTTGTACTTGGATTAGGTGGATAAATTGAGAAAAAGGGGAATTTTCTGATCGTGAAACTAAAAGTTGCTGATGGATTGCGCCATCTATCGGAATAAATATAAACTAATCGTGATTATTAATTATTCCAGAATTGGCCAAATACCGTTTCACATTTTTTGAATAGCTTGTACCACGCTGACGAGGGCCAAAAACCCGAAACACGTCCGTGGTTAGCTTTTCTTGATTTATCAAGAAACGGTATTTGGTCAATTCTGGAATAATTAAAATATCAACGATTAGTTGATATTTATTCCGATAGATGGTACAAGCCATCAGCAACTTTTAATTACACGATCAGGAAATGTCCTTGTTTTAATTATGTTTTGATGTATATAAATTTCACTATTAATTGTTGCACCAAGTTGCAGCTTTGCAGGGTCGTCGACCTTGGTTTCTTCCTTCTTGGTGTTATACACGTTTCCCGAGAGGGTTTCCATACTCAAAGCAAATATCTAAAAGTAAGTAAATAAAAATAAATTACCTTTTAAAGTTATTGCGTTTATTTATTCTTCCTCGTAGATCACGATCCGCAGTCTTGGTCTAGGTTCTCTTTCGCTCCAATAACCAATCAAGATATATGTACAATAACAATATTACAAAAGGAATGATGATATTCTAAATAATCTGTTTATATAAATATTAAATATCATAGAATATTTTGAATAAATGTATGGCGCATTAAAATTGATGCAACAATAATAAATGTGATTAGCTTAAAAAATAACATTGCTGATTATTGGTACTATTACTGTTGTTCCTGCATGTAACCTATATTTCTGTTCGGAGAATCTGTATAAGACCAAAAGGTCCTAATGAAGATTTTTATTGTATGAAGTAATTTAAATAGAAATTAAAGGTTATACTATACATGAGCCAAATCGACCCAGGAGTTACAGCAAGAGGGGAGAACTGAGTTTTCCCCTTTTCACGTTGCGCCACTGTTTTCCCCGACCGGTCCGTCCAGTTAAGTTAAGAGGGAATACTAGGAACATCATGTGACATCCTGACATCATGTGAGAATGCTCTAATGGATATAACGTAGTGATTGCGAGGTATCAAGTAATTATAACATACCAGGCAAAACTTTACCATAGATTTGTTTAATAATTTGATTTGAAAAGGAAAAATGGAAGTATCACATAGTAAATCGCATTCTATGCAAATCATGCCCTGCACAACCTACATAAGAGAAACTGGCAAAACTCTGAAAAAAGAGTAAACCAACACAAAACAGCCTTTAAAAACCATAGCCCATTATCTCTTTTGATAGATCACGCGTTCAAACAGGACCATATGCCAAAATTTGAAAAATCATATATTATATACCATAATATTCAGAATAAACACTCAAGATTAATTTTAGAAGGTTGGACATTAATGAAAGACAGCCGTCCTGCAGTCTCGACCCAGTTCCTGGGAGGCTGTAATAGAAGATTTTCAGAAGATTCTTCATGGAATTCTTCCGAGCAGGATTTACCATTTTCGGTGATTGTGCTGGATTCAAGAGAATATGAAATAATGCCTTCTAGGATTAAAACCTTGATCCTGGAGTATTTAACATTACAGTATCCTAGAGATAATCTAGACTTGTATAAACTACCTAGAAAAGCATATCATGTCCCAAATATATCAATACACATATATCCCGGTTTACACGGTACTTGTTTTACACGTTTTCGCTTTTACACGGTTTTCCAAATAAGTTTTTTTTTTGTTTTTATCGCACTATACTAAAAGGCGATATTCTACTCTATACTGCCTATGTTGAAAAGAATATTGGGAGGCTCTGATTCATGAGGGGGCGAATATCTATTCAGATTTGACAGTTTAATATACACCTATCCCTAGATTTTCACGTTTTTCTCAGGAACGTATCTACCGTGTAAATCGGGGGATAGGTGTATATATATATGCTGTAATATATATCAATATATACTTACTATCCCCATATGTAATATAGCTATAGTGTAACAACCAAAACAGACACAATCCAACACGCCAGTTTGGCCATCATGTAATACCAAAACAAAATAATAAAATTAGATTGAGCGACAGCCGGCACCAGACAGGAGAAAGGTCTCCGATTATACCGTCGGTCCAAAAAACATAGTCGGATTACCAACAGTCCGCCCTCTGACACTAGAATAGATCAGACGCTCCACGATCCGCGCCTGCTACCCGCTCTCTCGGCCTCTGGCCACACTCTCTCTGGGTGACATCCAACATGCCTCGTCCTTTTGTGCTTATCCCATTCACGCCTGAAACTACTCTGACCATTGTGCCTACCACGGCAATCAGGAGACAACCAAGCATACCACACTACAGTTATCCGACAGGAATTTTTACATCACAACATATATATTCCCATCCCTGGACACTTTTATTTTTCCGTTCATCATTACTCTTCACAATTCATCCTTTCATACTTCATCACTGAGGATAGAAATAATCGTAATTTCTCTTTAAAATAAATTTCGATTTTTCGTTTAAAAGAAACACATGCGGGATCATTTTCAAATGTCGTTCTACAATCATAAGCCGCATTATATTGTATTATATATATAATATTATATAAAATATATATAATTTTATATTATATAAAATATTTAAAATTATATATGTTGTATATAATATATATATATATATATGTAATGATAGTTGAAGTTTGGTTGTTGTCGACTTGTAGTATCCTGTCGACTAACGTAATGAGATGAGAATTCCAGTAGCTTTTGTAGAGATCCTGTCGACTACTGAAATAATTGTTGAAGTCCTGGTAGCTCTTGTTGTACTGTGTTGACCGAGAGGAACAGTCAGGATGTAGAGTTTTCCAGTACCTCTCTGCACCTTGGAAGACCCTTAAAAGTTCTCACAAAATGCAGGCAGTCGTGGTCGAGGCAGAGTGGAAAGCTGGGGATATCCACACAAAAAACGAAGACACAGTTGCACTAAGAAAGTTCCGTAAACAGATAAAAGTTGAGCTAGTAAGGCAAGATGGAGATAGACGAGTTCTTCCTAACTACATGTTGGATGAGATCGACATAACATACGACATACGACCGACGCGGCTTGCACTAAGGGTGAACTAAACTAAACTGAACTGAACTGTCAAGTCACTGTAAGGTGATGTATTTATAGGTTAAAGACGGGGCGACCTTATGTGACAGGGGCGTTTGAGAAAGGGCGCCTTTACCTGTCCAGGTGTGAGAGGGGTCTCTGCATTCCACCACATGTGACAGTGTGGGTGGCCTGTCGTGGGAACTGTGAATCTACCTGATTTATGACTTCCATCTTTAGACTCTGTTGTTTTGGCAATACTATATGTTCGATCTCTGCCCTAGCTCAACTCTTAAATCTATTACAGATTTTATTTATTTATCCACTTTGTACAAATTACATTACATAGGGCGATGCGATGACACAGATTAATCATGCGCATAATTATTTATAGATGTGTCTCTATATACAACATGACAATCTTATTATAAGTTATATACACAGTATGGGGTTGTTGGTTTAAATTACCATATATATATATACCACGAGGAATTTGTGCACTCCGCATTTATTGGCAATAGCGGATGATATCAGTCTCCAACCGACTGATTCACATCACGACGGTGCGAAATAACATAAAAAATATTTTGTTTGGATTCTAAATAACTGGAACATGGAATATTCACAAACAGCATAACCTTTCATAATAATCCATAAAGGGTGTTTTTATCCAAAATATTACTATTTTTATAATGATTATTTGAAGAACAAACTGAATCCTCTAAAAATTAAAAACGTTCTTTGTATTAAAATATACTTGAAATTTATATGAAAGGAAAAAAGAGTGAGAAAATATATGTCTGCTGAATCAAGAAAATACATATTGGCCAGTCACTACGATGGTTCGTAATTTTCATTTTTTAAAAATAATTTGTTGATATTCTAGAGATATTTGTTAAAATACATATTCAAAATAATGTTTCCATATGCTTCTTTTAAACGGCTCTTTTAGAATATATATCATGGGCTTATTAGTATCGTTATTTTAATTTAATTAAAATATCTAAAAAAGCTTTGAAAAACAGAAAAATACCAAAAATTATTTGACACGATTTTTTTTTATCGTGATATTATATAAAACTAGTTAAATAATTACATACATATCATATATGTTATGAATATTTTGTTTAGTTGTTGAAAAAGATAGAGAATTGAAGGTGCAGTCGTGAAAAAGGAAATATAATAATTTACCCATCAAGTAGTTTTTATTTTGAATTACTTGAAGCAAATTACACAAAAATATTTTTCACAGTAATATAGAATTTACAAAATGAATCCTATATTCGTGAATTAAAAAATAGGTAGGGTTTTAACTATACATATTTACAACAAATATTCAAAGTGTTATGTTCTAAATCTATGGTCAAAAATAAAAGAATAGTCAATGATGAAAGTAAAATACATCTTTAAAAAATTATATATAATACTTGCATATATACGAATATAATATATATACAATCACCATAGTTACATATAAGGCCTAAAACAAATCCACAAGTGCTGAATGTCTATGGAAGTAGTTAGTATAATGTTTTAGTAGTATAATATAGTATAAATTAACTAAACTGCTTGCACGCAGAGTTCTACAATTATTAGTCAGATCTTTCTAAAATATTTCTTAAGTGAAGGTTAAATTATTAAAATAAAATGGAAAAACACAGACATGTACTTATTAAATGAACATTTTTACATAAAATGAAGATTAAATGCACTGATGCCAAACATATTACTTTTGAGTCAACATGAAAATTAAGAAAGCTGAATAAATATCTAGTGGTGTGTATGTATAAAAAGAAATGATGAAAATAAATATAAAATAAACGCAAAAAAGCAGATGAAACATAAAATAAGTCATTAACCAAAATAAGAATAAACAAATTAAAAAAGCAAATAAAACGAGAATTAAGTAAAATACACAAAAGTAATTATTAAAACATGAAATATAGCTAGGTTCAGAACAATGAACCGAATAACAGAAAAAAGGAAAGCTACAATAAAAAATTAAGAATAAATACATTTTAACACCTTGAATTATTTATTTAAAAAGGCATATATTGGATCAAAATATCATTTATTTAACCAATATTTCAGTTGGCTGAACGCCAACCTTTATCAGGGTGTTATAACATATTTAATGTGTGTCAACAACCTGTGTGTTGGTAAATGATATTTTGATCCAATATATGCCTTTTTAATTGAAGATTTATTTACGGATTGCTCTATTTTTAAAATATTGAATTTTATTAATAATAAACATATCCTCACCACGTTCACATGAACCATTTTACATATTGATTTATATAATGAGATAAGAAAGAATATTTATATATTATATAAACTATATTATGATGCATTAGCTGGAAGGGTTCACCACTGATGAGCCAGGCCCTCCCAATAATTTTTTATTGCAGTAAGGGCAGTATAAATTGTTTAATTTTTAAAAAGAATCATACACGTTTATAATATTATATAAAAAGGCGTACCTGGATCTGTAAAGAAAAAAAAAACAATTTTTTCTTAAAATATTTCGAGAGATTGCTCCCTCTTTATCAATTTATTGCACAGTAAACTTAATTTACAAATTCTTGTAGAGATCTTGTAGATTTTTGAGAAAAAAATGTTTTTTTTTTCTTTACAGATCCAGGTACGCTCTTTTATATAATATTAATTGATGGATCGCCTTTTGACTCAAACGTCTATAATAATTTCGAATTTTCATATATATAATTATTGTCACAAAATACCACTATGAAAATAAGAGATACTTAAATTTAAAGATTTAAATTGAACCTAAGACCTTGTTTAAATCGTGATATCATTACTAGAGAGACTGGTTTGTGAGGGTTCAGATGTCTTCTGGCGTAATTTGATTGGACGGTAGGGGAAAAAACGCAGCCGATCAATCAAAGCGGGAGGGTGGGAAAAGAAGTCCGACAACAGTGCACCGTGTTTCCAGACACAAAAAGAGACTCCCACTCGGAAAAAGCTGAGGAAAAAGTGAAGAAAGGACTAAGTGCATTTTTCAACATGTGTAGACAACTTAGCTCAAAGGAGCCAGTACACCTTGCTCTTGTTGATATATATTTATTGTTAAATTGGAAGTTATTTATTGGTGCACACATGTATTTTATGTGTGGATATAGATGATTTACAAGGTTCTCCAAAAAGTTCGTAAACACTTGCAAAAAAATTGAAATACCAATATTATTCGCTGTTATGTATAATATATTTGTATTATGTATAAAGTAATTGTATTACAATACACTAGCGCGCCATCTGTTATTAAAATTAGAAATTAATTTTTCCATTGCAGTAAGAGCAGTAAAAATTGTTCAATTTCAAAAAGAATCTTACGCGTCTGAAATAGTTTCTAATTTTCATAAAGTAATTGTATTATTATTATATAATATATTCTCTGTAATAATATCATTCACCAATATAAGAAAAACAACGCTTTAAGTAAAACACGAACTTTTGGGATAACCTTATAAATATATGTAAAATTATGTTTTGTCGAATTGAGGAGAATTAATATTTTTTTGAGGAACATGTGTATGTGATGCGTGTATATATAGATGGAGCTGGGTTATAATCACATAATCCTGAGGTTTTGTTGAAAACTGTGGGGTAGTATTTTACCCATTTTTAGATGGCAGAGCCCCATCTAGTGAAACAAAAATCAACTAAACGTTGATTAAGCTTGTTCCATAATATTTACCAAACCATTTTATTGATAAATCAAGAAAAGCCAACCATGAACGCCTTTCGGTATGTTGGCCTTCGCCAGCCTTGTGCAAGCTGTACCTCAACGACCAAATATTTGTCCAAGAGGCTTCCTGAGATTTTAACAAAGAGTATTTGTGGCCAATTTTGAGTAAATACGCTGTTCAAGTGAAAAATGAGAAATAAAATATAAAATAATGGTCAGGTGTTGATATTAAAAAGAAAAAAGGCATATTCTGACCGCTAACTTGAAGAATTTGATTTACCAAAATGTTTTGTTCCACTAATCTGACATTTCAAATGTTCATTTGAATGGTAAGGAGATATTACTTCTTCATTTATATATATGTAATATAATCCAAAGTTATTACACTGCAATATTTGATGTATTACACTGTTGTAGAATCCTGTCGACTTAACCGTTCTGTGACAATATCGTTGCGGAATTTCTTGTTGTTGGATGCGAATGGTGAGATTTGGTTGAAGCGCAGTCGTTTGAGTGGAAGTGGCAGCATACAGTTTGGAATAATCAGGACACGTGATGGGGTTTGAAAATGAAAGGCAACTGGATTGGAGGAAAGAAAGTTTGAGAAGAGCTGAGCGATTTGACTTATTAATTATCTGATCACATGGCGATGATTGGATTTAGATGAAATGAGCGGAGAGAGAGGTCTCTAGTGAGCAGACATTACCTTGGTGGGGTCGAGTCGATGACTGGGTCTGAACTCGGCGAGAGCAAGTGAACAACTAGGTGTTGTTCCTATGAGAGCGAAAACGTTACTCACAATTCTTACTTTTCGATTTAACACCAAGACTCAGTTTCTTTTTGATTGGTCGAGAGATGTCACATGATCTTTTCCTATTGGTTGACCTACTTAAGGTGCTGTCTTCTGATTGGCCCGCGGCTCTCTTTGGTGAAAGATATGGTCTGCTTGATAGGAAGTGTCGGGTGCTATTTCGACTTTATTTACTTCCGCGTTGTCAAAATACGTCCGGTTCTGTCCGGAAATGTTGGGTGTCTCTATACTAATATAACTTCTGCGGATACCAGATACGTCCTGCTTTGTCAGGAAGTATTGAGTGCTTCGCGACTAATATAACTTCTGCGGTCACTAGAGACGTCCGGTCTCTGCCAGGAAGTGTTGGTTTAAACTTAGCTCGCAGGGACCCGGGGTCAGAAGGTTAACTGCGACGTTATTAATAAATATGTTCTCCTCTAGATCTACTTCCTATGTCTTTTGTTACTTTCTTTCCTCCAGTTACCTTATTCTTTTATTAAATCTTTGAAAATCATACATGGTACATACATAGTGGGTCGGGGTTGCATTTAATTATATACAAATTATGACAGATGCGCCCCCTACATGTGAAGAATTCAAGAAGGGGTTAGCCTGAGAGAATTCTGTAAAGTGAAAAATAATTTTGTGGTAAAATTAGTTGTGGGTATTGAGGGGCTATATACAAGCATGGCTGGTGATATAAAAGTAAAATAGAATGGTGTTGATGATATAGGTTGAGTATAATTAATAGAAATCAAAAAATTTTTAATTGTAAGAAATCAATGAATGCTATGGTACATAGTGGGCTAAAAAGAAAGGAAAATGCGCCTAAACGAATTCTACTCGAGATAAGAAATGAAATCGAGGGAGTTCTATTAAGGCTTTTGAAATCAAAATAAAAATAATATAAAAATAGTTGCATGAAATCAAAATTGAATGTGTTTGGTTGAAAAAAAAATTGTTTTGTTGCATGGTGATAAGGGAAAATGCCTAGTTACTTTTTTGCTCGAATTTTGGAAAAGAATTCGAGGAAATTTCATAAGGTCTTTTGAGAAATCAAAGTAAAATAAAAAGTTGAAAGAAATCAAAGTGAATGCTTGATGCATGGTGAAAAAAAAAGAAAAATGCCTAACCATATTCTCGCTCGAAATTGGGAATGGAAAACGAGGGATTTTTATTAGGGCTTTTGAGAAATCAAAAAATAATTAAAAATAAAAAGTTGGTGGAAATCAAAAATAATATAAAAGTTGGGAGAAATCAAAGTAAATGCTTGGTTGCATGGTGGAAAAAAAGATAGAGAAAAAAAGAATGTTTTTGTAAATCAAAATGAAATATAATATCCAATTTTGAAAGAAAACCAATGAGTTTTTGTTGATTGGAAACTATGATAACATAACTAAGTGGTAAATATATGATAATTAATGATTAAAAGTGATGTTAAGTTGAATAAATTGATAAATTGATTAAATATTTACATTTTTAATTGAGAGAAAATAATGAAAATGATTAATATGAAAAATAAGGTGTATTGGTTTGAGCCCTTTTGTATCTACATGCCCTTTAAATTTCTTGTCTTTGTGTGTATTGTGAAAAATGTTAGTAGTTTTTGGTGTAAGAAATGTGTGTGTGAATTCTATGTGTTGTCGAGATCCTAAGGTCTGTGGTATTTATGTGTAGATGGAAGGTGTAGCGTTTTTTTGAAAGTTTGTAAAGTATTTGATCAATTATGATGGGAGTATGAACTCATTTAAATGTGTGTGACGTCTTGTACCTTTTTTAGATTTCCGAGTGACAGTTGATTTGACTACATTGTAAAAATCGATACGCAGGCTTGGACTGGAATCCAAAATTGGTGGCATAGAGGAATCTGTGGCTGGGGAGAGCGGTGACCTAATTTGGATGAGCGGGGCCTTGTAATGAGACGCCGGAAGCGGGACGTGTCGGGGACGCGAGGTCCAGTCTAAACTTATCCACCCACTGTTTGCACGTAATTGGAGTCATGGCGACGTCTTTATTCTTCGCGGGAAGATATCCGCCTCGCTTCTACGTTTCCTGTCGGCCTTATTGACTTTGTGCACGCCTAATTGTTTTTTATAATTGAATCTTTTACTTTCGGCATTGGTTGCGTTGCGTGTGTGATATGTTTGGTGTACGAAATTTTGTTTTGTTTGTGGGTTTTACTTGTTTGACGATGTCTTGTGTCATGTGTTATGGTCTGCCAATACATTGTGAAGAGATAAGTTGGTGTAAGTTCGGCATTATTTGTATTTTGAAAATCCGGACGTTGTATCCATTTATTAAATTGAATGGTCGTTGTGACTTTAGTAAAAAATGCTATTCAGTGGCATTAGGGTGGAATTGAGTGAAAATGAGGCTTACGACGTGAACACGCTTTGAGTGGAGACGTGTCACAGGCGTGTTGAAAGGCGTCTGTGGCCTGAAGTGAAAAGGTTTGTGGGGTGACCTGTGACACGAATCGAGAGAGAAAAAAAAAATTGTGAATGAAAAGGTGTCGCGCGAAGTCCTTGTTTGTACAAAATTTAACCTGTTCTCACTATGAACAACAAATTTATTAAAGTCATATATCGAAATTTCTATTGTTAGTGTATATGGTACCTTTTAAGGTGAACATTTTTTTAGTGTTTTGGGTAGACGAGATGATTGTTACTAACGACGGTGCATGCGTTTGTTGGTGGTTGTCGTCTTTTGGCGCGAGTGTCGTGCTTGTTGGGCGGGTTGTGCGTGTTTGCTAGCGTGAAAACCGTCCTTTGGCTGGGTGTTGTCGGTGTATTGTTGTTGCGAATGTCGTGATTGTTGCTAAATACGTTTGTGGGATTGTTGTGAGGTACATTTTTATGGCGTGGCGACGTATGGTCATGCATGGATTTTGTGTGGTAAGTGTGTGAGCTGTACTGACACGTTTTTTTGGGCATGGTGATGGTTAAAGCCGTTGTGGCTTGTATTTGAGGGCATATAGTACTGGTAATTGGGTTGAGTGATAAACATGGTAGTGGGGTCAATGAATGCAGGCAAGGGTTGTCCTGTGTGACAAATTTGATTGTAGTGCGAGTCCTTTCGGACAGGTTTGGCCTAGCCCGTGCGTGCATTCATTGAGTACAAAGGTTAGATATGGTTAAAAGGGGTAGGTAGGATTAGCTATGAGTCCAAAGTCAATTTCTTGACGCCATAGGGTGGGTGCCTACCTCAGTTCAACAGGTCTCCTCTGGAACGTCTTGGTTTGGGATGGTTGGCTTGGCTCGGGACTGCTCGCACCGTCCGCGAAATTGAAGTGAAGTCCGGTACTGGAAGATCATTTTGGGATCGTTTGGGTTGTCCCGGGTCGCGCGGATTGGTTTCGGGGACTGTGTACGGCATGGCGGTGGATGACTTCTCGGTGGTCGGTGTCCGGCCTTGGTGACACTCGCCTGGGGTTGGCGGGGGTTGTGTCCGTCGTCCTCCCCGGGGAATGGCGCTCCGGAATTCCGTCTCACTTTGTGGGGCGTTGACACGTCGGATGGCCACGGTCATCTGCCATATGATGGCCGCTAGAAGGCGCCTGGTCGCCTCTCTTCTTGTCCGCTTCTTTTCCGCTGGTTTTGTCATTGCCGTTTGATTTGCTGGTGTCTGGGCTAATTTCCATCTTGATCCTGATTAAGCTCCATAATCTTTATCCTGTCGACTTATGTAATATGCGATCCAAAAGTTATTACACTGCAATATTTGATGTATTACACTGTTGTAGAATCCTGTCGACTTAACCGTTCTGTGACAATATCGTTGCGGAATTTCTTGTTGTTGGATGCGAATGGTGAGATTTGGTTGAAGCGCAGTCGTTTGAGTGGAAGTGGCAGCATACAGTTTGGAATAATCAGGACACGTGATGGGGTTTGAAAATGAAAGGCAACTGGATTGGAGGAAAGAAAGTTTGAGAAGAGCTGAGCGATTTGACTTATTAATTATCTGATCACATGGCGATGATTGGATTTAGATGAAATGAGCGGAGAGAGAGGTCTCTAGTGAGCAGACATTACCTTGGTGGGGTCGAGTCGATGACTGGGTCTGAACTCGGCGAGAGCAAGTGAACAACTAGGTGTTGTTCCTATGAGAGCGAAAACGTTACTCACAATTCTTACTTTTCGATTTAACACCAAGACTCAGTTTCTTTTTGATTGGTCGAGAGATGTCACATGATCTTTTCCTATTGGTTGACCTACTTAAGGTGCTGTCTTCTGATTGGCCCGCGGCTCTCTTTGGTGAAAGATATGGTCTGCTTGATAGGAAGTGTCGGGTGCTATTTCGACTTTATTTACTTCCGCGTTGTCAAAATACGTCCGGTTCTGTCCGGAAATGTTGGGTGTCTCTATACTAATATAACTTCTGCGGATACCAGATACGTCCTGCTTTGTCAGGAAGTATTGAGTGCTTCGCGACTAATATAACTTCTGCGGTCACTAGAGACGTCCGGTCTCTGCCAGGAAGTGTTGGTTTAAACTTAGCTCGCAGGGACCCGGGGTCAGAAGGTTAACTGCGACGTTATTAATAAATATGTTCTCCTCTAGATCTACTTCCTATGTCTTTTGTTACTTTCTTTCCTCCAGTTACCTTATTCTTTTATTAAATCTTTGAAAATCATACATGGTACATACATAGTGGGTCGGGGTTGCATTTAATTATATACAAATTATGACATATATTCTATTGTTATTGTTGCAACTCTTGTTTGAAAGTACACCTATCCCCCGATTTACACGGTACTTGTTTTACACGTTTTCGCTTTTACACGGTTTTCCAAATAAGTTTTTTTTTGTTTTTATCGCACTATACTAAATGCTACTGTGATTGAACACATGCGCTGTGTACACATCTCACGAGGAATCCCGAGCTTATGTACTGACTTGCTGCACACGCACACTGTGTCTGTATTTCTTCGCATAAAATTTTCGCGAAATTTTTAATTTTCGATTTACACGTTTTTTCTCAGGAACGTATCTACCGTGTAAATCGGGGGATAGGTGTATATGCATTTGTAATATCTATATTGTTCAAATCGATTCTGGATGAAATTGAATATAGAGAGAGTTTACAAGTTGTATATATTCATATTTTAATATCTAAATTTTTTTATCACAATTATGTAGGAACCTATATTCCTATATGCATGTGTAAACCTGCCCCCAAACGGCATCTCTATACTTTATAAAAGAATGCTTAAAAGTAATAAAGTTTCTCTTGGAAGCCAGTGTAAATATTTGTATTTATTTTTGTATTTTAATTTGTTTATGTATGTTATTTTTTAAATGTTTGATTTTTTTTATATATGCAAATTATAAATTTGATTTATTTTTGTTGGCGGATGTAAATTTAGAAGATATTTTGATGATTTGCATTTGTTTAATAGATTCATTTTTTAGTTTTATTTTTTAATCGGTATAGATAGTTCAGTGGGAAAATAAAAGTCATTTGGTTCATCGCTGTGTGGTTGTTGTTAAGTTTTAATAAAGGCTTCCTTCTTGGGCAACACGTGAACCCAACCCCTGGAAAGTTGCGTGCGTATTGCAATTGGATCTACGCGTTATCAACAGTTTAAAAAGAGAGTTGCACTTGTTGGAGAACGGGTATATCGTACTATCCAT
Source organism: Cordylochernes scorpioides (assembly GCA_030710605.1). Taxonomy (NCBI): domain Eukaryota; kingdom Metazoa; phylum Arthropoda; class Arachnida; order Pseudoscorpiones; family Chernetidae; genus Cordylochernes; species Cordylochernes scorpioides. The sequence continues at coordinate 202,919,374 of CP092864.1, read as the reverse complement.
ATAGATAATACACTAACAGAGTTTAACCTCTCTGAGAGAAAACTGACAAAAACAATAACAAGACTTAGAACAAAACACTATAAAGGAATGACAATACATCCAGCTGGCACAAGAACTTATAAAGCATGCAACAACTGTCCTGGTGTGGAACTAACACTTACTCACATATTCTCATGCCCAGCAATGGCCGCAGCCTTGCAGAAAATTGACTTAGACCCAGAGAAGCAGCTTAACACACCCAAGATAGTGGATATTGCTGCTGCTGTGATGGAGATGCATGGAGACATCTGAGACTCTTCTTTGGACACGACAACAACAACACCTAACAGAGTTTTTAGTTGTAAAGTTTTAAGTAATCTCCATCAAAGATACTAAACTATACATAGCGATCTATATACCAAAATTCTCGTTATTTTTTATTTCAAGTATCGTACTTATTTTATTCTTCAAATATTAGTAGTTATATTTATTTTTTAATTTATTCAAATTTTCAATCGTTGATATTTTTGTTTTCAAATTTTACTTTATTTATTTATCACCATCTCAAATTGCTTTGTTATCAAAACATTTGCGTTTGAATTATTGAAGTCGATTTTTTTCTAATGATAGATAATTCGTGTTTCTAATTTAATTGTTAAATACCTTTATCATAAAATTATTGTTATAATTTCTTGTTTCATATATATTTTTTTACAAGTTACACCTCTCTGTAGGTGACCTCGGGAAATGCTGGATAAAACCAGCGCTTTAACGTAACTGGCATATAACCTATATGGATGCATTCTTCTTTATGAGCACGACCTCCAAGATCTTGTCTAATTTAGACTAATAAAAGGATAAGTAAAAAATATTTTACAAGAAAAACTGCAAAAAATCAATAAATATTTTAATATATCTGTTATATTTCAGAGTAATCGGATTCCTATATCATCACGCATATCCATATAGATAATACGCTAACAGAGGTTTTAGTTGTAAAGTTTTATGCAATCTCCTCTAAAGATTTTCCTTTTGGAAGAAAATCCTCTTTTTCACGCTATTCTCTTCGTAATAGGAATAATGGTTTTATTTACAATAAATAATCACCAACTTCCCATTATATACAGCCTTGTTTGAGTAATACTTGAACACAAATTACTTTAAAATAGGTAATCAATCTTCCATTGTGGATTATTTATAATACAAGAATTGTCCTTATTTTCAACGCTAAATTGCAACTTCACTTTTTCTATTATTCCTAATACACGCGGTTCAAGTTATAATAATCATTGTAGGTAGTTAGCGACTGCTTTTACTGTAAGTACACTACATGTCTACACATGTGGAAAGCAGTTCAACTTTTTCACTTACAAATGAGCCACATCCCCGTTTAGATAATTGAACTCAATAATGGGATTGGACTTTTACAAGACTAGGGGTTCATTAGAGAAATTTTTGGTTGTAAACAATATATAGGTGTATGCGTGTATATGTGTGTATATATGTATATATTTTAAATTTAATGATGCAACTGTAAATAAAATTCAAAGAATATCTCTATATATGTAAATAATATTTATGAATCTTTCTAAGTTACTTTCTGTGTGTATCTTTCCATGTTGAATATTTTCTTTGTTATATTTGTATGTACATTTAGCGCAAGTGTTCCTAAGGGGACATAGCGTTTTGAATTGAAATAAATAAATAAATAGAGAAATTTTAATTCAGGAAAAAAATTTCAATGCGGGATTCGATCCCTGGTGGAGTGTTGCTATCACCCGTCCACCAATCCCCTTCTCACCTTGATCTACCAAAGTTATTAAAAGCTTGTCTCTCACATTGGCTTATAAAATGGTTAGTTTGTACAATGCCAGCTAGCGAAAATTGCTGATTGTAGCACAGAGATGCCTTCATTGACAAAAATACAATATGCCGTGTCATCTAAAGTGTTCATTATAATATTGTAATGAAATATTATTGTGCCTAGAGGGTAAACGTACTTTAGTATTTAACACTCGCTCTCCCTTATCTTCTGTTTATAATTAAAATCAATTAATTTGACCAAAGACAAAATTTCCACGCCATTAGTCACCGGTAATTAATGTGGTGTGGTCAAAATATTTAAAACGAATTATTCAGTGAAAATTGGGAGACATTTGTTACTTCTATATCGATACCTATACGGGTTCTATCTGTGAATAAGAATTCAGCGGTGAGGACTTTTATTGTCGTGTTTACTGCAGTAAAACCTCCCGTATGCGACCCGTCTGATGGTGATTACCTTCATGAGCGACCATCTTCCTGAACCACCATCTTTTTGAATCCAAATTGACATTATCTGCTATCGAGAGACTACGGTTTTAGCAAGTCTCTTTTATGTAGGCAAATTTTGTACTACATCAATAATATGGAAACTGCTACAAAAATAAATTAAATTTTCGCTTATTTTATATAGAATTTTAATAGAAAGAGCAAAAATACTTTAAAATATTCATTTATAAGACATAAATAATTTTAAAAGGTAACCATGTCACACCTATAAACATTAATTTAAAACTACTTTTTAAAATAAAATAAAAAAAACTCTTTTTGCCAAAGGATCCTCATCCCCCAAAAAATTAATACAAACATATTTAAAAACGATGAAATAATACAAATATATGTAGTTTCTATTTTACAATACATCATATATGCAGACTACTATTTGCATATCTAATTTAAGTAGATGTGGATTGGTTGAGACGTGAGGCTGTCAAATTGTCCAATAGAATTTGGGGAAGCGTCTATTTGTGACGGAATGGTGACATCCCGACACAGTTAGTAAATTGTGTTTATATTGAGTCAGTCCTTTTGCGACTGGGTTAGGTTAGCTTGGAGGATTATTTTCGCTATAGATTATTTTTGATAAAAAGTACGAACTCGTGAAGCGGAAGGTTTTTTTGCCGAGTTTTCGAGAATTTCTGTCCTTCCACAGGATACAATTTGAAATACTTGTGTTAGATCAATCAAATATAAATCTCCGAGGATACGTTTCTTTATTATACTTTTAACTAATTTACAAGCTTTAAAGAAATAAAATAAAGATCAAATATGTGAAATAAACTCTGAGAGAAAACTGAAAAAAACTTTAACAAGACTTAGAACAAAATACTATAAAGGAATGGCAATACATCCAGATGGCACAAGAACTTATAAAGCATGCAACAACTGTCCTGGTGTGGAACTAACACCTACTCACATATTCTCATGTCCAGCAATGGCCGCAGCCTTGCAGAAAATTGACTTAGACCCAGAGCAGCTTTACACACCCAAGATAGTGGATATTGCTGCTGATGTGATGGAGATGCATGGAGACATTTGAGACTCTTCTTTGGACACGACAACAACAACAACAAAGAACTAAAGGTATCATTCTCCATTTTTTACTTATCCATAGTACACGTAGTACATGCCATGATAATTATGATGGGTAGAAGTAAGCGACTGCTTTTACAGTAAGTACACCACATGTCTACACATGTGAAAGCAGTTCCATTTCTCTGAGGAGATTGAAAGAAAGTCACTGAAACGCCGGAAACGACAGGTGAAATATTTAGAAAACCTTTTATAAAAAGTTTTTAAACTGTAGAAGGGTCGTTTAAAAGCTGGAAGCTTGTAAACTCGCTAATAAGGTAATAAAGAAATTTATAAAATGAAAGGATTAAAAGCACGAATGTTTCTTTTATACATAATACAAACTTCTACTCCCAGGGGGAAAGAAGTCCGACCATACCTCCCTGCGGTCCCCCCTGAACCCTTGGAATATTTGAGCAAATTCTGGTCCAGGGTGACTAACGTGGCAACGGCACATATTTTCTAATGAAGAGCAAAACCAATATCTCCAGCAAGAAAGTGGACATTGTTGCTACTGTGATAGAGATGCATGGAGACATCTGAGACTCTTCATTTGACACGGCAACAACAACAACAGCATAAACTTCTACTGCCCTTACTGCGATGAAAAATTATATTGGGAGGGCTTGGCTCATTAGTGGTGAACCCTCCTAATTTATTTTTTCATCGCAGTAAGGACAGTAGAAGTTTGTATTGTGTATAAAAGAAACATTCGTGATTTTAAATCCTTTCATTTTATATGTATAGATGGCGCGTTATTGCTCTGTGTTAAAGAAATATATCCTTGGAGATTTATATATTTGATTAATCTAATTGATACAGAGGATTGTAATTGTGATAAACACCTGTGTTGTAGTATGAAAGGGTCTAGTATAGGTGTAGTAGGGGGGGTAGTCCCTGTAGTTTGCACAGCCAGGTTCCCTTTCCAGCCACCACCATCACTTTAATCAATCTCCCATGATCCTCCGGGGCAGAGAAGTTCCCATAATCCCTTTCACCAAAATGACAAGCGCCTCAAACAATTCCAAGATAAATTGGCGAGAAAATAATTTACAAAAATGTTAATTAGAGCACCTTGTAATTAATTTTTGTAAAACACTTTTTTTCTTCTCTGTTATTTTTATTAAAAATAACGATAGCCTGGTTTCTCTGGTTTTTATCATTGTGGAGTTTGAAAAGGGAATTAGTCTAAATATAAATAATGATGGGAGAAGATATATTATATGGCGTTTTAAAATATATATTGATAGTGACATGTATGTTGCATACGTATAAAAGTGTATAGTTATTGTATTTTAGGAATTCGATTAATATAGTTATTGTGTAAAATGAAAGGATTTAAAAGCACGAATGTTTCTTTTATACATAATACAAACTTCTATTATGTATGAAAGAAACATTCGTGCTTTTAAATCCTTTTATTTTATATGTATAGATGGCGCGTTATTGCTTTGTGATAGTTATTGTGTGTGTGCGGGGATCGGTAGAAGGATGGTCTAAACCGTTGGTTTTCGCCCGCTAGGACCCGGGTTCGATTCTCGCATTGGGCACTTTTTTAAATAAAAAAATCTCCAATGGCCCCCGATTCTTGCAAAAGTCCAACCCCACCAGCGAGTGCAAGTAACCAAACGGGGCTCTGGCACATTTGTAAGTGCAAATTCGAACTGCTTTTAACATGTGTAGACATGTGGTGCACTTACCTAAGCAGTCGCCTACTTCTACTCACCATGATTATCATGGCCTATACCACGTGTACTAGGGATAAGCAAAAAGCTTTTATTATAAGCAATTGTGAAAATAGATTCCAAGGTTATTTATGTAAATGAAAATATTTACTTGAGTCTGGTCATCTACGGACAATGACTTTCTAGAATAGTTGCAAGGTTTTCCCACTATGTATTAAGTGTCAACCTGCAACCCCAAACCACATCATTGACTGTATTGACTCATCGATTGATGAGTTCTACTCATCCCCAGCAGACACCATCAAAAATCTAAAGCTCTACAAGCTTCATACCCTAATATGATTGAGTAAAGAAAAGAAAGAAGAAGATGAAAATATTTTAGAAAATTTTTAAAATTCTCTTCTTCACTAATTCATTCTATATTTAGGCATATATTTCGCATAGGAAATGATTTTATATGCACATGTAAATGTATATATAATATAAAAAAAAAATGCTTGTCGACTTCACTGTGATAAAGTGCTTTGTCCTGAGAATCCTCGGGAGTGGATGGGGTTTTGTATGTTTTGGGCAGTCGTTATCGATGGCGGTGGATGAAAAATCGGCACACTATATCGATTAATGAATCACAAAACACCTCGGAATATTAATCATTGGCGGCTCGGGAGAGGAGATGGAAGGATTTTCGCGATTAAATTGGATTGAGATGACTCACATCTTGGACCTCGAGGCACTACTTTTAGAAGATGCACACACACGTCTTGACACACACGTTACACCGACCGAACTGCGGTAGCCCCACCCCCCGGCTTGGGTCATGTGGGACCCTGCTTGACCTTTGATTGGTCCCTGTCTCTGTCGGCCATGATGGTTGGTCGGGAAGGAGCTTTGCCTAACATCCCAATCTCTCAGGACATTCAACTCTGGAATATGAGGGCCTCTTTGTTCTAAGTGACCTAGATACACGACTTGGATCTGTCGTTCTTTTCTCTTCTACTTCTTCCATCTCCACGTCCTTTGACTGCCATCTTTATTTGAATCCATACAGAATACATTATATCCAACATGGTACATAATTATTTATTAGACAATATTCTTTATAATATTACAGATGCGCCCCCTATGAATAAGAATTTTAAAAGGGATCTGTATTAAATTCTGAAAAAAAGAAAAATAATTTTTTGGGAAAGAAAAAAAAATAATTTTTTTTTTAAAATAGTGAGTGGTTAGATACAATTGGGGAGAAAGTAAATGATGGAAATAAGTAAAAAAAAGAAATTTGAGTAGATAGGGGTGCTTGCTAAACTAGGAAAAAATATGATAATTTTTTGGAGAAAAAAAAAATCTTGCCTGCATAGGTGTTCAATCTTGCTGTGTGGAAACCCACAGCAAGGGAAACTCTATGAGGTGCAATCCAAACAAAACATATAAGACATTAACAGAAATAAAAAGAAAACTATAGACAATAAATTTTGGTGATGGAGGGAAAAAAAAAAAGAAAAAGAAATCTGATTAGCCTTTGGGGCGGTGAAAAAATATAAACAAAACATAAAAAAAGAAATCAAAGCTCCTGTATGATAACTGAAGGCTGATACATGAGAAGTATTGCGTCAGGTCAGTTGTTCATTCAGTTAGGACAAAACAAGGTTTAAACAATAAAAGGAAAAAATAAACTTGAGGTGATTAAGAAATTGAAAGGGTGATAGACATGGATGGTGGGAATAAAAAAAATAAAAATAAAAAAAATAAAAGTGCTGGTTGTGTACAAGTCCTTTAAAATTGGTTAACAAAAATATACACAAAAGAAGAATATTTTTTTACATAACAATGTCCAATCTTTGTTTATTATAGGGTCGTAGGTCATAAGGTTGCCAAAACTATATAGGTGCGTGAATGTATGCGAGTGTGTGTGAGTGTATGTTCCAGAAAGTAACTTTAAGTGTGGTGACACGCGAAAAGTGACGGCGGGTTTGTTTACATTCCGCAGGGAGGATGTGACGTCGGTCACGTGATCGGAAAGGACGTGACGTCGGCGCGGCGGAAGGTTTCTGTAAAGTGGACGCCAGCTGACAGCGGGGTGATCGACGAGTGTTTGTAAAGGTGGGGAGATTGCTATTCGACTTGGCGCGCTCTAAAGAGGGTTTGGAAAATCTCTCCTATGATTTCACCTATTAGAGCGACCAGGGCATGACTGTGGACAAGGATGGTCCATAACTCCGGGAGAATTATTCCTATGGTTCGATGGATTAGTTCCACTACGGCGATGGTTATTTCGAATAGGGCTTCCTGTAGTTGGAAGAGACGGTTGGGCTGCAGTGTATAGACACTGACATACAGTAGGGTGGCCATGGGTAATAGTACAGTGGGTAGGATGAAAAGGTTGATGAGGTATAGGAGGTGGAACAAGGGGAAGGTTTTCACGTTACGAAAAAACCTTGCCTGTAAGGGAATTGGTTTGGGATCAGCCCTAACTGTAGGGATTGGGGTTTTAACTTTGGTTATATGGGTTGGACGGGATATTGCAGGTTGGGGAATATCGCGTTGGGCGATAATGTTACATTGTGGGTCAACAGGGGTGGTAGTGGTACAATTGCCTATTGTAGGAGCAAAGCGCTCAACTGTAAAGAGGTCTGGGGTGAGGTGCTCGAACAGTGGTGGTAGCGTCCTAGATTGGGGTTTAGCAGGGTGTGGTATCAGAGTGGGAGGTGCGATATAACGAATATTTTCGTTATAGTACTGTAATTTATTTACATGGACTGTGTCGGTATTCCGATTTAGAGGTTGGTTGGGTCGGTTTATTCTCACCACGTTGGGAGAGATGATCTCTAAGATCTCGTAGGGACCCGTGAAATACGGAGCCAGTTTGCCTGTATTGGGGTGATGGTAAACTTTTACCAACACGAGATCTCCGGGTTCAAAATGGGGTGTCTTATGTTGTTGGTCGTAGGCATGTTTGTCCTTGAGGTGCTTGGCCTGGGTACGTTCATGGGCTATCCGTCGGGCTGTGGTTAAAACGGGGTAGGGGTTTATATGCTCAGTGAGCTCGGGAGGTAGAACGCCGAACATCAGGTAGCCAGGTGGGAACCCGGTAACTGAGTGGGGCGTGTTGTTATACACCACAGTAACGCGCTTCGCCAGCTTAGTCCATGCGGCTTTGGGGTTTTCCAAATGGAGTAACCTTAGTTTGCCTGTTAAGGTAGCGTTCAGGCGCTCGCATAGACCATTAGCTTGGGGGTTGTTACTGGTGGTGAGCAGGGGATGGATGTTCCTGTTAATCAGGAACTTCCTGAACTTTGGTGAGGTGAACGCAGGCGCTCTATCCGTGAGTAGGCGTTTCGGAGAGCCGTCCTGCAACACTCGCTTTATCACCTGTTGATAGGTGGTGATGCTGGTAGATTTTGAGGGGAAGGTCCACGTGTAGCGCGAAAAGTGATCCACCACAACGTGGAGGTAAGCTTTGGCGTTACCATATTTGGCAAGTCCAGCTATGGTGTCGAGGGCGACCAGATCAAAAGGCTGAGTGGCCACAGGAAGTTGTCCTAGTTCCCCAAACGTGGGACCTCGAGGGGGTTTTGTTGACTGACAGATGGCGCAGGCTTTGGTGGTTTTGGAGATGTCTTCTGACATCCCCTTCCAGTAGTACTGGGGAGAGATGAGCCTGGTCATCTGGGATATGCCCGGGTGGTTGTACCGACTGTGCACCTTTGTTAGTAGGTCGGGAACGAGGGCGTCAGGGACGACAATTTTGGTTACACCTCTACGCTTTAGGGTTTGCAGTCCGTTTCGATCAATGGTCAGTTTAGATTCTCCCGAAGGAGTGAGTTGGTGGTTCTTAATGATGGTGGCGTCTAAGAATCCACAAAACGGGTTACGGGATAGGAGGTCCGCTTCATGTTGTAGTGATCCTTTTATGTAGCGGACTTCGTATTCGTAACACGATAACCTCAAACTCCATCGGAATAATCTGCCTGACGGGTTTTTGATCGTCTTCAGCCACTGCAGTGCGTGATGGTCAGAAAATATGGTGAATTTTCTGCCCATTAGATACACACGGAACTTCTCCACGCTCTCGACAATGGCGAGGCATTCTAGTTCGGAGATGGTGTAGTTCCGCTCGTGTACACGCAGAGCGCGGCTGAAATATTGGACTGGGTAGGCCTTCCCAGCGGAGTGGACTTGTTTGAGGACGCCTGCAATGCCAAGTGTTGATGCATCGCAATATACCTGGCATGGTAGTTCATCCTTGTAGAGGTGCAATACGGGGTGTTGTGTGAGGCTTTCCTTCAGGCTGGTGAACGCCTTTTGGCATTTGTCATCCCAGTCCCACGTCACATCCTTCTTGAGAAGGTTGTTGAGTGGGGTCCGCAAACGGGCATAGTCCGGGATGAACTTATTATAGACGTTCACGGCGCCTAAGAAGGATTGCAGCGTTTTGCGATTGTTCGGGGGTGGGATAGCGTGGATTACGTCGGTATTGCGGATAAGTGGGGTGGTGGTACCAGCGGTGATTGTGTACCCCAGAAATTCGATGGTCTGCCTAAAAAACTCGCATTTGGTGAGGTTGAGTTGCAAGTTCTCCGCGTCGCAGAACGCGAAAAACCTGCGCAGGTGTTCTTGGTGTTCCTCCAGTGTCTCCGAATATATGACAAAGTCGTCAAAATAGTGCGCCACACAATCAAGTCCGTGCCCCTGCAGGACCTGATTGATTGCCCTTTCATAGATCTGTGGACTGGTCTTAAGTCCGAAAGGCAATCGGGTGGGCTGATACAACCCGTCTATCGTGGCGAAGGCCAACAGTGGTCGAGAATCAGGGTGTATCGGCACTTGCCAATATGCGGAGGAGACGTCGGCAGTCGAGAAATACTTGGCCCGCGCGAGACGGTCCAGTATATCTTCGATCCTCGGGAGTGGATGGACATCGGAGCTTATGACCTCGTTCACCTTCCTATAGTCGATACAAAACCTTTTGGTCTTGTCTCGCTTGGTCACTAGGGTGACCGGGCTAGAGAAAGGGGAGTAGGACGGCTCAATGATGTCATTATCCAACATCTGTCGGATCTGACTGCGTATTTCCCGTTGGTCGCATATCGGTACCCTATATGGGCGGATGGTGACGACTTTGTCGGAGTTGGTGGCGATTCTTACTGGGGGAACCTTTAGGCATGGGACCGCGAATTTGTTCCGGGAGAACACGTGTTGGTATTGGCGCAATAGCGCCGGGAATTGAGGTGGATACGGTGGCTGCGGTTGATTGTCTATGGGGATCCCTGGGAGGTGTTCTGGTGATGATGGATGGTGTGTGTGGTACATGGAATGGTGTGTGGAATGGGGATGTTTGGGTGTATGGTGAAGGTGGTCCGTTTGGACCTTGGTGGGGTGTGAGAGGTTGGCATTGGGTGGTTGTTCTGGTACCTTGACCCTATAATAAGAGCAGTTGGCTCTAAAAAAGTTCTTTGATTGGACATGGTGCGGTGGTTGGGTGAGTCCCTGGGTTGTGGACGTGTTGTCCGAAAAATGCGCATATTGGGTATTGTTGGCGGAAGGCGGAAAAATAGTGTGGGCCTTGCATAGGTCCGCCTGGCATTCCCAATAGGTGCACCTTTCGGGCAACACAGCAAAGTGGTAGGTCAGGGGCGACAAAGGTGCGTCGAGTTGGTACATAGTGCCATGTGCAAAATCGATTTTTAATTTGAATTTACGGAGGGTATTAATACCAAGTATTCCAAATGGTAGAGGGGCGTCCACCACGTGGAATACTTCGTTTTGGGTTATGGCATGAATGGATAGGGGGAAGGTAATCTGGCCTATTGTTGGCACGTGGCCATCTATTGTCTGTAAATTTATTATTTTTTTAGTTATTAAATTTAGGTCAGGGAAATTATTCTTTAAATTTTTATATATGGCACATGACACTAGGTTAACGGACGCACCCGTGTCTATCAGGAATGGTAGGGACAGTCCATGGGAGATTGGCAGTCTAATTGTCAGATTGACGAAAGGCCTGGTCAGTAGGCCTACCTGCTGGCTGCTGGTCTGGGGCTCCCTTGGTTATCCCAGTGGCTTGTGCGCGTGACGCTTGGTGATGGGGCTGGGCTCGCGGCCGTTGTTCCGCTAGTTGCGCGGAGCGCGCTGCTCGTGCGTCTCCGGAGGCACGGGGCAACTGCGGGGCTTGTCTGAGACGACACTCAGAGTGCCAGTGTAGTCCACCACAAAAACGGCAGTCTGTTGGCGGGGTCGACCTGGTTGGCACTGTTCTTGGACTAGGTCGCACCGGTGCGTAGGGGCCCAGTAGGGGTGGTGCGTGCTCGTCTGGGTGCCTTGGAGATGGTGCGCCGCTGCCGCGGATCCGCTGCACCAGCCGGAACCATGCACCTAGGTTCTCTGGCGGCACAATGCGGACGAGGCGCTGGTCGGAGGGTGGCAGCCCCTCGGTGAGCGTCTCCAAGATGACCTCTTGTGGGAGGCCCAGTTGTAGACCCAGCGCGGTCTTATTCCGATAGTATTCTTCCAGGTTGGGCTGTCCGGCCAGCTTCATGGAGAAGTATTGGGCATACGTGGCCTCATTGGTCTCCGGATAGAGATCCAGGATGGTCTGTCTCACCTGGATGTAATGTTGGGTCTCCATCCGAAGCCTCCTGAAGTGTTCTAGCGGTTTGTTGTTCAGGTAACGGGGTAGGCGGAGCACTTTTTCCGTGTTGGTGAGACCATCCCAGTCTGTTTTCTGGTCATATGTCCGAAAGAACTGGGCGGCTGGGTAGGTCCCGTCGAAGCTCTGGACTTCTATCTCCGTCCGATGGGTCACGCGGTCGCTGGTGGTCTGAAGGGCAGATAAACACGCCGCGAGGCGTGCCAAGACGGCCGGCAACTCTGCCGACGGAGGGGGTGGTTCTATTTTGGGAGTACTTACGGCGGGGTTGTTTTCTCCCTCTGCGGTGTATTCCTCCGCGTCTTGCGTTTCGTTTTTCTCGTCCATCCTGTCGACTCTCTGTGATATAAAAAAAATGAATGCTTGTCGACTTCACTGTGATAAAGTGCTTTGTCCTGAGAATCCTCGGGAGTGGATGGGGTTTTGTATGTTTTGGGCAGTCGTTATCGATGGCGGTGGATGAAAAATCGGCACACTATATCGATTAATGAATCACAAAACACCTCGGAATATTAATCATTGGCGGCTCGGGAGAGGAGATGGAAGGATTTTCGCGATTAAATTGGATTGAGATGACTCACATCTTGGACCTCGAGGCACTACTTTTAGAAGATGCACACACACGTCTTGACACACACGTTACACCGACCGAACTGCGGTAGCCCCACCCCCCGGCTTGGGTCATGTGGGACCCTGCTTGACCTTTGATTGGTCCCTGTCTCTGTCGGCCATGATGGTTGGTCGGGAAGGAGCTTTGCCTAACATCCCAATCTCTCAGGACATTCAACTCTGGAATATGAGGGCCTCTTTGTTCTAAGTGACCTAGATACACGACTTGGATCTGTCGTTCTTTTCTCTTCTACTTCTTCCATCTCCACGTCCTTTGACTGCCATCTTTATTTGAATCCATACAGAATACATTATATCCAACATGGTACATAATTATTTATTAGACAATATTCTTTATAATATTACATATATATACAACGCTCTGGATTCAGGGTTCAAAAATCATCCATTCTGGTTAGCAGCCCCGTAAATAAAAAAAATCTAATGTATATATAAAATTTGAAACTTGAAAATGCGAACTTAAAAAAGACATAATATACCAATATCAAAATAATTGTAATAGGTTTCTTTATATTGAGTTAAAATGGCAAGCTTTCAAGCGTTAGCTCATTATTAGACAAATTGTTTCGCAATTTTCTACAATATATTCACACATACAGCTTTATTAAGACCACCGGTCTTGTACAGATTCACCACAGGAAGGAAGCATAGATGGAGCTCCTATACTCCAGGCAGCACAGAACCCAACAACAGCCTCCAGGTCCGACACATGTCCAGTGGCCACACCGTACATATGTCAAGGTTAGCGAATAACTAAAAAGGCGAGTGTGGAATCAGCCGCGTTCTAGTCTTCACTTTCCTCATCCAAATGAACCACGACATTCGGCGATTCTATTAATCTTCTCCGAACAGTAACTGCGGCCTTGTAGAATTTATATAAACCTGAGATAAGACCATGATCAAATATAATTGTATTCATCAATTATATATTTGTTGACTATCGGATTGAGATAAGGGCAATATATATAGATGTATATATATTTTGATCTTTTGTTTGAAATTCATGATAGAATAGTTATAAATCTAAATTCCTTGTCTTTCAAATTCATTTATTTGTTCACCCTATGTCCCCCTCAAATGATACACATCTTCCAATAATAGAGAAAAAGGTTATTTATCGATATTAAAGAAAGGCATACCCTGACCACTCACGTTTGAAAAATATTTAATATTGTGGCGAAGAAATAACTAATATTTTATATTTTAATCAGTTGTAGAGCGTAGAAAATTAAGTCTTTGTATATCTGGGGATATGAAAGTATTTATTGATGACGTCAGTACAACCAGTCGACAATTATGAACAACTCAACCAAACTCTCTACGGCTAGAGAATCTTGAGCAAGCAAGCAAAGAGATATTTTGATCATTATTTTACATAAACAGAGTAATATATATTTATATAATCTGTTAAATATTCTCATTGAAAATAATTAAATTAAAATATAAAATATTAGTTATTTCTTCGCCACAATATAATGTCTATTTATTTTTATAAATCTATATATATTGAAAATATAGAAATATATCGTGACCTCTTAAATAAGCCTTATAGATAACAGAGCGGCATGCATCTAATGGAATAAAAATCAACTAAACGTTGTGATTTAGCGACTAAACATTGATTTAGGTATATCCCACAATCTTCTTTCTCATATATATAACATATAAATATTCAACAAATGGTTTCCGAGGGGATGTGTTTCTTGTTTTATATTCTTCTCAAGCTTTCGGGTATCACAAACTCTATTACAGGAGTATATGACAATATATATATATATGGTGAGGTATAGTGTCGACTTAATCTATGGTGTGAAATCCTGTCGACTCTCGCTATACTGTGGTAACCGAGAGGAACAGTCAGGATGGGAGAGTTTTCCAGTACCTTTCTGCACATTGGAAGACCTTTAACAGTTCTCACAGAGTACAGGCAGTTGTGGTCGAGGCAGAGTGGAAAGCTTGGGTATGTCCAAACAAAAAAAACAAAACAATGGTTGCCTGTAAAGTCGGTTTTACGGGCGAAGATTTTACGTGACAACGGTAGAATATTTATGGATATGAATATAATTAAATTGCACAATAGGAACAAGGAATTGAATGAAAATAAGAATTGCACAAATTTTAACTATAGAAATATATTTTGTTTACTAAAACATTGTACATGTAAACTTAAACTTAACTAATTCCTATTTGAGTGATTTTGTTGAGGATAGGACGATGATAGGAGAAATATGAAATGAAAGGAAGTGTTTCTGCTGTAATGTGTCTTGCGAAAGTCAAGTCGATAGTTGTTCCTTTTAACGTAGTTGACTTAGAAACGTTTGATACGCAATCAAGATTATACGTATTTTTCATGAAATTAAGAAACGAGTTGTCAGGCTTTACGTTTTTGTTAAAATCACCACACAGAAGAATCGGTATACTAGAATCAACTTGCACGAACGGTGGCACGTACTGGCTGTTGTGAATGTACGGACCGAGTCCTTGCCATAGTAACATTCCAATATCCTGCATACTAGCTCCTGGATGAATATATACAGCACCGAGTATAAACTCGAAGCTAGTATTAGCGGCGAAGCAAGTAACTTGCAGTACTTTAACAATGGCATTATCATGTGGATCATCGTGTAACCACAGTAAAATGTGAGCGTGCGGACTTCCTCTATGTTGAAACTCAATGCGAAGGAAATTATTGTGTATTTATGATATCACATCCGAGTAACATACGCCCGAATATACGCCCGAGTCTGAAGTTCTTGCATTATACAGCCATTATGGCTGTATTAAAACATTTACTTATATTAGATGTTAAAATTCTTGCTCAACACAGTTTAAATAAAGTTTTCTTATATCTGCCACTTTTTCTTAATATTTGTAATTTTAAAGAATCAATTCGAAAATCAAAACATTTATTCAGATCGAAGGTTCAAATTTTTGCTAAATATATTTGAAACTATTTAAAATTTGTAAAATAATAATTAATTAATTAATTAATTTTAAACTAATAATTTACTTAACACTATCAACATTTATCAATAGTATGACATAACCTATAAACTCAGTTTCTCAACTTTTGTGTCAATCTAACAATTAATCAATCAATCATAGTTTACGATAATGAAATATCAGTGTACAATTATTTACCTTTATTGTTGTAGTTGTTGTAAATGACGAATCTAAGCACTCCACATTTTCACTACAGACACAGCTGACGATACTTTAACCACACGTGTGAACTTGTATTATGACGCTTTCTTGTTTTTCCAACGCCAAGAACGTTCGAGAAAGACAAAGACAGAGACAAGCATGCGCCGATTCAATGCGCCTAATTCTCTAGCGCTGCGCGCGCAGCACTCTCGTTCGGTGACTCATCGTAACGTTTGCGGGCGTTACACTTTTTCATAAGTGACTCCCAGCCGCAACCTAATTTAGGACGTTGTCACGTCAAAAAACGAAGACACAGTTGTAGTAGGAAAGTTCCGTGAACAGATAGGAGTCGAGCTAAGCAGCGAAAGATCGAGATATAAGAAGTTTTCTTACTGATCTACGGCATGGTCGAGCATCAGAAGATGAAGTGACGAGGGCTCCCGCTGATGGTGAAGTGACTATAATTTTGGCTAGGGCGGAGGTCTATATATCTTTGTCGAGAGAGGAAATATTGCATTTCAGCAGATGCAACAAGAGCGTAGATCGGGGATGGCGAAATTGTACACTGGCAGTTTCCATCTTTAGACCTTGTTGTGGGACTTCCATTTCAACTTTTTGCTCCAGCTCAGCTCTTAATCTATTACAGAGTTTTATTTATTTATCCTCAGTTTGTTCAAAGTACATTACATCTGATGATGTATTGACACATGTCAATAATGCGTATAATTATTTACAGATGTTATAAGTATTATACAATATGGGGTTGTTGGTTTAAATTACCATATATATGTAACACAACAAACCTCATTCTTGTATATCATCTATAAAAGAATACCTGATATATCATATGCTTGTGATAAAGAGATTTGACAGCAACAAACAGAGTAAATGGTAACGACGCCATTTCTGTTATAAAATAGAATTACAGAAGCTTTCGAACAAGTTCTTCTTCAATAAAACAAAGTTCTTACTTGGTTTCTGTAATTCTTCCAATAGAAAATGTTGCGGCCTCACCTTCTACTCGCTCGATAGCATGTGTATGGATATAAGTTTAAGAGATGCGCATGCTCTAATTGAAGAAATGTAAATTATTTCGCGCTTTTGATGAGAGCTGTAGCAATAAGTGGTGTGTTGCTGCATTGCCATCAGTTTATGCTCTAATAAAATATGAAATTTTTTAAATTTCTAAAAGAGCAATATTATTTTTATTAAACAGAATTATATTGTATCATAAATTACTTTATATAATATTTACGAACGGAAAAATATGTCCAGGGTAGTCTAGTGGACATGGCATCTGCTCGGTAAGCGGAACACTTTGGGCTCGATTCCCATCCCTGGACACTTTATTTTTCCGTTTATCATTACTCTTCACAATTCATCCTTTCATACTTCATCCCTAAGGATAGGAATAGTCGTTATTTCTCCTTAAAATAAATTTCGATTTTTCGTTCAAAAGAAACATTTGCGGTAAAATTGTCAAACGTCGTTCTACAATATTATTTAAAAAAATATTATCCATCCCCAATAATAATATATAAAAAAGGCCGTTTATTTATTATTATAAACCTGATATTTTAAATATATTAAAACGGAGATACAAATAACTATTTTAAAAAGGCCAATAAAATAAGGAAAAGTTATATTTGAAAGCCTATAACATCAAGAATGAAGTTTAGAAGAGTTTATGCGTGTTTTGGCTGAATAAAGATCAATTCACAAGATGACAGAATTCTAAAGTGAGAAACTATATTTGCACATGCATCCAAAATAAGAAAACATTCCATTCTAATAAAATAAGAAATAAACCGACAACATAAATAGTCCATCTATAGTTTTCCAATATGGTACCATACAATATCGAATAATTAATTCCGAGCCTGCTGTTCTAACCCTTCCACTGAACTTTATGCAAATATGGACGTTAGAAGACAATTGATTTGTCAACTTGAATGTCTTCTTTCTTCTTCCACGTATATATAATATCTTAATTTTCAATAATATATGTAATATGATGCAATTGTTATTACACTATAATATTTGATGTATTACACTGTTGTAGAATTCTGTCGACTTAACCGTTCTGTGGCAATATCGTTGCGGAATTTCTTGTTGTTCGATTTGAATGGTGAGGATTGGTTGAAACGCAGTCGTTGAGTGGTAAGTGAAGCACACAGTTAGGAGTAATCAGGACACATGATGAGGTTTGAAAATAAAAGGCAACTGGGTTGGAGGGAAGAAAGCTTGAGAAGAGTTGAGCGATTTGACTTATTAATTAGTTGATCACATGGCGATGATGGGATTTAGATGAAATGAGCGGAGGGAGAGAGATCTCTAGAGTAGATGTTACCTTGTTGGAAGCGAAGGAGCAACTGTCCGAACTCGGCGAGAGCCACTGAACAACTGTAGGTGTTGTTCCTATGAGAGCGAAAACGTAACTGACCATTCTTGCTTTTCGATTTAACACCAAGACTCAGTTTCTCTCTGATTGGTCGAGAGATGATCACATGATCTTTCCCTATTGGTTGACCTATTTAGATGCTATCTTCTGATTGGCCGGCGGCTTCCTTTAGTGTTAGTTACGCCCGGCCTGGGTCAGGAAGTGTCGTGTTTGTTCGACTCTATTTACTTCCGCGGCTATCAAAATACGTCCGGTCTTGGGTCGGAAGTATGGGGTATCTTTATACTAATATAACTTCTGCGGATACTAGATACGTCCTGTTTTTCCAGGAAGTGTTGGTTTAAACTTAGCTCGCAGGGACCCGGGGTCAGAAGGTTAACTGCGACGTTATTAATAAATATGTTCTCCTCTAGATTTACTTCCTATGTCTTTTGTTACTTTCTTTCCTCCAGTTACCTTATTCTTTTATTAAATCTTTGAAAATCATACATGATACATACATAGTGGGTCGGGGTTGCATTTAATTATATACAAATTATGACAGATGCGCCCCCTACATGTGAAGAATTCAAGAAGGGGTTAGCCTGAGAGAATTCTGTAAAATGAAAAATAATTTTGTGGGAAAATTAGTTGTGGGTATTGAGTCTATATACAAGCATTGGTGGCGATATAATAAGTAAAATAGAATGGTGTTGATGATATAGGTTGAGTATAATTAATAGAAATCAAAAATTTTTAATTGTAAGAAATCAATGAATGCTATGGTACATAGTGGGCTAAAAAAGGAAAATGTGCCTAAACGAATTCTACTCGAGATAAGAAAGGAGATCGAGGGAGTTCTATTAAGGTTTTTGAAATCAAAATAAAAACAATATAAAAATAGTTGAATGAAATCAAAATTGAATGTTTTTGGTTGAAAAAAATTGTTTTGTTGCATGGTGATAAGGGAAAATGCCTAGTTACTTTTTTTGCTCGAATTTGGAAAAGAATTCGAGGGAATTTCATAAGGTCTTTTGAAATCAAAATAAAATAAAATAAAAGTTTTTTGAGCGAAATCAAAGTTGAGTGCTTGGTTGAATGGTGAAAAAAAAAAAAAAAGGAAAAATGCCTAACCATATTCTATTCGAGATTGGGAATGAAATCGAAGGAATTCTATTAGGTCTTTTGAGAAATCAAAAATAAAAATAAAATAAAAGTTTTTTGAGCGAAATCAAAGTTGAGTGCTTGGTTGAATGGTGGAAAAAAAAAAGGAAAAATGCCTAACCATATTCTATTCGAGATTGGGAATGAAATCGAAGGAATTCTATTAGGTCTTTTGAGAAATCAAAAATAAAAATAAAATAAAAGTTTTTTGAGCGAAATCAAAGTTGAGTGCTTGGTTGAATGGTGAAAAAAAAAGGAAAAATGCCTAACCATATTCTATTCGAGATTGGGAATGAAATCGAAGGAATTCTATTAGGTCTTTTGAGAAATCAAAAATAAAAATAAAATAAAAGGTTTTTGAGCGAAATCAAAGTTGAGTGCTTGGTTGAATGGTGAGAAAAAAAAGGAAAAATGCCTAACCATATTCTATTCGAGATTGGGAATGAAATCGAAGGAATTCTATTAGGTCTTTTGAGAAATCAAAAATAAAAATAAAATAAAAGTTTTTTGAGCGAAATCAAAGTTGAGTGCTTGGTTGAATGGTGAAAAAAAAAGAAAAAATGCCTAACCATTATTCTAGCTCGAAATTGGGAAGGGAGACCGAGGGAATTTTATTAGGGCTTTTGAGAAATCAACATAAAATAAAATAAAAATAAAAGTTGAATGAAATCAAAGTGAAGGCTTGGTTGCACAAAAAAAAAAAGCCTTGTTGTATGGAAAAAAAGAGAAATTGCTTTGTTGCGTTGGTGAAAAAGAAAAGAATTGCCTAATTACTATCCTACTTGAGATTGGGAATGAAATCGAGGGGGTTTCATTAGGTCTTTTGAGAAATCAAAATAAAAATAAAAATAAGAGTTGAACGAAATCAAAGTTGAGTGCTTGGAAAAAAAAGAAAAATGAAAAATAAAAAGGTTTCAACAACAAAGGGTGATTTAATGTTTTTAGTTTAATCGAAAACCAATGAGTTTTCGTTGATAATTGAGTTGTGGCAGTTTAAGCTAAGTGGTAAATAGAATGATAATTGATAAATAAAAATGATAATATAAACTAATTGGAAAAAAAAATGATAATTAATGATTAAAAGTGGTAATAAGTTGAATAAATTGATAAATTGATTAAATATTTAAATTTTAATTGAGAGAAAATAATGAAAATGATTGATATGAAAAATAAGGTGTATTGGTTGGAACCCTTTGGTATCTACATGCCCTGATCTACATGTATTGGTTGTTCCATTTTGCCCTATGAATGTTTTACTTGCTCAATTATGCCCTATAAATTTTTTGTCTCATCTGTAGCGACACTTAGGTGAAAAACGTGATTCTATCCCTCAAGTGCGTTTATGTTGTGTGTACAGGAGACATGGAAATCTATATAACCTTTATGTGTAATTTTTTGTCTTTGTGTGTGTGTTGTGAAAAAATGTTGGAAGTCTGTTGTGTAAGAAATGTGTGAGCTAGTTCTATGTGTTGTCTCGTGGATTTGTAATTGGGTGGTAAAAATCGATATGTAGACTCGAACTGGAATCAAAAATCGGTGGCATAGCGAGGTTCCCAGTTGACCTCAATAGGGGATCTTCTCATTGTAATTAGAGATACGGAAGTGGGGTGTGTCGGGCAAACGAGAGGGAATGAAATTGGAGATCGGACGAAGGCGTTCCGTTTTGTTTGCATAGGACGAATTTAACCGCCGCGGACTACACCTCCTGTCGTGGTGTCTCAAAATTCTCGTTTCCTGCCGTCTATTTATTTTTGGTGCGGCTCAGATCTTGTTTTTGGAGCGTGATTTCTCCGACATTGGTTGGTCATCTTTCAGTTACTGCTATCTTTTCGGAGTTTATTTAGATTTTCTGCGAAGATGGTTCCTAAAATTATGAGAAGTTTTATAAATGTTTGTCCTAAATTAAAAACTACCTCTTGTAGTTCGAAGATTTTCTGCGCGGGCATGGCATAGATAAACAAGTAATTAATGAATAAAATTGGGATACAGTTGTACGGTAGAACTAATAAACCAAGGGTAAAAATCAGATGAAAGATAGGATATTGACCCATATTCGTCCATATTTTTGTAACTGGGGACTCTGAAATATTTGCTTGAACCTTATTAATTGTAGAATTTGAATGATTGGTAGGTTCGCCGTTCTCCTGTTTGATATCTTTAGGGGGTGGTGTGATATGATTGAGTTGGTTGTCAGGTTTGCAGTTTTTAACATCGGGGAAGAGTGATGTAAATCGTCTTGTTGCAAAAATGGCAGGGTCTAAATGCTTGAAAGGTTCGCTGCTGGTGGGTTTGAACCTTAATGACTCTGTTGGGAATAATTCGGGTGTTAAATGTTTGAAAGGGAACGTGTAATTGGGGTTGTGCTTTATATGATAGGTGCTAACGGCGGGTGGTGATATATAATGGATTTTTTCTGTATACAGTTTAAGTTTGTTGACGTGGATTGTGTCAGTGTCTCTTTGAAGGGGTTGATTTGGTCGATCTATGCGGACCACATTTGGTGAAATAATTTCTAATATTGTGTGAGGTCCTGTGAAATATGGCGCAAGTTTCCCTGTATTTGGGTGGTGATATAATTTTACTAATACTAGATCACCTACTTCGAAATGTGGTTGCTTGTGTCGTTGGTCATAAGTGTTTTTGTCTTGTAAATGTTTGTTTTGTGTGCGTGTGTGTGCAATTTTTCTAGCTTTGTCGATATCTGGGTACGGTGTGTTATGATTAGAGATTTCTGGGGGTAGGATACCAAACATTAAGTATATGGGTGGAAAACCTGTGGTAGAGTGGGGTGTCTTGTTATATATAAGTGTAACCTTCTTGACCAACTTGGTCCACGCGACCTTAGGATTTTCTAGGTGTAATAACCTGAGTTTTCCCGTGAGGGTGGCGTTCAGGCGTTCACATAGGCCGTTGGCTTGTGGGTTGTTGCTGGTTGTGATTAACGGGTGAATATTTCTATTAAGGAGAAAACTACGAAATTTGGGTGAAGTGAAGGCAGGGGCTCTATCCGTAAGAAGGCGTTTTGGAGAACCATCCTGGAATACTCGCTTAAGTACCTGTTGGTAGGTGGTGGTACTGGTGGATTTAGATGGAAAAGCCCACGCGTAGCGTGAAAAATGATCGACTACCACATGGAGGTATATCTTGGTATTGCCATATTTGGCAAATCCTGCTATGGTGTCCAGAGATAAAAGGTCGAAGGGTTCTTTAGATTCCGGAGGTTGACTTAATTCTCCGTAAGTGGGTCCTACTGGACGTTTTGTTAATTGGCAGGTGGGACAGGTTTTAACTTTTTGTTTAATATCTTTTGATATACCTTGCCAGTAATATTGTGTGGAGATGATTCGTGACATTTGTGAAATACCGGGGTGATTGTATTGTGTGTGTACTGTTTGTAAGAGTTGTTGTATGAGTGGTTTTGGAAGTATAATCTTGGTTACACCTTTTCGGGAAATTGTATGTAATCCATTATGATCAATGGTCAAAGTAGACTCTTTCGATGGAGGAGGTTGATGGGTCTTGATAAGGGTGGCGTCCAAGAATCCACAAAACGGGTTACGGGACAAGAGATCTGCTTCATATTGTAGTTTTCCCTTTATGTAGCGGACCTCATATTCGTAACTCGATAGTCGTAAACTCCATCGAAACAGTCTGCCGGACGGGTTTTTGATGGTTTTCAGCCACTGCAATGCGTGATGGTCAGAAAATATTGTAAACTTTCTGCCCATAAGATAGATGCGAAACTTCTCCACACTCTCAACGATTGCTAAGCACTCAAGTTCAGAGATGGAGTAGTTTTTCTCGTGTGGGCGCAATGTTCGGCTGAAATATTGAACTGGATATACGTTTCCGTCAGGGTGAACTTGTTTGAGAATGCCTGCTATACCGAGGGTGGATGCATCGCAATACACTTGGCATGGCAGACCTTCTTTGTAAAGGTGTAAAATGGGGTGTTGTGTGAGGTTTCCTTTCAGGTCAATGAACGCCTCTTGACAAGCTTCATTCCAGTTCCACACGACGTCCTTTTTGAGGAGATTGTTGAGGGGTGCTCGCAAGCGAGCGTATTCCGGAATGAATTTGTTATAGACGTTCACAGCGCCTAAGAAGGATTGTAGTGTTTTTCGGTTGTGCGGTTGTTTAATGGCGTGGATGATGTCGGTATTGCGTGTAAGTGGTGTAATTGTACCAGCTGTGATGGTGTAACCTAGAAAATTTATGGATTGCTTAAAAAATTCGCATTTTGCGAAGTTAAGTTGTAACTTCTCCGCTTCGCAAAAGGCGAAAAATTGTCGCAGGTGGTTTTGATGTTCCTCCAATGTGTTGGAGTAAATGATGAAATCATCAAAGTAATGTGCCACACAGTCAAGTCCGTGTCTCTGTAGGACCTGACTTATGGCTCGTTCGTAAATCTGAGGACTGGTTTTTAACCCGAAAGGTAATCGAGTGGGTTGGTATAATCCTTCAAAGGTGGCAAATGCTAACAGTGGTCGAGAATCGGGGTGTATTGGGACTTGCCAATACGCAGAGGATATGTCGGCCGTGGAGAAATATTTGGCCTGTGCGAGGCGGTCTAGGATATCCTCGATTCTCGGGAGGGGATGGACATCAGAGCTGATTAGCTCATTCACCTTCCTATAATCGATACAAAACCGTTTGGTCTTGTCGCGCTTAGTGACGAGGGTGACAGGGCTCGAGAAAGGTGAAAAAGATTGCTCTATGATGCCGTTCTCCAGCATTTGTTGTATTTGGTTACGGATTTCTTGTTGGTCACATATCGGAACACGATATGGACGTATGGTGATTATTTTTTCGGAATTCGTGGGTATTTTTACTGGTGGAATCCGTAAGCACGGTACGTTGAATTTGTCCTGTGAAAAAATGTGAGTGTACCTTTGTAGAAGTGTTGTGAACTGTGGTGTATAATGAGTGTTAGGTGTTATGTTGTAGTATGCATGTGGTAAAGGGTTTTGTTGTGTATTAGTGTGAGTGTCGAGTTCGTTGTGTGGGTTGGTCATGTGAGAGTTGTGCAACGGTGTGTGATCACCTATGTTTTTGGTATGCGAGTTATCCCGCTGTGTGGGTGCGTTTTGGACAGGTTCATAAGTTGAAGTTGTTGTGGTTTGATTATTTGAGGGCATGTAAAAAGGGCAATTGGCTTTAGTGAAAAAGGGGCATGTAGATAAGTGGGGTTTTCTCAATGAATGCACGCAATAGTTGTCATAGGCGGAAAGTTGGGATGTGGGGAAAATTTTTTGTGACATCGCCTGACACTGCCAGTACGTGCATACATTGGACACATGATTAAAATGGTAGGAAAGGGTAGACAATGGGGCGCCCAGCTGGAGTATAGTGCATTTATTAAAATCTATGGTTAATCTGAATTTATGGAGGCTATTGATACTAAGAATTCCGAATGGCAATGGTGCATTCACTACATGGAAATACTCCTTTCGTGATATTTGTCCTATTGTCAGTGGGATAGATAGTTTACCCATGGTTTTTGCAAATCCGTTTAGGGTTTGGAGGTGTAGTGAATGTCCCTCAAGGGTTAAATTAAGCAGGTGGGTTTTTAGCATATGATAAATATTATATGGCACTATACTCAGGCTGGCGCCTGTATCAATTAAAAAGGGGCATGATACATTAGGGGCTAGAAAGAGTTTGACAGTCAGTTGGTTTAGGGATCCTACCTCAGTCTCGAAAGGGCTGCCCGGCTGAGGTGTCTCTGGCTTGACTTGGTTGTGATGAAATCGGAACTGGTGATTTTGGGACCGTTTGCACTGTCCGGACTTTTTCGTGGGTCGTCGGGATTGGTCGACGTCGGCATTCGCTGTGCCAGTGTCTCGCGCCGCAGAACTTGCAGTTGGACGGCGGAAGAGGTGCATTCCATGCACCTGGGCGTCGGGATGTGCTGTGGTACGGACCCGACATTGTGGGTGGTTGATCTTCTCTGGATCGCGTTGCCGGTACACTGGGCCCGTGGATCCGCTGTACCAGTCGGAACCATTCTCCTAGGTTCTCGGGAGGTACTACGCGGACTAGGCGCTGGTCGCTGAATGGCAGTCCTTCTGTCAGCGTCTCGAGGATCACCTCTTGTGGAAGTCCTAGTTGCAATCCCATGGCGGTTTTTTCCCGGTAGTAGGTCTCTAAGTTGGCTTGTCCAGTGAGCTTCATGGCGAAATATTTCGCAAAGGATGCTTCGCTTGATTCAGGGTAGAGATCTAGGAGGGTTTGCCTCACCTGGAAATAACTCCGGTCGGCCAATCGAAGTTTCCTGAAGAGCTCCAGGGGTTGTCGCACCAGGTAGTTTGGCAGGCGCAGTAATTTTTCTTGTTCTTCCATGGATGCGTCTTCCATTTTTCGGTCGAACGTCTGGAAAAACTGTGTCGCGCTGTATGTGCCGTCGAAAGGCGAGATTGCCGACTCCGCTCCATCAGAAATTTTTACTCGCGTCAGGAGTGTTGACAGTTGGTTGACGGCGTCCGCTAGGGGCGCAGTTGTCTCTCGGCCGGTCACCTCCTGTCTTTCTCTTGCCGGTTCGTTCTCTCTTACTTCTTGCCTTCTTTCCATTGTTTCCGTCGGACCGTCTGACTTTACGCCTATGGGATCCTGATTTAATTCCATCTCACTATCCTGTCGACTTATGTGTAATATGATGCAATTGTTATTACACTATAATATTTGATGTATTACACTGTTGTAGAATTCTGTCGACTTAACCGTTCTGTGGCAATATCGTTGCGGAATTTCTTGTTGTTCGATTTGAATGGTGAGGATTGGTTGAAACGCAGTCGTTGAGTGGTAAGTGAAGCACACAGTTAGGAGTAATCAGGACACATGATGAGGTTTGAAAATAAAAGGCAACTGGGTTGGAGGGAAGAAAGCTTGAGAAGAGTTGAGCGATTTGACTTATTAATTAGTTGATCACATGGCGATGATGGGATTTAGATGAAATGAGCGGAGGGAGAGAGATCTCTAGAGTAGATGTTACCTTGTTGGAAGCGAAGGAGCAACTGTCCGAACTCGGCGAGAGCCACTGAACAACTGTAGGTGTTGTTCCTATGAGAGCCAAAACGTAACTGACCATTCTTGCTTTTCGATTTAACACCAAGACTCAGTTTCTCTCTGATTGGTCGAGAGATGATCACATGATCTTTCCCTATTGGTTGACCTATTTAGATGCTATCTTCTGATTGGCCGGCGGCTTCCTTTAGTGTTAGTTACGCCCGGCCTGGGTCAGGAAGTGTCGTGTTTGTTCGACTCTATTTACTTCCGCGGCTATCAAAATACGTCCGGTCTTGGGTCGGAAGTATGGGGTATCTTTATACTAATATAACTTCTGCGGATACTAGATACGTCCTGTTTTTCCAGGAAGTGTTGGTTTAAACTTAGCTCGCAGGGACCCGGGGTCAGAAGGTTAACTGCGACGTTATTAATAAATATGTTCTCCTCTAGATCTACTTCCTATGTCTTTTGTTACTTTCTTTCCTCCAGTTACCTTATTCTTTTATTAAATCTTTGAAAATCATACATGATACATACATAGTGGGTCGGGGTTGCATTTAATTATATACAAATTATGACATATATACACTGGCTCGCAAAATTGAAGGAACAAAATATTTCTTACATTTTTCTCATATTTTATGAAATTTTATACACAAATTTATTATTCCATTGTTGAATAAAATACCCGAAATTAAATAAATTAACGCTTATTTTATGCAAATTAGCCGGTCAAGCAATGATATTCTTGCAGTCAGTGCATAAATATCTTGGATATTGTTGTTAATATGGGGTGTGATCGCCTTTAACTGATAGACAGGCTCGGCGACCCATACTAAGAATTAGGGAGTTTATCAGCTCCTGTGGAATCAACGCCCACTCTTGTGTTAAGGCTGTTTCTAGATCATGAGTGTTTCTAGGAGGGGGTTGGAGGGATGAGATCCGCCGTCCTAGATTGTCCCATACATGCTCAATGGGATTTAGGTCTGGAGATCAAGCTGGCCAAATCATCCGAGCAATTGCATGGTTTGGGAGAAAAGTGTCGACCACACCAGCCCTATGTGGACGGGCATTATCATACAAAAATATGTTGTTCCTTTAAATTTGAGAGTCAGTGTGTGTATATATATATAATATATTAAAAATAAAAAAGGCATATCCTGACCAGGAGCACATGTGCTTTTCAGAAGGCAGAGCGCCATCCGGTGAAACAGATATCAACTATTCATCGATTTAGCCTGTTCCCTGATATTTGGCCAACCCAATTTCTTGATAAATCAAGAAAAGCCATCCACGAACGCGTTTCGCACTGTTGGCGGTCGTCAGCGTGGAGTAGGCTGTACCACTGCGACCAAAAATAATTTTGGCCCCAAAGGTTTCCTGAAAAACCAAGAATATATAAATAAATATCCTGACCTCTTAAATGAGCATCATAGATATCAGAGCGACATGCATCTAGTGGAATAAAAATTATTCCCCGTATATTCATCACTTTCACACAACTCTGAAACTTTATGCTTTACCACTAATTAGATAAATTTCTGTGATATCTTGAATTTATTTTGGTTGAAAAATATTTTTGAATATTTTAGAAAATTCACAATTATGAAGAGAAGTATTATATAGAGACTACACCACAATTGTAGGTGGTTGGACTTTGATTAATTCATGTTGGAGACTTTATCAAGCTCTTCGTATATAAGAATAGATTGGATGGAAACAAGTTCGAGAAAAGACAATATGAATCAAATAGCTTACAGAATTATTGTCTGAATCCCTATATACATGCTAAAAGGTAAAATCTCCTTATGTTTTGTCCATGAGTGTATATTGGGTATCTCGTTTGTCTTCAATAAAGGTCACTTTGTATCAAATATCTTTCAGAGTTATTGTTTGAATCCTAATATACATGCTAAAAGGTAAAAATTCCTTAAGTTTTGTCCGTGGGTGTATATTGGTTATCTCGTATGTCTTCAATAAAGATCACTGTAATATCTTTCAGATTTATTGTCTGAATTCTGATATACATGATAAAAGGTACAACTTTCTTAAGTTTTGTCCATGAGTGTATATTGGTTATCTCGTGTGTCTTCAATAAAGATCACTGTAATATCTTTCAGATTTATTGTCTGAATTCTGATATACATGATAAAAGGTACAACTTCCTTAAGTTTAGTCAATGAGTGTATATTGTGTATCTGTTTGTCTTCAATAAAGGTCACTTTGTATCAAATATCTTTAAGAGTTATTGTCGGAATCCCGATATACATGCTGAAAGGTATAACTTCCTTAAGTTATGTCCATGAGTGTATATTGGGTATCTCGTTTGTCTTCAATAAAGGTTACTTTGTATCAAATATCTTTAAGAGTTATTGTCGGAATCCCGATATACATGCTGAAAGGTATAACTTCCTTAAGTTATGTCCATGAGTGTATATTGGGTATCTCGTTTGTCTTCAATAAAGGTTACTTTGTATCAAATATCTTTAAGAGTTATTGTCGGAATCCCGATTTACATGCTAAAACGTACAACATCTTTAAGTTTTGTCCATGAGTGCAGCTGCGGGATGTCAAATAAATAGAACATATGCTAATTGTCATTCTGCTGTCAAACCATGTCTTATCCTCATATCCTCTTTATGACAATAAAACGTCGTGATATGATAATATGACTTGTAAAGGGAATTTCTTTTGTTACAAAATACGCTATAAACTACATGATTTGTCTGCAATCGGGCACCTCTACACTAGTTTTAGAAAACTCGGAACGCCCACTTGGGTTCAGCCTCTTGCCTGTCCAGGACAGTATCACGTAGTTCTATTCATGAAAGTTCTCGAGTCGGCTAAATCGATGTTTTAAATAGGAAGCATTAGAGTGCCATCTGTATTTAGAAATGCGAATTATTCAGGACGAATGAATATTTTTCAAATTTAACAATTATCGACTACCTTTACTGTAATAACAAATATTGTAAAATGGATGACACGCTATCCGAAAGACCAATATTCCAGAGTAAAGTTGACAAAAGATGGTTGGACTCCAGCTGCCATGTGTCAGGTGCCAAAATCAGCATCGTGTGTCAGGAAGGACAAAGTCTGGTCACATCTGCGGCAAGTAGAAGACGCGGCGACTTGCCTCCGGGCGTGTGGATGATCCTGCAAGACGGTGCCAGGAGAGCCTGACATCGGAGCGGCTTACAAAGCAGTGTAGTCCAGACTGGACTTGTATAGTGTGTGGAAGGGAATGTTTAACAAGAGTGATATCCACGGCGCTATATGATTCTTTTGACAATGAAGTTGAAAGAAATTTCCACTTATTGTACTCCTTCTGTTAAGTGCAACCTATAATAAAGCTATAACTTTTGCAGCATCCTTACGAACTCACGGGTGTATCTTTGTGGCATCCTGATTAGACAAAGAACACGAACAGCGTCTGGGTACGACGTAACAATATGTTTCACATTTATTTTTGTCAGTTGTTTGCAGAATATTAAATACTCGAAGTATATATTTGAATGTTTATTTACTCTACGCAAAACCTATATACACGATTCGCTTGAACACATTTACCAAGAATTCCTATACAGTACTGGAATTATAACCCAAAGTCTCTCCATAAAACTATTAGAGAGAGCGACCTGGTAAATTGAACTGGCGAAACCACTGGGAATGATGAGCCAGGCCCTTCCAATACTTGAATAATTTGAATCCTATTTATCGCAGAGAAGGTCGGTTATTGGCCCATGGCCGTCACTGTACTGACGGTGTCTTGTGCCAGAAGATCTATATTGTATTTCTTGAAGGTAAATACTCATTTGAACAATATTCACTCGTACAAAAAATCCGCTGGTCTGCTTGGTATGATGAAAAGGTTAGAAAGGTAATTTGGACGTTCTGTAGTGTTACTATGTTTTGGTAGGAATTCTAAATGATTGTATTAGTAGAACAATTCCCCAGCTCTACCATCCATTCTTGACGAATACCTGACTAAGCTAGGTGAGCTGTCCAGGATTTCTTTGTGTCCACTCACATGCCTTCACAAAGAGAAATGCGTAGGGATTCTACATGTTGAAATAAGGTACTACACGCCTTGCAATGATCTACAATTTTGACATCTACATCCCCGCTTCATCCGCACAATGATCAGGAATGAATTGTACAAAATTTGTGTTTCTGTTTCTCTATGAGTTGATCAAAATTGAGGTCATTTCATGAAAAATTGTTTTATTTCGAAAAAAGAAAATAATTTCTATTGTCATTACCACAAATGATTAATATATGAATCAAAATATCTTCTAATATTGCAAAATGTATGAAATAATAAAGTTAAAGGAAGTCTGAGGACCACAGAAATATATGTGACAACCATGCCTCCCTGTCACTTTCCATAGCGGGACTTCAAAGATCCGACCTTTGACCCCATAGAGGACACACCAAATACAAGATGAGCCTGGGATTTGTTAAAGACAGTTGGGTTTGGGTATCAAACGAGATGTCGTTGAACTGGACAATCTCAATACTCTAGCCGCGCCAACACTTATTTTCTAGGGCAGTAGCCTTCCTTGTCACTTCTAACCTCAAAATTGTTTATTTCTTATCCCCTAATATACCATATATATGAAAAAATAATACAAAATTTCGCGCCAGTAGCTTCAAAATGTAATCATTTTCTGTCTACTAGGTATAACCAGGATGATAAAAGCGTTAAAACACGTCTGCACAATGTTGCTAAAAGCAGAGCTTGAAAAGAAATATCTAAAAAATCTTTTGATATAACTTAATCTTATATTTTAATACCATAACACAGTTTCCAGATCGAACAAATTAAGCTAAACATAAACATGACACCATAAACTAGAATGTATATGAGTTAACCGTATAATAAAACATCATATCGTGAAGTGTGACACATTACAACAAAATGACAATTAGAAGAACAAAAGAAAAAAAAAAACAATTACAACGCTATCTCAATTAACTCCTCGTTTGGTAGCAGACGAAACTGGCCTCAATTCCAGGAGTGCCGGTTGTCGATAATGAGCCACTTTGGCAGGGCCAGATAAGACTATTTAAATTATATCCACTAGGCCTAATCCCTCTATCGGAGATAACAGACGCGCGGCTTAATTATCACTGATAAGGATTCGTTATGCCATCCACGCCATCTATGATCCATTGGGGGAACTATTTTTACCCTGTTTGTCGAACAGTCGTTTGATATCAAATATTTGTTTATAGAACTGTTTTCATTTGTTGATACACAGTCTGATTTTCTTCCTTTTATTGTTTTGATTGATTGTACATTTACCATTATAAAGTCATAATATTCACCATAATGTATTTATTATTTATATATCCTTGAATAGTACTATATTTTATATACTTGTAATTTACTCCTAACAGATGAAATAATTATATACAATTTTGTTTTCATAATATACACTGATGGACAAAACTTAAGGAAGTTGTAGCTTTTAGCATGTATATAGGAATTCAGAAAATAACTCTGAAAGATATTTGATACACAGTGATCTTTATTGAAGACACACGAGATAACCAATATACACTGATTGACAAAACTTAAGGAATTTGTACCTTTTAGCATGTATATCGGGATTGAGACAATAACTCTGAAAGATATTACAGTGACCTTTATTAAAGACAAACGAGATAGCCAATATCCACATATTGACAAAACTTAAGGAATTTGTACCTTTTAGCATGTATATCAGGATCGAGACAATAACTCTGAAAGATAATTGATACACAATGACCTTTATTGAAGACCCCGAGATAACCAATATCCACTCATGGACAAAACTTAAGGAATTTGTACCTTTTAGCATGTATATCGAGATTCAGACAATAACTCTGAAAGATAAATGATACACAGTAACCTTAATTGAAGACACACGGGATAACCAAGTGTGAACAAAATTAACTCTGTCTCCTTATAACAAACAAACGACTGATGATATAAAATACTTTACACTTCCTTGAGTTTTGTTCATGAGTAAAGAGACGTTGGGGAAAGTACCAACTATATTTTATAGATATCTAGCCATATAGAATATTTATTGTTATGTGCTCTCCATGGTCAAAATAACTACCCTCTCACGTGTAACCCCAATACACCTTCATTTTATTATAAGATAAATAAAGCTTCCACGGCTAGGTTTCTTGTACATTTTATTTACAAGCTTTAGGACTTGTCAGTCCTTCAACAGGAGTATCACGTTAATAAATTAATGATAAATACTATTTTTATTTACAAATTATTATTTACATATTTTCAAATTAAATTAAATTAATTTAATTTTAACCCCCAATCTCTCAATATATAAACAGGTGACTAGATATCCCTGGTCAAATACTATACAAAACATACAGAGAGAATTATTAAAATAATAATGATATTAAAATTCTAACAAAGAGGATTTTACTTTACCGGTTACTATAGATAATATCGTTTGTCCACACATGTGAAACCATACAGAACAAACTTCTAATAAAAAGATACCAGAGAGATGGGTTAGGTATTCATACTCTCTAGCGAGGTTGGACTGTTGCAATAACTGTACAGGCCACAGGGTAAACCTTATCATGCAACTACAGACTCAAACATCGATGGACTTCACCCTAGGGATGATATATCCATTATAACTAGCAAATGATATTATAAAGTCAATGAAGGGTCGGTGGAAGGATGGTCTAAACCGTTGGTTCAAATCTCGTATTGGCCACCTTTTTTCTTATTAAAAAAATAAATTCTCCAATGGCGTCCGATTCTAGCAAAATTCTAACCCCATCAGCGATTGCAAGTAACCAAACGGGGCTCTGACACATTTGTAAGTGCAAAGTCGAACTGCTTTTCACATGTGTAGACATATGGTGCACTTACAGTAAAAGCAGTCGTCTACTTCTACCCACCATGATTATCATGGCCTGTACCACGTGTACTAGGGATAAGCAAAAAAAAAAGTTAATGAATG
>CP092864.1:202874664-202886256 GCA_030710605.1 Cordylochernes scorpioides | reverse complement strand
AATATGATTTATATATTTATAAAGAGATAGCGCTTACCTTTCTGTTTTAAAATATTCGAAAGAGTTCCTATTTATAAATTAATAGATTTCTTCGCCTTTAAGAAAGAAATTCTACGGCTCCATTCAAGGCCGAAATTAAGGTCGAATGGCTTAAAACTGAGTCTCTCAGATTGCAAACATATGACAATTCCACCTCTCTCTCTGAAAACCAGCATACATAAAGAACATATTCTTAGGACTTAAGATAGCAGCTCTGGGGGCTTCGATACTTGAACGAGCTGTTTGACTCTTTCCATGAGCTGATATTTCAATGTGGAGTCATTTAACACGGAAGACATGACCTTTGTTTTAACCATCTACAATACTTTACAATTTGATTTCATTTAACTAAATTTGCATACCAACCCTTTGTACATATATCAATTGTGTTGATATATATATTTTTAATCATTTCATCTAACTAACTTGCATAATAATTCTGTACATATTTAAAATATATTTCTTTTCTTTCAAAATATTTGTTTATCTTTAAAGTGCAAGTGTCCCTAGGGGGACATAGCGCTCTAAGCCAAAATAAAGAATAAAGAATCTACAACAAAATGTTGAATAAATACATTTGAACTTCCATTGAGGATTATACAGTAACTCTTCCTTGAGCTGATATTATGATGTGAAGTCATTTGTGTTGACGTAAGAGATGACCTTTGTTTTGAACATTTACAGCAAAATGTCAAACAATGAAAGCAATAAGGACATTTGAACTTCCATTGATGGTTTTCCAGTAACTCTCTCTTCGAGTTGATATTATAATGCGAAGTCATTTGACGGAACGATGACCTTTATTTCAACTTTCTCCAGAAAAATGTCAAATGATGCGAGCAATAAATACATTTAAACTTCCATCAATAAACATCAAGTGAAATGAATCGTCCTTTATAATAACCTAAACACCGATGCCATGAAATTAACACCTTCCGATAGCATTGTTATCTTATATATGCACACACAGCTAATTATATTTTATAATTAACATTTCATTAAGAAATTTCTATCTTAACATGTCTACACTTGAGTACAACTCAATGTTTATTTACAAACTTCGACCTAATATCCCGAATTTACATAAATATACCCTATGTAATATAGTTGAAAACACCAAGCCTTCAGGGATGAGGCTCTTAAAATATTTTTTAATTCACAAATCTTTATCTTTCAGGCATAAGGGCTCTTCTACTGAGCGTGATACATTGTATCACTCTCTCTCCTATTTATTCTGTATTTAACCTTATATAATTTTATATGGACTTTGTAATAAATCAGTTTCAATCCCAATCTCTCTCTCCTGTAGAAGGGTCCTCGTCTCCTAAAGCTAAAGATTTGTAAATTAAAAAATTCTTTTAAGAAACATATCCCTGAAGGCCTGGTCTTTTACCTTTATATTACTCCAAGGGATTATTTTATGTATTGTGATACCCTATGTAAACGAAGAAAAACTTATACCTTCGGGACATATCAAAACTGGAGGAAAAGGTCGAAGTTGTTTGCATTCAATTTTTCTACCTTCGCCAAGGAAAATTCGCAAAGATTTATGGGAGCAATCCATTTCCGAATTGACAGAAACATGGAAATCTACGGGCCATTAGTTCTAGGATCGATTCTAGGGGCTTCACACCTCTTTCTCTATATATTAGCATTATGTAACACCTTATTATATATATAACAACTTAATGGCACGCCTGACAGCAGGCAGGTCTACACGAATTATCTTCTGTTTTTTTAAATCTATGGGAGTAGTGGGGGGATATCTTTATGACTTTTTATACCTTTTTATTTACGTGTCTTTTTTTTTATGGTTGTTTCTTTTTTTATGAGCGTTTTTTTTTGTTGAAAGCCCTTTTTTCAAGGTTTTTTTAGAGTGCGATTGCTAATAATAAATGCCTTTATCGTTGTATATGAAACACTTCAGTTATCATGGTAATCTATATTATTATTATGTTTTGTGTATGTATAAGACACATATAAATAATTACAAATTACATTGAGAAATTCGAATTTTGAGGTAAGGGGCTCTGGCACATTTGTAAGTGAAAAGTCAAACTGCTTTTCACATGTGTAGACATTAAAAATAAATAAGGCATCTCCTGACCACGAGCTAAATAAACGTTTAGTTTATTTTTGCTCCGCTAGATGGCGCTCTGCCATCTAAAAAGCACATGTGCTCCTGGTCAGGAGATGCCTTATTTTTAATATCAACACCTGACCCACTTATCTTTTATTTTTTAAATTGTTTTTTTTTTCATGTGTAGACATGTGGTGCACATACAGTAAAAGCAGTCGCCTACTTCTACATTCTATGATTATCATGGTCTTTACCACGTGTAATAGGGATAAGCAAAAAATAAAAATAAAAACAATTTTGATGTATACTAGGACTTACCTCGTAAAATCCTTACCTTGCATCTTCGGATGATCCTTTGTTCGGAATGTTGAGAAGAGAGTTATAGAGACAAAGGTTTGATAGAATAATGATGAAATGATTTACAAAATTCAAAAGAGTGTATTAAAAAAACCTCATCAATTAACTTTTAAATAGATTTAAAATGTATGCTGTGAGGTAGGAACATATTATACTAAATATATAATATATGAAGGAACACAAAGTAATAAGACCAAATCCAAATAAATAAATAGTGTGTGACGTTTCGGTAACAGCGTTGTTACCATCTTCAGACAAAAGTACTGTATGAGAAATTTTAATACAGCATGTTTTAAATAGATGTTGTGGTAGAATTTCTCATTCAGTACTTTTGTCTGAAGATGGTAACAACGCTGTTACCGAAACGTCACACACTATTTATTCATTTGGATTTGGTCTTAATACCTTGTGTTTATAATATACTAGCCGAATGACCCGGGCAACGCCCGGGGTTTACCCGATTAAATACTTTTATTCAAATACTATTCGTTACAATTATAAATTGGCGCCGTGGATGTCATTCTTGTATAATATATAAATGAGTTTTAAAAATTGTAAAAAAAAAAAAATGCATCGGCTGGGAATCGAACCCGGGGCGCCCGCGTGGCAGGCGAGCATCCTACCACCGAACCAAAAGCAAACGGTGACAGAATTAAGAACGCATGACGCTGATAACTGTATATAGAATAATTCAAATTGTGCCTTATCAATATATGAAGGAATTTGAAATATATTTACACCTTTATATTTACATATTTTCTCTCTCTTAGAATTTAAAAAACGTAACTTAAAGTTAAACTACTGTATATTGTAAAACGAAAATTGCAATTATACCGCGAATGTTTCTTTTAAACAAAAATCGAAATCTATTTTAAAGAGAAATAACGATTATTTCTAACTTTAAGGATGAAGTATGATAGGATGAATTGCGAAGTTAGAAATAATCGTTATTTCTCTTTAAAATAGATTTCGATTTTTGTTTAAAAGAAACATTCGCGGTATAATTGCAATTTTCGTTTTACAATCATCAGCCGCGTTATATTGTATTTTAAATGTATTATAAGCTACTGTATATTGTCAAAAGTACAAAATGGTGAAATGAAGAGTTTTTTTGTAAAGTTTTTTATTCAGTCGAGATTTTGAGCATTTCTATCCTACAAGAGTAAAAATGAGAATTCCTGTAGAAGGCGGAAACGCCTGTAGGTTTGATTGGTCGACCCTACGGAGCCAGACCATAATGGCGGGCGCGAGGGGCTAAACAATGGCCTCTCGGTGCATGGAGAATGCATCATTTCCTTGTTGGCTGGGTTACCTGGATGTCAGCAATGGGTATGCTATCGCATGCTCCGGTTTATGGACCGAAAGGTCTGGGTGGCCACTGCTCCTAGGATGTAGAAGGTTAGAAATACTCAAAAGCTTGGCTGAATAGAAAACCTTACAAGAAACGCTTTACCTCACTATTTTGTATTTTTGATAGTTTACTACTTCAGATGTTTATTCAACTTATGATATGAATTCAAACTAGTGTATCTTTGAATATATATACACACACAAGCCTTTTTATTGGGGCATCCAGCCCTATACATGATTCCCCTCTACAGGATTTAGCAAAGGAAGATATTTCAAAAGTAAAAACTAGAATACAAGAAGTAATAAGGAAAAAGAAAAGAGAGAAGAAAGAAAAAAAAATATATTTAACCATATATACAAAAAATAAACATACAGAGCAAAAAGAACCATACATGATTAAATATTTAAATTAAAGTACCAATGTTTAGGATATGTCAAGGTTAGGATATCATTGAGAGGGCTAGTGTGGAATCAGCCGCGGTTAATCTTCGCCTTCTTCCTCCAAGCAAACCACGACATTCGGCGAATCCATTATTCTCCAACGGACATTGACTGCGGCCTTGTAGAATTTATATAAACCGAGGGAGAGACCCTGATCAACCATCAGTGTGTTCATCCAGCTGCAAATTTGTTGGCAGTCAGGTTGAGACCAGGGTAAGTCACCCAAAATTTCTTTCCTCTGTTTCTCTAAGCAAGATCATCCAAATATTATATGCATAATTTCGTCTTGGATTCTGTTTTTACACAGATCGCAAGTTAGAGTCAAATCAATCTTCCAGCGCTTTGAACGATTTTCTGGGAAGATCGTCCATAGGAGTCTCAGTTGTGCAAAAAATCTTTTAATAGCTAGAGGAATAGTTGTGAATAAATATTGTTCTGCTGTTATTGAATTTTTTTAGGTATTTGAAGTGACTGTAATGTGAAGTATTTAGGATTTTCGCCATGTCGCTTTGGATGCTATTATCTTTGAATATATATAAATAGTAAAAAAAAAAATACAGATATGAAATTGTAATGAGATAAGATAGATAAATTTAAAAAAAGGTATCTCCTTATCATGATTTCAGTTACACAATAAGGAGATTCTCTTTTTATTAATACACCAAAATGCTTCACCGCTAATTTGAGTTTTTTTTTGCTTATCCTTAGTACACGTGGTGCAGACCATGATAATCTTGGTGGGTAGAAGTTGGTGACTGCTTTTACTGTAAGTGCACCACATATCTACACATGTGAAAAATTTGAAGTTATGTGCTACATTGAAAACTAATATTAGTTAGTATTTGTGATGAGGCTTTCACCTTTGGAATTTTCACCACTAATTAGCCAAATTCTTTTCCATATATTTCATCATTGCGGTAGAAACAGAAAGTAATTGTAACAAATATAGAGATAAAAATAATTGATTTTTATTTATGTATGGTTCATCGATAACCCAATTAATATAATTAATGCCTAGCTAGTCTAATTTTTAATTACATTGCGTAAGAGAGATCAGTGCTCGATGTCTTTATATTCAATTATATATATTCTTTCTGCCACACAAACTTGATTCTTATATTTGCGAAGATTTCACTAAGGGTTTTGATATACACTCATGGACAAAACATAAGGAAATGAAAAGTCGCAGTTCGAATTAATTTTGTTCACACTTGGTTATCTCGTGCGTCTTCAATAAAGATCACTGTGTATCAAATATCTTCCAGAGTTGTTGTTGCTAATGAAGAGCCTCAGATGTCTCTTTGTATCTCTATCACAGAAGTCGCTATGTCCTCTATATTTGGTGTGTAAAGCTGCTGTTCTGGGTCCATGTCAATTTTCTACAAGAATGCGGCCATTGCTGGGAATGAGAATATGTGGGTAGGTGTTAGTTACACACCAGGACATTTGTTACATGTCCTGTAGGCTTTGTGTCATCTGGATGTATCATCATTTTTTGCAGTGTTTCATTCTGAGTCTTCAGACTTAAAATTCTGATATACATGCTAAAAGATACAACTTCCTTAAGTTTTGTCCATGAGTGTATATATCTGGTATATATGTATATTTGTAAATATTCAATTCTGAATTTTAATTTGTTTGTTATTTTGCTTGTTTACTCTGTAATAGGCGCAAATATTTCAATATGGCTCCTGGTTGATTAAAAAATAATAAAAAAATAAAATTAAAAAAAGGTGATCGATTGGAGCATTCTGGACAGTAAATGGCGCAGGAAGGGTTCACCAATGATGAGCCAGACCATCTTAGTATATTCTTTTATTACAGAAAAACACCGTAGAAAATTCCTAAGAAAATAGCGTTAAAAACCTTCTATATTTTTTATTCTAAGAGAATCTTTTGACAAAAATATTCTGCAAAACAATTCTTAAAAAAAATTCAATTATAAATAATTTCAAACAACTATATCTACAAACCCTCTTTTTTAAACAATCAACAAATTTTAAAGCAACAATTCACTAAAAAACGTAAAAAGGAATAAATAAAAAAATAAACAGGAAAAAGAATGGATACAGAATTCAATTGAAAGTGTATACAAAAAAGCCCATTATTTTTTAACCAATTCAACCGTAAATGCTTTAAATAGATTCTTTATCATTATGTGAAAGATAATTTTTATTTTTAAATTAAATTATAAGGACACTAATTAATTCATCCCGGAAAAATTAGTGAAATATTTTTGTAAAATTTGACCACGGAGCTATACTCTGTGAAAAATAAATATTTTAATTTTATTAAGAGATCTCATACTCTCCGAAGAGAAGAAAATTCTATAATCTATACATTGATTAACTTTTAATCTCAAAAGAAGAAACAATTCGACAAATTGTTGGAAAGAATGAATACATACCGACTTGTTTGTAGTAATAGAATTTAAATTTTCTTCAGGAGGTAGGTGGAAGGATGGTCTAAACCGTTGGGTTTTGACCGCTACGACCCGGGGTCGAATCCTGCATTGGGGATTTTTTTCTAATTAATAAAATAACCCAATGGCCCCTGATTCTCTTTCAAAAGTACAGCCCCACCAGCGAGTTAAAGTAATCAAGTGGGGCTCTAGCACATGTTGTAAGTGCAAAAGTCGAACTGCTTTTCACATATGTAGACATGTGATGTACTTACAGTACCCACCATGATTATCATGGCCTATATCACGTTTACAAGATATAATATATATATATTTCAATATTGTCGATTTCTAATTTATTGTTGGTATTTAAAATAGTTAATTTATTCATAATATCATTGTAATTAAAAAATGATTTTACGCATACATTTTCTAGACACATTTAATGATAAAAAAAAAAAGTTGAGAAAATTCTTCTTATTTAAAACATAATGTTATGATTAAATAAAAAGGGAGCACACATTTGTATACAAAAAGTGTTCGTGATACAAATTTCAATATTGAAAGCTTTTAAGGGAGGTCTATCTTATTTTTATGAAGAATGCTACTAGATATTTCGCAAATTCTCACATAAGATAATTTAGGTTCTGAATTTTAAATTTTAAATACACTCATGGACAAAATGTAAGGAGGTTGTACCTTTTAGCATGTATATCGGGGTTCAGACAATAACTCCGAAAGATATTACAGTGGCCTTTATTGAAGACAAACGACCTAACCAAGTGTGAACAAATTGTCTTTGTCTCCTTAAAAAAATCGACCGGTGACATCAAAGACTTTCCACTTCCTCAAGTTTATCCATGAGTGTAAATATATATATCTAACGCGAGAATATAAATTTAAAATTCGTAGCAGCACCATTACTGGCTCTCAACATTTAGAACGACTCGAAAAAATATATGCAGCTTCAATTGTTCTATAAGCTGTTGTATTTATTTCCCGCTCCTGGCTTCAAAATTATGGTTTTTATATAATGTTTTCCTTCAAGTGTTTACCTATTTGTTCTTTATGGCTTTATTTCCTGGTGTTTTTTTTATATGGTTTCACCTAAAGTCTATTATTCTATATGGCTTTATTTCCTAATGGTCGTTTTTATATAAGGTTTCATTTCAAGTGATTATCTATTTTCTATATGGCTTCATTTCCTGATGGTGGTTTTTATATATGATTTCCTTCGAAGTGTTTACCTATTTGTGCTATATGGCTTCATTTCCTGATGTTTTTTTATATAAGGTTTCACTTCAAGATATCTATTTTCTATATGGCTTCATTTATTGTGATGGTGTGGTTTTTTATATAAGGTTTCTCTCTAAGTGTTTACCTATTTGTGCTATATGGCTACATTTCCTGATGGCTTTTTATATGGTTTCACCTAAAGTCTATTATTCTATATGGCTTCATTTCCTAATGGTGTCGTTTTTATATAAGGTTTCATTTCAAGTGATCATCTACTTTCTATATGGCTTTATTTCCTGATGGTGGTTTTTATATAAGGTTTTTATCAACGTGTTTACCTATTTGTGCTATATGGCTTTATTTCCTGATGTTATTTTTTTTATATAAGGTTTCCCTCTAAGTGTTCAGATATATTTCTATATGGCTTCATTTCCTAATGGTAGTTTTTATTTAAGGTTTCACTAAGTGTTCATTTATTTTTCTATTTGGCTTCATTTCCTGATGGTCGTTTTTATAAATGATTTCCTTCGAAGTGTTTACCTATTTGTGCTATATGGTTTCTTTCCTGATGTTATTTTTATATAAGGTTTCACTTCAAGTGCTCAAATATTTTTATATAACCTCATTTTCTTGATGGTGGTTTTTATATAAGGTTTCCCTCCAAGTGTATAAATATATTTCTATATGGCTTCATTTCTTGATGGTGGTTTTTGTTCAAGGTTTCTCTAAGTGTTCATTTATTTTTCTATTTGGATTCATTTCCTAATGGTGGTTTTATATAAGGTTTCTCTTCAAGTATTTTTCTTTTCTTTTCTATATGGCTTCATTTCAGGATGCCTTCAAATCAAATTATATTCTATCACTAATAGAAATAAAACTTAATTGACGTATATGTGTGGTGTCTGCTATATTTTAAAGTTAAATATAATTTATTCGAAGCTTGCTTCTCAGCTCTAACTTACCTGACTTTAACCTTCTAAAAAGATAACTGGAGAGATGCCCTAAACAAGTTTAGCATTCTGTTTAAGATATTTAATAATTTTAAAGTTTGTAATTTTCTTATAAATAAAATATTATTTATATAACATACTAGACGGGTGACCCGGGCTTCGCCCCGGGATTGACCCGTGTGCATATCTACCCGAGTGATATATATTTAGATAAGATTTTTTTTATAATTGTTTGTTATTAGCATTATCTATTTCTTTACATCAGCATAATATAATCTAATCTTTGATAGAGGGCGCTGTTAGTGAGCTAAGTAGAATAATTTGAATATATAGTTTTAATAATTGATTTATACATTTTTTTAAATAGCCTATCGTCTTCCCCGTATTTTTTACCTATGTATGGAAATTTTGGTTTGAATTAGTGAACTACTGCGAATTTGTATACTGCACACACAAACAAACAAACATACAAACATTGATTTATATATATAGATATATAAAAATGTTTTATAATATTTAAAGAAAGTTATAGAAAAATTTGATGTCGAATTGATGTCAGTATAGCAAGACTTTACTGAACAATAAA
Source organism: Cordylochernes scorpioides (assembly GCA_030710605.1). Classification (NCBI taxonomy): domain Eukaryota; kingdom Metazoa; phylum Arthropoda; class Arachnida; order Pseudoscorpiones; family Chernetidae; genus Cordylochernes; species Cordylochernes scorpioides. The sequence continues at coordinate 202,876,816 of CP092864.1, read as the reverse complement.
GGTTCTGTCTTTGCTTTTCCCCCCATTTAATAGATGTTTTAGTAAAAACATAAACATCCTCGATAATGAGAGGCGAGTTGCCCCTTTAAATATTGCAACAATAAAATAATTATAAATCCAATATATGCATCTTTTTTGAATATATATATATATATATTGTTCAATATTAATTAATTATGAGTGAAGATGACATATATTGTGTATGTTCAAAATAAGAACATTTCATAGCTCCAGTTCAATACCATAATATATCATATTATCCTTAATATATTCCTTTTATTATGTCCTTTAATTTTATATTCTAATGTAATTACATATTTTTTTTATCGAACATTTGCATACATAGAACAAAAATAGATGATTAAGTATTTTGAACAATACATTTTTACAGTTAAGGGTCATTACAAAACAAAAAGGAAATATTTTCTTTTGAATATTAGTGCATTGTGTTCATATATGAACAAATAAGGTTTATAAAAAGTTAAGAAAAACCTTTACGAATAAAATAAAGTTACATGAGGACGATATTAATGTACCAAAAGTGTGGCACCTCTCACCTTAACTATGCATTGAACAATGCTTTGGCCAGGATAATCATGGTGGGTAGAAGTAGGCGACTGATTTTACTGTAAGTGCACCACATGTCTACACGTGTGAAAAGCAGTTCGACTTTGCACTTACAAATAAATATGCCAGAGCCCCGTTTGGTTACTTGCCCTCGCTGGTGGGGTTGGACTTTTGCAAGAATAGAGGGACGTAAAGTGAAGACAAAGAATAAGCATATCAGTTTTTTAAAACACGTGTAAAATTCAATCTGTATATGTTGTGGCTCATTATTCATCATTATTTTCACGTTTTATATTGAGATTAAAATCATAATGCATCATGATGCATCTTTTGGTATTATATATTCTTTACTATGATCTCAAGATGACGAACATTATATATATATGAGTATTAGAATTATTCAAGAATAAATTATGTAAAATATAATAAATTGTGAGTCACAGATTTTGAATATCAAATATAGGTTAATCATTAAGTAAGAAAAGCAAGCTGATTATGTCTTGAAAAATACCATTAAGATAAGTTCAAAATATATATATTTGTTAGTTAATTTAAAACATAAGAGAGAAGTTTATCTTCAGTATATTTTTTAATAAATAAATAGGTAAAATAGAATAGTAAAAATCTCTAGCGGAGCTTTGGCCGTTACGCGTCATAAATATATATACATTTATACAAAAAAAAAAAAAAATATATATATATATATATACATATGTTACGATATTAGTAAAAATGAAATAATTGATTTTAAAGAAAGGTTTATTATTAAGTAAAATCGTTTGATAAAGAATTAGAAATATTTATTATCAAGTAGTTTATTTTTAACTCTTGAGTAAAATATACACATTAATATTTTTCACCTTTAATATAGAATTTGTAATGTTAATTATATATTATATTATGAATAATAAAAAAAATATTTATTATTTACAGATAACGTCCTCAAGAACTGAGAGACTAAAGGAAACATATATAATTTAAAATAAAAATAGCATCTCAATAATAATGATAACAATTTTTATATTTAATAATAAATAAAATTGAATATAGGTGTTTCATAAATATATATATCATATGATATATATATGTTTTTGGCACCTATTTTTGTGGAATAGGTGACTATATAGTTATATAAATATATAAATAAAAGAATTATTTATATACGTGTATAAAATGTTCTGCCAACGTAATAATCTATGAAAATAAAGGTTGCCCTCCGTTAAAATCAACGTCAATAAATGACGTCTAGTTTGAAGTCGATTTTGATAGGAGAGGCGACTTTTTATTCTTATAGATTATCATCCTCCCGGCAAAAATTTGCATATATATATATTAAAAATAAAAAAGGCATATCCTAACCAGGAGCACATGTGCTTTACAGATGGCAGAGCGCCATCTGGTGGAACAGAAATCAACTAAACGTTGATTTAACCTGTTCCCTGATATTTGGCCAATCCAATTTCGTGGTAAATCAAGAAAAGCTATCCACGAACGCTCTGCCATCTGTAAAGCACATGTGTTCCTGGTTAGGATATGCCTTTTTTATTTTTAATATCAATACCTGACTTTTGATTTTTTTTCTATT
>CP092864.1:202835776-202874564 GCA_030710605.1 Cordylochernes scorpioides | reverse complement strand
TTCTTGTTTTGTTCGTACAGAATTTTCCTTTTAAAATAAACGGTGATATAATTAGCTTATTCTCATGTTGCTGAGAAATTCTTATGAATATTATATAGAAGGGCGTACCTGGATCTGGTGCAATAAATTGATAAAGAGGGAGCAATATCTCGAAAAATTTGAGAAAAAATTGTTTGTTCTCTTTACAGATCCACGTACGCCCTTTTATATAATTATATGACTATATTTTCAAAATATTATAGAGCATATAGCCATTCGTATTTAGAATAGATTAATAGAGAAGAGAGATATTTAAAATGATTTATTAATTGCTCATATAAGATTATATAATGTTATATATATAAATATTAATAAAGAGAGAGAGAATTATCTTCATAAATATATATTCTTAGATATTAAGTTGGAGACCTATCAATCTTTGTATAGACGTTTATTACCATTTGAAATTCCGGTGATCCACACTGTCGCCCTTTAAAAACGGTAGAATGTTTATTATGTCAGCAATAGTTACCCAGAAATTATTTGAAAGAGGAAAAATAAAAATCAGGTAAAAGGTTTCTTTTAATTTTGAATTTGCAAGAAATCGAGAGCTTGCAAATTCAAAATTAAAATAAACTTTTTACCTGATTTTTATTTTTCCTCTTTCAAATGTTTATTATATATATAGTGATATTAAAATAAAGGTTTTACTTTATATAGGGTTTATATGAAGTATTCAACTTTAATAAATTGAAATACAGTATAACCTACACAATTATGGTAGTCCCTCTATATTAATAAATACGTATTAAAAAACACTACACTACGGACCTAAACTACGTCGGTGAACGAGTGGGTAACACCCTCGATTCCCGACAGTCATGAACCGGGATTGAATCCCACGTTAACCTTTTTTTTTAATATGTGAATAACCTTCACATATCATTCATTGTTGCAATTATCATAAACTAGGTTTCTCTTTTGAACGGTACCTAAAAATGAATTTGAAACCAGGACACTACGGACTTCTTGTCAGAGTTATACTTCTTTCTCAAATAAAATTGAAATATATGTAAAATCAGAGGCATTTGTCAACATATGTAGGCATTTTAGAAATTAAGATGGAGAATTATGTTATAGATTTATTTCTAAAATATATTCATATATTGATTTAACTCATTTATAAAAAAAACTTTCTTGATTTACCTAGATATATCCCGGGGCACATGCTAAGATTGGAAACTGGAAGAATCTCACTGACTGCTACCGCCACAAAATTAACATTGAAATACTACATGAGAATACTGAAAATAGACGAGTACAGACTACCAAAATTATGCTGGAACAGACTGAAAGAAGTACATCAAATGTCAAAAACTTTATAGGATTATACAAAACCGTTAATGATATAATCAACTGTTGTGGTCAGTCATGGCTGAACCTCCCAACGAACTATGATACAATTAAAAATAACTTCCTAAGATTATGAAAAAAAAAATAGAACAGCTTATTCAAAAAGACTTCGCTAGACTCGACAATTCGAAATTTTTCAAACTATAAACTTCTCTGTAATTCATTTATGCCAGAACGATACTTGTCATGGAATCTGTCATCGAAGATAATAGCCTTCATAGCACGGACTAGAATTACTTCAACTCTAGATTGAGAAAGTCATATTCTCATCATCAAAAAAAGGAAAACATTCACTGCAGGATTTGTGGAAATATGATATCTGATGAAAGCTCCCACATATCATAGAATGCAAATATTTAGATGAAGAAAGAGAAATAACTCTTAGAAACACCTTCTGGAGATTTAGCAACCCACTGAAGACGCTGAGAACAATTTCAGAAAAGAAAAATATAGCAATAGAACTCTATAATTTCTACAGATTAATTGTAAATAGATTCATACATAAAAGAGGTAGTGAGGAAAATTTTAGAACAGATGTGTCAATAAATCCCTTTTCAAACAAAGGCTCACGTGGGGAAAGGGAGAAAAAATTACTGCATTATTTTGTTGTTGTATGGCGAATCCATACAGGACAATGGGCCCTAATAAAAGCCTTTTTGATGTTTTATATTGATTTAACCATATAATTAATTTCGCAATGCCAGTTTTCTTAAAACTCCAAATAGATATTATAATTTACTTTTCAAAAATATTAGAAACTAAATAATACAATTCAAATAAGTTCTATTTTTTGAAAATTTTTACGTATCATATTTTAAAGTATGATGTTCTTTGAAAGAAAAAATGTCTATACAAAAAAGGTGTTAAAAAGAAATATATTTACTACATACAAATACCTATTTGCACACTGTTACAGAGGAAAACCTACCAAAGAAAGAAATGATATCCCCAACACAAGAAGTCTACAAAAAAGAACTCCTATTTAAGAAATGGAACAAACTCCAAGAAAGCAGACGACTATAATCCCAAATTAAAAGATCGGAGTTAATTCGGCGCGAAAACTCCCTTCGATAGGCGGTAGTCATTTAAAATCCGTGGTACCAGATAAGCTTCCAACTTTGTTGTCGAATTGAAGAGGAAATGAGAGGACATTTTCTTCTGCCGTTATTTTTTCTTATCTTAGAATATGCAACGTCATTATTGAATGGAGGGCTATTCATTTGGTGAAATAGGTCGACAAGAAATTAACGAACCCATTTATTACAATTTCTTATTTGTTCTTTCTTTTGGTATATTGGGTCGAAGTTGTTAACTCTTTTTATCAATTAGTAATAATTACTTATATAATAACCGTGTCTTATATATGGATATGATTATTAGTATCTTTTTTGTTATTTATTATAGATTTTGATAATAATCAATATCTGCATTGTAAAACGACATTTGAAAACCATCTCGAATGTTTTTCTTTTCAACGAAAAATCAAAATTTATTTCATGGAGAAATAACGATTATTTCTAACCTTTGGGATGAGGTATGAAAGGGTGAATTGTGAAGAGTAATGATAAACGGAAAAAAAAGTGTCCAAGGATGGGAATCGAACCCACAGTGTTCCGCTTACCGGGCAGATGCCATGTCCACTAGGCTACCCTGGACATATTTTTACGTTCGTAAATAATAAATTAATTTGCATACTTACCATTTTCTCAAATTTCAGAGAGAGAGATCGATGACTTCATCTTTAAAAAATGAAGGTAGATGATAAGGTACAATTTGGATTATAGATTATAAATTTAAGGTAACAAGACCAAATCCAAATTATTAAATTGTGTATGATGTTCAGTTAACAATGTTGTTGCCATTATTGAGTCTGATGATGATAACAGCGTTGTTATCGCACGTAAAACACACATATACAGTGTGGCAAATAATTTTTAAGAATGGGTTTGTAAAATAAAAAAGAAACAAGCTAATTCAATTTCTACTATTTTTTTTATTCAAAATAATCCCCTCCGGATTCAATACATATGTTACAACGATTTAATAAGGAATTAAATGCCTCTTGCAGGCCACTTTGAGGAATTGCCTCCAAAGTGCTCGTCGCAGCTGTCTGGATGGTCGGGATATCATAAAAAAAGCAACCTTTTAACTTCAATTTTATTTTTGGGAATAAATAAAAGTCACATTGTGCTAAATCAGGCGAGTACGGAGGATGATTCAACACACAGAAGTTATTTTTGGCCAAAAAGCGACGAACAGTGAGTGATGAGTGACTCGGGGCATTATCATGCAGCAAACACCAACTGTCTTCATCGCGATATTCTGCACGAATGCGACGATTTCTAGCAATCAAACGTTTCAAAACGTTTAAATAATACTCTCCAGTAATGGTTTGTCCAGCGGGAACAAATTCTTTGTGGATAATACCTCTACTATCGAAAAAGGTAATCAGCATTGTTTTGATTTTTGATGGCACTTTTCGCGTTTTTTTGGCTTGTGGAGAGTTTTTTGACTTCTATTCGGCACTTTGGCGCTTTGTCTTTTGGTCATACTGAAAACACCATGTTTCATCACCCGTAACAATTGATTTCAGGAAGTTTGAATTATTTTCATAGGCAGAAATGATGTCCCTGCAATGTGCAATTCACACTGATTTCTGCTCGCCCGTTAAAGTGTGTGGAACAAATTTAGTACAGACTTTAGTTTTACCTAAATCTTCATGCAGAATGGTTCGAATCGTTTCTTTGTTGATGTGTAAAACCTCTGCCGTCATTGTTTTCAACAAATTCTCGCACTTTTTCTATACTTTCTGGTGTCTTTGAAGAACTTGGTCGTCCAGTATGCTTATCATCTTCTAGCGTATTTCTTCCATCCGAAAAAACGTTTGTGCCAAATGAAAACATTTGATTTACTCAAACATAACGTACCATAAACTTGCTTCATCAAAATATATGTTTCCGATGCACTTCTACCAAGTTTTGCATTAAATTTAATTACCGCTCTCTGTTCCATCTCAGAATTCCGACGAACAAATATTTTTAATTTTCAAAAATCGCCTGTATGTTTTTAAAGAGTTAACCAAAATGGCTGAAACAAAGCCACGCGCTAGATAAGGCTTCGAATATATATACGCATGCGCAATTTCATAACTGGCTCTGCTATTGGCCTTTATCTAGCGCGAGTCTTAAAAATTATTTGCCGCACTGTATATTTCTAAATTTGGATTTGTACTTGTTACCTTAAGAGAGTTCAAAAAAGAGGATAAAAATAGTAATAATAATGGGAATATATTTTTCTGATTATCTTTCATTTTGGATATATTTATGTAGATCATTTTCAGGTGAATATAATTATAGGTTTTTCTTTGTTTTAAATAAGTACTAATCTTATTTTTATGAAATGATTATAAATCTATATAACAATATTTCGAAAGTTTCTTAGATGTACAAGGTGTGTCCAATAAATAATGAGACCGGTCAAAAAAAAGAATGAAATGATATATTTTTTTAAGTCTATTAAAAAATAGAAAGCTTCAGCTACATTGCGGTATATCACATCACGTGATTACGCGCGCAGTCGATAAATTGTAAGCTTGTAAAAAGAACGCCTTGCATAACAACTTCTAATTTGTAATGGATAGAAAATTCGAACAACAAATTTGTATTCATTTTTGCTACAAAGCTGGGAAATCGGCTTCAGAAACTTTAGATTTGTTGAAATTGGCATTTGGAAATGAAAATGTAAATAAGCCCACCACATTTAGATGGTTTTCATGATTTAAAAATGGAATGGAATCGGTGAAAGATGAAAAGCTTGTTGGACGTCCAATTCTGCACAGAAACCCTGAAAAAGTGAGCCAAATTTCAAATCTGATAAAATAAAATCCACGAATAGGGTTACGGGACATTGAGGAAGAATCGGGGATATCAAAATCATTAGTTGGATCGATAATTGAAGAAGACTTGCAGTTAAAGAAGACACCTTCAAAATATGTCCCTAAAATGCTCACAATCCAACAAAAGAAGAATCGCGTTGAAGTTGCCAAAATAATGCTTGAAATGGTGGAAGATAACCCTAATTAGAAGGAAAAAGTAATAGCTGGAGACGAGACATGGGTTTACGGGTATGACCCGGAAACAAAACGCCAATCCATGGAGTGGAAAGGAAAAGATGAACCAAGAACGAAGAAATCCCGACTTTGCAAGTCAAAAAACAAAGTCTTATTGGTCACGTTCTTTGACATAAAGGGAATTGTGCATTATGAATATCATGAATATCTAGAGGAAGGTAAAATAATCAATAAGAAGTCTCATTTAAACATTATGAGATGTGTACGTGAATCAATTCGTCTGAAAAAAAGTGAAATGTGGAATTTCAAAAATTGGATTATCCATCACGATAATGCACCACCACACACCGCTACATCTGTACTGACCTATTTAGCTAAACACGGCATCCAAATACTTCAACAACCTCCCTATTCCCCAGACCAAGCTCCAAGTGATTTTCTTCTCTTTCCAAAACTCAAAATGGCTCTAGAAGGAAGGAGATTTGACACTAGAGAGTCTATCATAGCGGATTCGAAAAAGGTCTTGAAGAACATCCCGAAAGATGCCTTTTCTAAATGTTTTAAATCATGGGAGAAGAGATGGAAATTATGTATAGATGCAGGAGGGGACTAATTTGAAAAATACTAATAAATATTTGTTTAATCATTCTATTTTTTCTTTATTTTTGACCCAGTCTCATTATTTATTGGGACACGCCTTGTATAGGCGTACATAGAGATGTAGCTTGGCAATTCTGACTTTGAAATAGTGTAGCGTATTCTGAAATAGGTATTTTTCATGAGGCTTTCTAGAAACCAATATGATGATAAAGCATAATATACTAATTATCATAAATATAATTTTTCTTTTTATTTTCTTTTTTTAGGAAAAGATGGAAGAAATTCAAACTAAAACTTATAACCTTGATAGCTTCCTCAGAATCGATTTTCAGATCATCAGCTATCTCAGTATATTAGTACATATCTTAATAGAATATTTTATTTTACACAAATAAATTTACTGGTAATGCGCTTCTTTTTAAATATAATCAAATATTATCTCTACAGACCTTACTGCAATGATATGAGTTATTGAATGAGAGGGCTTGGCTCATCAGTAGTGAACCCTCTCAAGCGGTTTCGCCAAAGTGAGAGGGTTCACTACTGATGAGCCAAGCCTTCACATTCAATAACTCATATCATTGCAGTAAGGTCTGTAGAGATAATATTTGATGATATTTAAAAAGAAGCGCATTGCTAGTAAATTTATTTGGGTAAAATTTTAACGATAGATGGCAATTAAATTTAATTTAAGAATATTTTATATTTGTGAAAGGCGTCTCCTTAGTATGTTATTAGAATTATAATCCTACGTATCAATTAGTTTAATCAAATATAAATCTCCGAAGGATAAATTTATTTATTACACTATTAACGAGTTTACAAGTTTTCGGGTTTTAAACGACCCTTAGTATGCGATTGAAATTTGTTGTCAATCGCGCCATCTAGTGTAATAAATATTAAAAATTGTAAAAAAAAATATTAATACTTTTTTTTCCCGATAGATGTCCCTAGGGGGGTCATAACGCTTTAAATTGAAATAAATGAATGAATATTGAATTTTATTATAAAAAGCACGTAGGTAACTCTGAAAACTTCGCAAGTTGAATATTCGGGTGGATAATAAATAGAAAATCATTAATTATAGCATTATATTAAATTATATATCAAATATGTGAAAACTACCACACACTAATATGGTTGTAGAATGTATTAGAGACTAATTGCTTAAATATTGACAAAGAGAATCTAAAACGGCCATGTATGGTAAAGAACCCCGGTGAAGATAATGAACAACAGCAGGTAATATATATGGTTGTGTAATGTGGCTCTCTCAAAATCTTCATGATTCATGTAGATAAAACGCGTTATTATGCGCCTAGAATTTTGCAAGGTAACACATAGATTCTTGAACGATGTTAAACAAGTTTTACCGCAAATGTTTCTTTCAACACAGAACGAAAATTCGTTATTTTAATTATTTTAAGGAGAAATAACGGCTATTCCTATCCTTAGGGATAAAGAATGAAAGGATGAGAATTGTGAAGAGTAATGATGAACGTAAAAATGAAAGTTTCCACAGGGATGGGAAATTTCTCCTTATAATAATTAAAATAAAGATTTTTTTCCCGTTCTGTTGGAAGAAATATTTGCGGTAAAACTTGTTAAACGTCGTTCCATAACCATAGCCGCATCATATTGTGTATTATAAATTATCATAGATTCTTAATAAAAATTAACCTTGCCGTGGAATGTTCCAGAGAGACATACCTTCGAGAAGATTGTCGCCAACAACAGCTAACCTTGCCGTGGAATGTTCCAGAGAGACATACCTTCGAGAAGATTGTTAACAACAACAGCTAACCTTGCCGTGGAATGTTCCAGAGAGACATACCTTCGAGAAGATTGTTAACAACAACAGCTAACCTTGCCGTGGAATGTTCCAGAGAGACATACCTTCGAGAAGATTTGTTAACAACAACAGCTTACCTTGCCGTGGAATGTTCCAGAGAGACATACTTTCGAGAAGATTGTCAACAACAGCTAACTTTGCCGTGGAATGTTCCAGAGAGACATACTTTCGAGAAGATTGTCAACAACAGCTAACCTTACCGTGGAATGTTCCAGAGAGACATACCTTCGAGAAGATTGTCAACAACAGCTAACCTTGCCGTGGAATGTTCCAGAGAGACATACCTTCGAGAAGATTGTCAACAACAGCTAACCTTGCCGTGGAATGTTCCAGAGAGACATACCTTCGAGAAGATTGTCAACAACAGCTAACCTTGCCGTGGAATGTTCCAGAGAGACATACCTTCGAGAAGATTGTCACCAACAACAGCTAACCTTGCCGTGGAATGTTCCAGAGAGACATACCTTCGAGAAGATTGTCAACAACAGCTAACCTTGCCGTGGAATGTTCCAGAGAGACATACCTTCGAGAAGATTGTCAACAACAACAGCTAACCTTGCCGTGGAATGTTCCAGAGAGACATACCTTCGAGAAGATTGTCAACAACAACAGCTAACCTTGCCGTGGAATGTTCCAGAGAGACATACCTTCGAGAAGATTGTCAACAACAACAGCTAACCTTGCCGTGGAATGTTCCAGAGAGACATACCTTCGAGAAGATTGTCAACAACAGCTAACCTTGCCGTGGAATGTTCCAGAGAGACATACCTTCGAGAAGATTGTCAACAACAGCTAACCTTGCCGTGGAATGTTCCAGAGAGACATACCTTCGAGAAGATTGTCAACAGTGGAACATCCAGACTAAGGTGGACCATTCTTCTCCTTTGCTCATGCATTGTCCTGGCAAGCAGGATGTGCTGACATTAGTTATAATAAATTAGGTAAGTTTCTCTTTCTATACTTAAGTTTTCCATTTTATCGTATTTATGATTAGTATTAGTAAACATCATCAGAGATATGGGCTAAGATGAATAGAACATATTCAATTTGATATGGATCTTATTTACTTATGGTTTCCATTATTAGTTTCAAATTTTCATTTTGGTATCTCAAGGTATTCTACCAAAATTCAATAAAATAGAATTGAACTGCACATATCAGGACATATGTCTAGTTTACTGTCGAGATGGAAAGCAGAATGAGGGTTGAAACTCTTTTAAAATATTATCAAAAGAAAAAAAATATATATATATTGAAACTACTTAGATCTAATATTTTAGTCTACTCGTAATAAGTTCGATAAACTCGATATATATATTTACATAATTATATAAATAATATATACACTAATGGAACAAATTATAAGGAAGTATAGAGTCCTTTATGTATTTCGTTTTTTTTTTCAAGGAGTTAGAGACAATTTTGTTCACACTTGGTTATCTCGTGTGTCTTCAATAAAGGTCACTGTAATATCTTTCAGAATTAATTTCTTAATCCTGATATACATGTTGAAAGCTACAACTTCCTTAAGTTTTGACTGTGAGTGTATATATTCAATATTATAAATATATAAAATATGTAAATAATAATTTGTATATAAAAATAGTATTTATCATCAATTTATTAACGTGATAATCCTGTTGAAGGACTGACAAGTCCGAAAGCTTTAAAATAAAAAGTTGCACAAGAAACTTAGCACTGGAAACTTTATTTATTTTATAATATATATTTATTATTTCGTTCTATAGAAATTGTGAATTATTGCTCACTTATTTTTATTTTAAAAATATATAGTCAATAGAATCCAAATTATTTTATCCACATATCTATGAAATAATTTCATTTTTTACTTTCCCTATAATACTATGCTGCGTATTTAACTTAACCATAATTGAATATATTAATTTATATGGTAAAATCTATTCTGTCTATAAGGTCATTCTATGTTATTAAAATATAACCAAATATATTTTTAAATTAGTTAAATATAGTGTAGAAAAAGGATTCTATAATCAAAATAAATTTGAATGAAATAGATATATACGTTGAACAAAATACTATCATTTTATACCAAGAATGAGCAGTTATATTAACAAGTGATTTTAAAATAGGTAAAATATAAATTAACATAAAAAAAACCTGTTTTATGAACAATTTTATCAAAGACAAAAAAAAAAAATCTAAAAATAATTGCATTTAAAAATTGAAACTAAGAAAAAAAAACTATTATTTTTATATTTCCTTGGTTGTACAAACATTCAAAAGAAGTGTAGCCAGATTCAATTAACAAAAGAACAATTTTTATCAAAGAATTTAAAACATTTTCTTCACACCCCCCAGAAAAAACACGAGAATCTAAAAAGTTGTAAAAAAATTCAAAAGTAAAGCTTCACACAGAAGAAAAACTAACCTTTAAATTTAAATTATAAAAATTTACATTTATTCTTTTTGTGTTTGGGGAATCCTCAATTCTGTATGCCATTCTTAGGCATCGCCTGGTCCTCCCAATATCCCCTTCCCAAACAAAAATAAGAATCTGAAATAAATTGAAATGGTTCCCAGGTAGCTCTCTCTTTTTAAAACAATTTTCCATTTTTGAATTTGTTCCAAATCACACATAGAGATATTAGTGTATCTTTACAAATATTGAATTTTCCTTTGTTTTTTCCATTATCTTATTTGGCCAAAATAAGATATATATGTTTAAATTGAAAGTTTCTTAAATTTATATATATCATGTTTGGTACTTGTTATTAAAGTTTAAAACACATTTAAACTTTATATATTTTATTCAATTAAGATCAAAATTACATAAACATCACAATTAATTATATATCATCACAAACAATTATATATCATAACTACATAACATTAAGACAACTATTTTCAGTTTTGTTTTCATCACCGGTCCAATATTTTTATTTTCACAGACTAAATTATGAGATTAATTTATAAATGAAATATTATGCAAAACAAATAAAAACAACTATATACATCATATCATTATACATTAGATAATATATGAATGAAAATGGTTAATATATTTAATTCATTTTAAATATATTTTATTTTGTAATGTTTGAAGTGTTTAAGAAAAACAATATTTCTGAAGGTCATTAGCAGTTACGTGTCATTAACATGGAATAGAAAATGATGATGAGGGAAATATTTAAAAAAGAGAAAAGCAAGCATAATTACAGAAACAGTGGTCTTTGAAAAAGAGAAAGAAAGATGGTTAATAGATATTTTTTTAGTAATATATATTTCAAATATTTATTAGATAAATAGATTCGTTTTTATTTCATAAGGTATGTATTTGAAAAGATTTTTAAAATATAATTTTTAGTTAAAATAGCGATATACAAATTTATATTATGAAGCCTATACATATATGTATGATATAGAAAGATTTTAGCAAATTTCTTATATGAAAAAACAATAGAAAAAAACATCCGTGGATGGCTTTTCTTGATTTATCGAAAATTGGGTTGGCCAAATATCACGGAGATAGTAAAATAAACGTTTAATTTATTTTTGCTCCACTAGATGGCGCTCTGCCATCTAAAAGCACATGTGCCCGTGGTCAGGAAATGCCTTCTTTATTTTATTATATTAATATATTTTTCTTTGTAATCAATATATATTCAATATGAAAGGAAATTTTTGTAAATATTTTTCTAAGCATTTCTATAAATGTGAAGAGGTTAAAGGGGAAGGACCTTGAAGATAGAGGTTACCTGGCCGACAATCATTGTTCTTGAAAAAGGAGAGACTTCGGCCAGTAGAGGTTTAATTTTTTCGACGTTTGATAAAAATCATCGCTTTTCATAAAGTTTATTAATATTTTAACGCCTTCGCGTAAGTTTATTCATGTTTTTATTTCATTAGTTTATTTTATCATTTTTTCTAACGTGGACAAAAGTTATTGTCGATATGTCAAGAAAAAATAGAAATAGAAAGCTCTTCTATTGCCGAAGTGACTGATATTTCTATATCAGCGGAAGGAGTATAGACTATTAAAAGAATGCTATTTGTGAAAGCAGAACGCAACGTCGAGATAAATATTCAGAATGAAGCTGTTACTTGACGACAAGGAGTTGATGTGACAGAGTCAACAAAAGATGTCTCCTTGCGCTAGGTGATGTCTATAGGTTGTTGACACATTTCTGGTGCCGTCTGATATACGGCCAATTGCATGGACTTTCCCCATCTTCAAAATTCTATAAAAGCTTAAAAACAACATTTTACACTTCAATGAAACACGCTTTACGCAATAAGACCAACAATTTACAGATTTTATGACAACATTGTACATTTTAATCATATTTTTCATTTCAATAACATTTATTACTTTGTGATTCTAGGTCAATAATACGTCATCTACAAGTGAATAAATATTTGTTATTTAAGCGTTAAATTTTGTCATATAAATTATGTTATTATAGTGCAAAATATTGTATTTTATAATGCAAAGGCTATAACGTCTGCAGCCACAGAAATAAAGCCGATTTGTTTTCTAAACTATCTCTTCTTCTTACGATCTTTCCTATATTGGTTTTGAATTTGAAAATTTTTATCATTAATTGAAATATATATGACTTCATACAAAACAATTGTAAATATACAAATTGGGTATTTATTTATTGTTAGGGTACTCCTAATTACAATATACATAATCTAAAAATACCACGTATATTTTCTTTAAACCATAAGAAATTATTGTTCAAATAAAACTTATTTTCTATTCATAAAAAAAAAATATCTATGAATATATAAAATATTATTTTAGATGAAATAAGAAAAAAAAAAGGTTAATGGATTTTTTTTTCAATTAACATCTATGTTTAATTCTATGAAAAATAAATATTTTTTTCTGACCATTGACCACAATGTTTTGTCCCAATATTTATGTAAGTGTGTGGTTTCAGGGTAGATTAGACACATCCGGATAAACTCTAAAAAGAAGCTTATCAACAATTTTATAACTATTTTATAAGATGATAGAAAGTTTCTTTGTTTAACCTATTCCTATACATTCACTAGAATTTTCCCTGTACATAGCCACCAAATATTTCGAACAATATATTTTTACTATTCATAGTTCTACATTTCACCTTTTTTATTTTATAATAGTTCATTCAAATATAGATTCCATCTCTTTAAATAAAAATAATAAATTGTATATAATATTCATCATATTCATATATAGAAATATATGTAAATAAATATTATATGTTCATTTATATTTGGGGTACTAGAAATATTTTTAATAAACATTTTTTTAACTGGATAATTATTTCCGGATATTTAATATTCCTTTGTGTTTGAATTTTCACTTAAAATAATTAGTAATTTACTGATATAAACCTAATATCTTTATTTTATTAATATTATGATGCATTAGAGCGCCATCTGTTATCAAAATTGGAAACTATTATAGACGGGTATGATTCTTTTTAGAAATAAACAATTTCTACTGCCCTTACTGCAATGGAAAAAAAAAGGACAGTAGATATTTTTTATTTTTACAAATAATCATACGCGTTTATAATAGTTTCCAAATTTATTAATATGTAAAAATATGATTTTTCAATTATAAATATTTACAGATGCAGATGAATATAATTGACAAGCCTGACTTTTCGCACGCGTTAGCATGCAGAGTTGATATATATATCTATGAATATATTATAAATATTATATATTAAATCTCTAATATAGAACCTATAAAATCTTTTTTTGAAATTCACGATAAATAATTTATTTTTCTTATAAAACTTTTGATACGATCTATATATCTCTTTATAGAAAAATATGTTTTAATTTCTCAAAATATCACAAATATTACACAAATATAAACATACTTAGCAGGAAATAAATAATGTTTTTAGAAATAAAGATACAGTTTGCCGAAAATAAATACAATTTGTAGAATATAAATGATGTGTACGAAATATAAATATTATCTGTGAAATTTAAATTTTAGTGTAAATTTTATTCATAAATAATTTATTTAGAACATTTACATTTTAATTTAAATACTTTTAACGTATTTGTACAAATTATACCGATTTAATACATTTTGTCTATTTTATTCAAACAAAATAATGATATTTGGGAGAATATATTACAATATCATATTAATAATAAAGCTTTATTAACAAAAAACCTATATATATTTAAAAATCACGATATATTGATGAAGATTTTGAATACAATTTACAGTGAATTATTTCGTTAAAAAATATCAGAAATGTTTGCCAAAATATAAAGAGCGTTGTCGAGAATATAAATTTTATTTGTAAAATTAGATTTCTGCTTTATATTTTCAATCAACAATTTCATATATTTTAGTTAAGAACCCACGAAAATTCCAATAAAAATTTGAAAACTATTTTAATATGAACAATTATTTCAATTACAATTATTTACATAAGATTGTTGTTGTTAATAAAGCCTAATTTTAATGAAGTTGTAAATATTCTCCAAAATAAATATTTTGTTTGATTAAAATGAAACATAAAATGTATTGAATCCGTAGATGTTACCTATTTACACTTCAAAAACTGAAAGCGACAAAAGTAATTATCACATTATACAAAAGGTGTTATAAAATACACGCAAAACGTTTATTTGAGAATTAAATTACGAAATAAAATATTTACTGATATTTCATATTTTCAAAAGCATTATTTATATTTTCCACACAAATTTATTTTAATATTCTACAAATATGTTTATATTTGATGAAAACTTGTAATCATATATATCTTTTGAATCTTATTAAGGACAATTTGGACTTTAATAATAACATTATTGAGTATATTGATATTTGATATTGGTATGTTTGATTTTAATAAACACATTTTTGGTTTTGTGCATATTTAAACATTAACAACGAAATTTTAAAAGTTAATGTTAGCGTTTCAAGATTTTAAAAATGGCATTTAATGAATAATGATAACGTCTTATAACCTATATGAAAATAGCAATATTTTGTTATAAATTAATAGTATTATTTATTTAAATTGAAATCGACTTATACCTGTATAGTTATATACTTATACCTAACCTTTAAATTTAGTAATGTTTAATGCCTAATTTATTTATTAAAATGTATTTAGACGTAATATGCTAATATATTGATGCGATATTATATTAAAATTTGAGAATTATTTTTTTTTTGGAATTAAATAGTTATAAAAAGGTACTAAAAAGTTTTCACGATAATTAAAATATTAATGTATATCGAAATTCCTTTTATTTAAATTCACAATACTGTTTCTTTATGATGTTCTCTTTTAATTATAAGTGTTGTTTTGTTACATTAAATATGATTTTCAAACTTGCAAACTTTAAAATGTCGTATTAAAGATATGAAATTTTTAACTATTAAACTCTAAAATATTTGCATTATGAAAAAGTCATTGACTTATTGACTTTAAAATTTCGTTATAAAAAGTAAAACATTTATATATACATGTGCACAAAAACCAAACATGCCTCATTGAAGTTAAAAATGTCTTTTTTTATATATTTACAAATATCCTTAAGATAATCGTTGCCTATTAATAATGTAAAGATATTACTGCAGTAAAACTTGGTAAAACGAACTGGGACAATAATTAATCACTACTTATACGAATTTAAAATAATTGCCAAATATTGGTGATACTATATAGTGAACCTTGACGAACTTTGTTTATTATAGTGCAACAAATGGTAAGTCCCATTGTGGCTCGTTTTAGCAAAGTTTTGCTGCATTTCCCTATTCTTAAATAGAGCATATACAGTATAAGATATATGATACAGTTACCTTTCTTTATTGACCAAGAATATTATCTCTTTTTAAAAAGTATATTAATAATATAAAATAACTTTAAAATACTATAATTAGTGCTACAAATGTATCTATTTTAAACTTATTAAATAACAATTAATACATTCAAACACTTGATCTAACGTTACTGTTTTGCATCATAGATAAAATGCATCATTTTGCATCACAGATAAAATGATCTTTTCAACAACAAATATAACATATCCTCATTTAAAATGAAGAGGCAAGTTTTGTTTGTATTTATCTATATTCCTTTGCCAAATAATAAACCAGTTGTTTGCACCGATGAACTTGTGACAATATATTTCAGCTATATCCTGAAATTCATGATGTCAAATAATCTGAATAATATTTTAACCCATTATATAAATACTGAAATTATTAGAATTTAAAAAACATTAAAATGTTTGAAAAATGTCAAACAATATCTCTTCAACGCATTCTCTCTTTTTGAAATTTCATATAATATATTTTTTTTTAAGATTAGAATACCTGTAAAACATTATATTGAACCAATTATATTATATTACACAATATTGAGAATAGAACATAAATATTTGTGGTTTTATAAATCAATATTTTATATCAAATCATGTTTGTTTGTGTTTTTATTTAAAATATAAATATTGCATCATTTATATTTAAAATTATAAATTAAACATTATAGGTATATCGTTTCGAAAATAGAGCAATCCATATTTAATTCATTAGATAATAAAAATACATATATTGGATTTAATAAATTTATTAAATCCAAAATATGCCTTTTTATTATCTAATTATAGGTATA
The DNA here is from genome assembly GCA_030710605.1 of Cordylochernes scorpioides. NCBI lineage: Eukaryota > Metazoa > Arthropoda > Arachnida > Pseudoscorpiones > Chernetidae > Cordylochernes > Cordylochernes scorpioides. The sequence continues at coordinate 202,858,021 of CP092864.1, read as the reverse complement.
TATGTTTATTATTAATATAAGATAAATATTTAACTGAAATATATCACCAGACTTACACTTAACACAGTTTCATACTAATATAATAAACATTTGTTCAGATATTAAATTAATTTCATATTGAATAATGTTTGCAAAAGTAATATTTAAAAAATATATATAATTATGTTTCCCAAAATATAAGGTAAGAGAGTTCGTGAAAATATATAATTTGATGTTTTATTTAATAAAATCAATAAAGTATCCAGGGCAGATTTTATTTTATAATTCAATATCTTTTGAAGCCAATAACTATTCTAATAATTTTTATATACAAATATAATTATATAAGAATTTCACAGAAGTGTGTTCTTTAAAAATATTTTAAACACCTTTTGTTTATTAGTTTATAATATTTCATTCAATTTTAAAATAAATTTGGGAACTTTCATTTTATTATTTTTTAAATTTTATGTTAATCATTTCAAATTCTATTTATATTTAATTGGTAATTTTATTTTAATATCTGAAAGCATGATTTTATTTGTATGTGGAAAGTTATGTAATTAATAAATACTTTTAAAAATATACTATTATGGTATCAAATTGAAAATCGTTTTTATTCCTTTTTATAAATAGATTTTTAAAATTTTATATATATAATGTGTGATTATTTTAGATAATTCTTGATGTTACACATTGTAAATATGTGAATTTTTGAAAATAAAACTATATAAGCCTTTATATACAAAGACTATATATAGTTTTAATCTGAATTATATTTATAGTATTTTTAGTATCTTTAATACACACACATTCACCAAATACTTTTTGCTTTCTGTCGATTATGCGTTTGATTTATAATATATATATAAATGTATATAAATGATTGTACATATTTATGTAATTTTCCTGTTTGAAAAATAAATTCTATTAATTTTAATGTATAGAGTAATAAATTTAATTTTTATGAAATTGTTTTCTTCTCTTTTTATTATTAACGATACAGATAAAATTTACAGTATTGTTCAATCTCTTGAGGTTAGATTAATATATACTGACTAGCCGAGTTTACCCAAAGGGCCTGCAGAGACTTTAAAAGTATAGATTGACCATGTTTTGATGTCCTGAACTATAGCCTATCATATAACAAACTGTAATTCGACACTATCAATAATTCGACACTTCCGATAATTCGACAGTTTTAAAAATCAAATTTACACAGTCGATTGTTGTTTAAATACAACCTTACCGGTAAAAAGGTATTACAGAGGCGATGACAGCCACTGAAAATGTACAAAATTTATGTATAGAGAAATGGGAGAATTTAGTGAATAAAGAAAAGTCCAAAATCTAAATAATTGATAATAGTGTATTAACAAACAACTAATACAAAAAAAAAAAAATCCTTTGAGGTAAGAAACTTTAGACATTAGTAAAAAGTTTATGAAAATAAATCAGAAAAAAGAGGTTGTCAACTATATTGCAGAGGAGACTACTTATAAAAGGAATTAATCTAAAGGACTCATTAAAAATTAATTTCTATTTTTATTCATACATGGGTTCAACTTTATATGTATTTTGTCCAAAGTTCAAACACGTGAAAAAGCCGCATAGAGCTGTCCATGCGTATGTAGTAAGAACCCAAATATTATTTATAGTCATAGCAAAAGCCGACTTTAGTGAAAACTGATGCCTCTTAAGAATGAAGGGAAGGCTGATATCTGAAGGAGCAAAATATATTTTTGGCACCAATACAGTGTGTCCAACATTGGTCCCGGTCAGTATTTGTGCTTCAACTCTACTTGTATGCCATCCAAAGTTCACACACGTGAAAAAGCCACATAGAGCTGTCCATGCATAAATGCAGGTTCTTGTAGCAAGAAACTCACTCTAGTAAAGGTTTGGCCTTAAGCCTTATTTATAGTCATAGGAAAAGCCAACCCTATTGGAAACTCTTGCCTCTTCAGAATGAAGGGAATGTTGATATCTGAAGGAGCCAAAGATGTTTTGACACCAATACAGTGTGTCCAACATTGGCCCCTGTCAGTATTTGTACCTCAAAGACATGAGAGCACATGCACTGTATCACCATACATGTACCATTGTAAAGACCCTGCTTAAGATTAAAATTTCTCAGAAGCATAACAATAGCACTAACCTAGAGTATAACTGGTGTGGAGGCATTCTTCTGGGAGTAAGGCTATTGAAAAATTCAATAGGAAGTTATTTTGCTCCTCCACAATCTTACACTCCACACTGTTAACACTGAGGAAACACTGACTCGTGTTTGGTAAGCAATTTCAAGAAAGAAACTATAGGTATTGGTTGAAGAGTTTAAAAATATATATTTTGAGTGAAAAAAAAAAGACACAAATCAGCAAATAAAATTGCAAACAATACTACTATATCACAGATAAGACAACATATAAAAGGAATGAATTCATATAAATGACCTCATTAAAACGACATTTATAGTTTTATATATAAAAATATAACCTCGATAATTCGACCAAGTTTTGTTGTCCTTACCTACAGCCTATTAAATAACAAATTTAATTTGACACTATAGATAATTCGACCATGTTTTGTTGTCCTGACCTACAGCCTATCATATAAAAAACTGTAATTAGACACTCTCGATAATTCGACCATGTTTTGTTGTCCTGACCTACAGCCTATCATATAAAAAAAACTGTAATTCGACACTCTCGATAATTCGACCATGTTTTGTTGTCCTGACCTACAGCCTATCATATAAAAAACTGTAATTCAAGAGTTTAAAAATATATATTTTGAGTGAAAAAAAAAGACACAAATCAGCAAATAAAATTGCAAACAATACTACTATATCACAGATAAGACTACATATAAAAGGAATGAATTCATTTAAATGACCTCATTAAAAACTACATTTTATATATACTTGGGTTCAACTTTACATGTATGCTATCCAAAGTTCGCACACTTGCAAAAGTCACATAAAGTCGTCTGTGCGTAAACCCAGGCTCTTGTAGCAAAGGTTTGGCCTTGAGCCCTCTTATAGTCATAGCAAAAGCCAACCTTAGTGAAACATAAAGCCTCTCTAGAATGAAGCGAAAGTTGGTATCCGAAGCAGAGGAAAACTATAAAACTGAAAGCCAGGACAGGCATAAAAAGAAAATTCCAAGCATGTGAGGAAACAATTGATGAAAAAAAAAAGGATTGTTGTCCTTACCTACAGCCTATTAAAAAACAAATTTAATTTGACACTATAGATAATTCGACCATGTTTTGTTGTCCTGACCTACAGCCTATCATATAAAAAACTGTAATTAGACACTCTCGATAATTCGACCATGTTTTGTTGTCCTGACCTACAGCCTATCATATAAAAAAACTGTAATTCGACACTCTCGATAATTCGACCATGTTTTGTTGTCCTGACCTACAGCCTATCATATAAAAAACTGTAATTAAAGAGTTTAAAAATATATATTTTGAGTGAAAAAAAAAAAGACACAAATCAGCAAATAAAATTGCAAACAATACTACTATATCACAGATAAGACTACATATAAAAGGAATGAATTCATTTAAATGACCTCATTAAAAACTACATTTTATATATACTTGGGTTCAACTTTACATGTATGCTATCCAAAGTTCGCACACTTGCAAAAGTCACATAAAGTCGTCTGTGCGTAAACCCAGGCTCTTGTAGCAAAGGTTTGGCCTTGAGCCCTCTTTATAGTCATAGCAAAAGCCAACCTTAGTGAAACATAAAGCCTCTCTAGAATGAAGCGAAAGTTGGCATCCGAAGCAGAGGAAAACTATAAAACTGAAAGCCAGGACAGGCATAAAAAGAAAATTCCAAGCATGTGAGGAAACAATTGATGAAAAAAAAAAGGATTCCAAAAAAATACTGCAAAAAAGAAACCAGACACAAAAAGCAACAATTAAGTACACAAATACAGCATCAGCCTATTTATGAGAAGAAAAAAAAAAAAAAGACAGACACAAAAATGGAGCAAAATTCAAATGAAAAACTATAACAAATTAATAAAAGAAAATAAGACCTAATACAAATAATTTAATAAAAAAAAAACGGCACACACTATTAAATTATTTGGATTAGGTCTTATTAATGAGAAAAAAAAAAGATGCCAAAGAGAGATGAAAAGATGCCAAAAAAGATAACCAGATACAAAAATTGTGCTAAATTCAAATGAAAAACTATAACAAACACTTATAAAAGATAGAATAAAAGTAATAATTCAATCTACAATTCGAAAAATAATATAACCTGGTGAGTTCCCAGAAAAGGTTAACTTTGGTAGGCGGCGCTGTACGTTGACACCGCCGTACCTTCGAGCCGTTTTTACACGAGTTCCCAGAAAAGGTTAACTTTGGTAGGCGGCGCTGTACGTTGACACCGCCGTACCTTCGAGCCGTTTTACACGAGTTAAAGCGAAGATTTTGGACGTAGTGATTTTTACATTTCGATCTTTTATATTAATATATATATACTTACTATTTCGAATTATTTTTCTAAAAACGAACATTATTTTTTTTAATTATCTGAAACTAACCTAATTCAACTTATCTAAAACTAACCTTATTTAGCGATTAAACTAACATAATTTAACCTATTTGAATCTAACCTCATATACACTTTTACACTACCTTTTCATTTCAAAATTAAATTAAAATAAGTTTATATTAAATAATAACATTTTTAAAAATCGACTTTCTGGTTCACACTTTTGTATCTAATCAATTATGTATTTCTTTATTTCGCTCTATAAAAGTACGCAATTCAAAACAAAGGAATTGATGATGATAAATGCAATAAATCTACGATTGTAAAATAGATTAAATTAAAAAATAAAAATAACTGTTAACATTAGGAAAATAAAAACAGGCCTATCATACGAAGAAAAAAATAACGAAAATTTTGGTATATAGATCGTTATGTGTAGTTCAGAATCTTCGGAGGAGATAGCTCAGGACTTTACAATGGAAAACTCTGTTACGGTATTATCTATATAGACTATCTACCTGGATGGCCGTCGACACTCTTGGTGGACCAATTAAAGGAACTCACTGGCTTAATGGTCGCCGAGATGGTACATCGAGCTCAAGACAGAGATGGCTGGTGTCGCATCGTGTTTGGGATGTAATACGTACAGTGGGCTATATCGTTCGATCGGGAATAAAATGCTTATACAATGCTAACTGTAAATGAACATTCCAGAACAATAAACACTCGGTAACATAGGGATTGGGGCTTGAGAGAAGATGTGGTTGACTGATTGGCTTAAACTCCCCTCATCCCTTAGGTCTGGGGTCGGCAAACTGCGGCTCGTGAGCCATAGCGGCTCTTTGGATGTGAAGGCTCTTTATATAGTTCCATACGTAAATATTATTTATACGAGTACTATTTATTGTTGGCAAGAAAAAAATGATGAGGCTTTTTAAAAACTTTGATATTTTGTAAATTGTAATTTTTGATTCTTCTGGCTCAAAGGTTTGCCGAACCCTACCTTTGGTCGATAAAACGAATCGGTTGAACTAGGTGAGGGTGACAAAACCTGTGTGTGGTCATTGAAACAGGACAGTTAGAATCTGTGAAGAAGTTGTAGGAAGAGAAGTAAAGAAGTGAAATGCTCGACCAAAATTAGAGTTTAAAAGTGCGTGGCTAACACAGATTGAGTGGAAGAGCACATCTTCTAGACGCCCCATGGCTGAAGAAGAAGAACTTAGAATCCCTCAATCAGGTCAGTGGTCAAATAATCAGTGAGTATTATTCATCAAGTACTCTAATTAGATATCTCGCTCCAGACTGAAGTACAGCCTTGGTATCCAGGTATACAACAATATTTAGTTGTGAAAACATAGTACAAATGTGTTATTTTACTAAGATAAGGTTCATAAATTAAGAAAATAAAAAAGGATATCCTTATCGTGCAACTGAAAGTTGCAAATGGCTTTCGCAATCTATCGGAATAACTATTGACTATTTGTTGATTTCTAATTATTCCAGAATTGGCCAAATACCCATTCTTGAATTATTAAGTATGTGGTTAGCTTGATTGATCAAGAATGGGTATTTGGCCAATTCTGGAATAATTAAAAATCAACGAATAGTTTATATTTATTCTAATAGATGGCGAAAGCCATCAGCAACTTTCAGTTGCACGATAAGGAGATGTCTTTTTATTTTATTAATATTTAAAAGACCAGAATAATAAAATTACTTGAAAACTTTCTCCATATATTGTATAAACAATAAAGAAGAGTAAGGAGAAAAGATTTTTATTCAATTAAACTTGTGACAAGCTTTCGGGCAGTCACGCCCTTCAACAGGTAATAAAATGAATAATTGACTATTAAAATAGGAAACAAACTGAGAGTTTTAAACAAAAATGATACAACTGCAGCCTGGCCGCGAGAAAACGTGAATTCGGGAAAGTAATGTGAGGTGGGGGGGGGAGGGGGTTTATCCGGTTTTTAAGTTAATACATATATCATGATATTGGTTAGGTAAATCTATATGTCGATTAATGCTGTCATTAGAAATGGATAAAATGGCCTCTATGATTAATCTCTGGTGTTTACTGGGAATGTTATTGTACAAGGTGGTGGGAGAATCTAAATTGAAAGAATGGCCAGTATTATGGGTGTGGTTGTATATGAAGGATCTGCCGTCTTTATTATTGATGCACCTACCATGTTCGATCATCCTGATGGCCACGGATCTACCTGTCTCACCTATGTAGGTTGCACTACAATCGTTACATGAGACTGAATAGACCGAGCCACCAGAAGATCGAACAGTGGTAGGTCTCTGTATGCGGGTAATGGGATGTCTAAGAATGGTGGCCAGACTTATATTATTTTTAAAATAAGTATTGATACCGTGGGATTTAAGCATGCGGGATATGGTAGCGGATTGTGATGAAAAAGGCAAAATACAGGTATTTCTATGGGCTGTAAGGGGTTTCAACTTAGCAGAGTTGTATTGGTATTTGTGTATGAAATGGAGAGGGTATTGTGAGAGGGCAAGCTGTGTTTTTATATTGGAGAATTCTATTGACCTAAATATGGGCAGGGAGCAATGTGTGACCAATCTTTTGGTAAGTGTTCTTACTGTATTAATTTTATGGGATAAGGGACAGGAAGAATTGAAATTGGTATAGAAAGTTGGGTTATTGATTTTATCATATACTGTTGTGTGGTAGTGTGATGGGGTACGAATAATGAGTATGTCGAGAAAAGGTAAAACACCATTAACTTCTGATTCATAACTGAAAGAAATGTCAGGGTGAAAGGAGTTAAGAACAGATAAAATGCCAACCTCACAATCAGAATCACATATACAAAGGATATCATCAATATACCTCCTCCACATGTGAATGCCATTTTATCCATTTCTAATGACAGCATTAATCGACATATAGATTTACCTAACCAATATCATGATATATGTATTAACTTAAAAACCGGATAAACCCCCTCCCCCCCCACCTCACATTACTTTCCCGAATTCACGTTTTCTCGCGGCCAGGCTGCAGTTGTATCATTTTTGTTTAAAACTCTCAGTTTGTTTCCTATTTTAATAGTCAATTATTCTTTTTATTACCTGTTGAAGGGCGTGACTGCCCGAAAGCTTGTCACAAGTTTAATTGAATAAAAATCTTTTCTCCTTACTCTTCTTTATTGTTTAAAAGACCAGAATCATCAAATGTTTCAATTAAAGTTTTCGCCCTAACTACTTGAACGAGATCTGACTTGTATTTCAGAAATGCCGACGATGGAAGAAGTTTGGAAAATTGCATTGCAAACGCCAAACGCCAAAGAACTATTTCCATATATCGTTTGCTATTACAGAGTTGATTTCAAAACAAACGATATATGGAAATATTTCTTTCAAGGTTGATAGAGGAGAAGGAAGATTTATCTAAAAGATTATGGACGAGGTTCAAAACAAATGTGTTGACTTTGCTTAGAATTTTTAATGAAACTGATTCCAAGAATTATAATCAAACATTATATATTTTAATTTACAAGATAGAGAACATATATGAAAGATAAACTAATATTAAACAAAGATTTTTTTACTTTCAGTTAGCGCCTATTAACTTGAGATCTTACACACACTCTGTGGGAACAATTAATTAATTAATATATATACAACAAAATGGAAGTAGTCGAGATGAAGAATTTGAATTGAAAATCTGGTGAAAGATAGTAACTAGTCAGTGATACTAATTTCATATTAATATAGCATTTTGACCAATTATATAGAAAAGAGAACAATTTAAAATTTAGCACATTAATTATATTTAACTATGTTTTCAATTGATTATATTGTCAAAAGTCATCAGTGAAAAGATTAAAGAACTTATCATCATCACACACACACAAAAAAAAGAAAAAAAAAGGAAAGGAGGAATTTTTTTGTTATTAAAAATAAAGTTTTTTTTTTAAATAGTAATAATCTTGTGTTAATAATCTGTATTTAAATAAAAAAATAGACTGATTAAGTTGAGTAAGTAAGTTTTGATATTTTAAATACATAAGACAATAGTAAATTTGATAAATAATACAATGCAAACATTGAATATATCATGATAATATTTTTCAAAATTCAATTTCAAATTAATAACATAATTGTTCAGTTAATCATATTATTTAAAAATATAGTGTTGTGGTATAGTGCATTTAAAACCAAATGGGTTTATTAGTTACGTTAATATATGCATTTTTAAGAATATTTAAGAGGCACACATTGGAATAAAATATATTTAGTATAGAGAATATATAATATCGGATTTTTAATTAAAATACATAATATGGATAAAAAGACATATATGAATAAAAAGGCATATATGGATAGCTCTATTTTCAAAATAATATCGGATTATAATTTTTTTTTAAATTTATAATATTCGAGAAATTTAAAAATAATTTGAATATATCTACTATAAGTATATTTTATTTTTCTATTCATTTACCATATCGACGCTAAAAAGCGACGACAGCCTAAATAAATCAATTTTATCACCTGCTAACAAAAGGGTTAACGTACATTTTTAAAATATGACATAATAAATGTCAATCTTTTGTGTTAAATTTAGCTCTTAATAATAAACATCCAAGTTTTTTTTTAATAATTTCAAATATACACTTCTCCCTTATCTGTTATTGTGTGGTATATTTACAATTATATATAATGGGATTGAAATTATTTTAAATGATAAATGTTTTCTAGATAATATAAATACGTATTGTATACCAATAAGGAAAGAAATAATAATTAATATATCAGAATGAACATATTTTAAATATCCTAGCTAACTGGCTGGCTGTAGAAAGGCTAAAAGAATAACTTCTATAGGCGCATCTCTCACGTGACGGGACGGCACGATGCTCTGTTCTCCAAAAGATGGCGCCATCTTCCGTGGAAAAAGCGAACCATTTGTTACAGTATTATATTAAAATGATAATAATATATATATATGTTTTGTAAATGTAATTTTTTAGATGTCAACACAGAGATGGCGAGAGAGTAAGTGAAACCGACACCGGTCAGGGGAGATATGTCTAGAGGGGTCTGTCAATCCTTGTGTCTCAAAGCGGACTGATCTGTTTGAGTAAGAAAGAGGCACACCTGGGAACCCGACTTGTTTTTCGGATCTTTTCCTCTACTGGCGCCGACTGTCACTCACTCGAAATTTTATTTCTGTCTTTTTGACAATTACAATATAACTATACAACACAGGGGACATAGATATAGATATATTGGAATATATTACAACATATTTATATATATAATAAAATATAATGCGGTTTATGATTGTAAAACGACGTTTTAAAGTTTTACCGCAAATGTTTCCCATCCCTGGACACTTTTATTTTTCCGTTTATCATTACTCTTCACAATTCATCCTTTCATACTTCGTTCCTAAGGATAGAAATAGTCGTTATTTCTCTTTAAAATAAATTACCGATTTTTCGTTCAGAAGAAACATTTGCGGTAAAACTTTTCAAACGTCGTTTTACAATATATTTATATGTTATAATATATTCCAATATATACTTATATCTTCATATGTAATATAGCTATAGTATAATAACCAAAACTGTAAAATAAATTTAAATCGCCAGTTTGGCCATTATGTAATGCAAACAAAATAATAAAATTAGATTGAGTGACAGCCGCCGTCAGATAGGAAAAAGGTCCGAAAAACATGTCGGGGTACCAGGTGTGCTCCTTCTTGCTTAAACATAGATCAGTCCTCTCTGAGGCACTACGATTGACAGACCCTACTGGACAGATCTGCCTTGACTGGCGTCGGCTTCACTTACTCTCTCGCCTTTTCTAAGGTGACATCCAATTCCACGCCTGAAACCACTCTGAACATTGAGGTCACCACGACTGCAACCAATATGCCACACTACAGTTATCCCACAGAATAAAGTTACATTACCACACATATGAAATAAGAAGACGTGTCTAAATGGTATTATTCTAACTGTTAAATACTTCAACATATAACACAATATATCGAAAAACGAACTTTAATCTTAGAAGAAAAGAGGAATAAATATGACAAATCATCTTATTTATCGTATATATATATATGTTATATATCAAAATATTTTATTCAAAATTATATTTCATAGATTCAATTACTCTGTTAAATCGACCGCCAGAGGTCACGCTTCCCCTATAAAAACTCATTGTTGTTGTTTCCCGATGGCCGGCTCAAACCTTTTGTATATTATGTAAATAAGTTTTTCTTTTATTTTTCTTACGTCTTAAGCCAGGCAGTACTTTTGTCAAATTATGTTTTTTTATATATTTCATAAGCTCAATTAAAGCTATTTCTAATCTTCACTATTTTTAATATTATACTTTCAAGATTTTAACCACGACTGCATTTCCATAGCATAATCCTCAAGATAATCGAAATCAGCAGAAAATCCTTTTATTTATAACATATATACAGTAATTTATTTATTTCTTAATCAGCGAGGTTCGACATCGAAATATTTGCGCCTATTACAGAGGACACAAACAAAACAACAAACAAATTAGAACTTAGAATTAAATATTTACAAATTCACATGTATTATTCGACAGAGTTGATACATTTTATATAGACAAAGTGGCTGATGTAAGAGAGTTGAATCATTTAGATCAGGGAACAATCGATGTCTAACTTCTGTAAAGTTCGGACAGTCGTAGATAAGATGAAGTTTGTTCAGTTTCTCTGCAGGAACAATTTGGTGTTTCTGATAGACCTCTTTTTGTAATTAGGTAAAATTTGGATGGAACTGTGTAGGAATTCCGTTCGTACATAAGGTATAACCTTTTTGTTTTGGGTTTATATAAATATACATATAAATAAACGTTTTATACATATTTTGTATATACGGTATAACTCTATTTGTGAAGGACACATATATGCAATTTCAGAGTCATTTATTATGTTTAATAGGTTGGTGATTGATTTGAGATCAAAATAAAATGCCTTTTCATCACCATGTTTGTTTTCACTTATTTTTCTACGTGTCAATATAGACTAAATAAATATTGCATTTTCATTATTTACGCATTTTCGCAAATTTACATTTATTATCAGACATAATAGTAAATTTAACAAACAGAACACAACTATGAATGCTCTTTAACTACAAAAAATCGAAATTTGCAAAGTCACTAAATATTATTGAAACTATTTAAGCCCATACTACAATATAGATACACTAATATTCGTCGTGCATATATAGGATATCTGATTGCCAAGTGTATTTTCCAAAATGTTCGTCTGACAAAATATTAAAGAATCAAGTTATTTCTTAAAATAAAACCAAATCTTTGCAAAATCTTGGAAAAATCAATAAACTTATGATAGACCCATATATTATCATCTGAGAAAGCCAAAAGAAAATTCGACAATGATCGTCTGGCAAGAAAATCAACCACTTAAACCACACGAACTCCAAATTAGCAGAAGGTAATGGAGTGACGCATGTCGCCATCGACCAGGGCCAGAATCCAACAGCCCTCGCGGGGGCATAAAACTGGCATAAAATCCAAAATGGCGGAAGTTGTTGCCATGATAGGGAACAATTTAAAATAATTGCCTATCCCTTTACAACGAGGCTTCCTTTAGCCGCCATCTTTATTGAAACCTCCCATTCATAAATAACTATCACACCATGCCTTGTAAAAATAAATTCACCACAAATATCCATTGAAAACTAATATTGAAAATCTTTTTATATCCCATATATATTTACAAGATAAGGATCCCAATAAGAAAGATCTTAATATGATAAAATGTGATCAACATGTGTATCTCTATAGAGATTAACATAAATTGTCAACCAGAGGTCTCAACCATTGCAATGGTATCTGCTACTGTAAATACGTCAGACCTCGATTTATTACTAAAATATATCTCTTTGATTTAGTGTTGGTGGTGTCTTGTCCATTCAGCAGATAAGATCAGTCCATGCACCCTGATCACAATACAAGCCAACTCAGGTGGTGGTGTCTTGTCCATGGAGCAGATCAGATCGGTCCGTGGACCCTGATCACAATACCGGCCAAATGAGGTGGTGGTGATGTCTTGTCCATGAAGCAGATCAGATCTGTCCATGCACCCTGATCACAATACCAGCCAACTGAGGTGGTGGTGGTGTCTTGTCCATGGAGTAGATCAGATCGGTCCGTGCACCCTGATCACAATACCGGCCAACTGAGGTGGTGGTGTCTTGTCCATGGAGCAGATCAGATCGGTCCGTGCACCCTGATTACAATTCCGGCCAACTGAGGTGGTGGTGGTGTCTTGTCCATGGAGCAGATCAGATCTGTCCATGCACCCTGATTACAATTCCGGCCAACTGAGGTGGTGGTGGTGTCTTGTCCATGGAGCAGATAAGATCGGCCCGTGCACCCTGATCACAATACCGACCAACTAAGGTGCCTTGTTCGTATAGAGGGCTGCAAGGATAGCCGGGTATATATTGTCCTGAGTGAGTTGGGTGTTGTGACAGTTATTGCAGTTCCTGTAGGATCTAGTCATGTCTTCTTTAATTTAGTAAAGAAGATATTAAGTTTTTAGAGAGAGAGAAATCAAGGTAAATTTGATTTTAAATTCTGAAGTAGGGCAGTACTCGTCCTTATGAGGTTTTGATGTTCACTTATATAAATTGTTGAAAATTGATTAATATAATTCAAATATATTAAACGCTAATCTTGGATTAATCGTATTTATTAAAAAAAAACACAATTCAATATAATACAATATAATATAATGCGGCTTGTGATTGTAAAACGTCATTTGAAAACCATCCCGCATGTGTTTCTTTTCACAATTCATCCTTTCATACCTTATCTCTAAGGTAAGACATTATCGTTATTTCTTCTTAAAAATAAGTTTTGATTTTTCGTTGAAAAGAAACACATGCGGGATGGTTTTCAAATGTCGTTTTAACTTTCAATATATTGACGAGGCTGTTCGCTTATCTTCTCCTAAAATTCAAACTCCTTTGTAACTAATCCTCTACGCGATCACTTATCGTGAACCACAGCTAACTATGTTTCTTAAATATGCAATTTATTTTACATATATAATTTGTAAAAACACTTCAAAATATATCACATTGACTAAAATATTTTTTAAAGAACAATCTCTAATTCCCACAAAAACTTAATTAAAATCAACGGTGTTTCTGTATTATGATGGAATTATTTTATTCAGTCAACTGATTCATCTTATGATAGGATATGTCCATTAATGTTCGCTTTTCCACAACATGTATCTCGTAAACTCTCTCTCTCTCTTTATTGATATTTATATTTATTCTGTATTTAACCTTATATAATCTTATATGGACATTGTAATAAATCAGTTTCAATCTCAATCTCTCTCTCTCTCTAGCATAACCGTCATTATGGAAGCCTATTTTTTATATATCACCCACAAGATGAACACGCACCACCCACAACCACCGCCATCTCTGGCCACACTTCACGCCATAATCCTTAAAGGCACAGGTGTCCAACATTTTGGTCTCTCCCTACACACAAGCACAAATATTTCAATCAATGAAGTAGAAACAAACGGACTCAATCAACCAATTAATTTCAAAATGATCTTTATACATGTCAATATACGTCAACAGTGCAGACAAAACATTTATCACATCGCACGTCTCACCGCGCAAACCACCTTAAAAGTTAAAACAACAAAACACTTCGTATTTAGACACCTCACACCAGGTATCTTCAAGAGAGAACCACTCCTTGTCGAACCACATCTCAGAGAATATTTATTCCACGTTGCACATCTCTCAAACGAGATTTTCACAGTGGACACTTGTCCCAAACCAATATGCTCCTGCCTAGAACCATCCCGAAGAATGACATAACGGTGCTAACTATAGACCATTATTTAATATTTCGAAATATCCGATAAGGAACCTAACCATATTAAATCTTATACTTCAAAACAAAATTATACACAATATATACTTCTCATTGGCTTTATACATTGGCACTTACAGTATATGCTCCCGTACCATAGGCTGTTCCAATTATAAGTAGATAGTCTAACACATACGAAACTACACTTCATTCTAGAGAGAAATTACTAAGTTAATTTGAAAATATTTACGAAGACCACAAGCTACAAGATATTTACTTTCATCTTTGACACCATTTGTTTCAATCCTGTACCCAAAAACAACACAACTTTACAACCCGAACACATTGACTATAAAATGCTACAAAACATTCCAAAACATACCTGATTTGTGATCAGTCGAGGAGGAAAAGGTAAGACGCACACAAGAGGCAGGAACCAACATTACAGAGCGCATGAGGAGTAGATCTGAGAGAAGTGAGAAGGTCCACCCAAGGTACGGCCTGCGTAGAGCCGGCCTCTGAGAAATCTAAGTTAAAAATAATCGATCTATTCTAAACGGGATGGTGACCCTGAATTCTCAGAAATTGACGACCATTGTGTAAGATGTCAAGGCGTGTGATTGGCTAAGTTTAACTTACCTTGCAACTCTCTCCCTCCTTTCCTACTTCCAAATGGATAGTTTTTATTTAGAAAATCTTCATATATACATTTTCTCAATGTGGCTGTTATTGTTAAAAAGAACAATGCCATCGTCTAATGCCCGAGCGTTTACAGCGTCGAGCGGTGCTTCAGGCAAAGAAGTCCATGTAAATAGAGACGAAAGCTTCTATGGACGCTCATTCCTTCTATACTCTGTTAAACTAGGTAGATGGAGGACAGAAGTGATATCAAGAAACCGCAGTAAACTGTGTATAACTCCAAGTCAGACCGCAAGTCACTGAGGCGACCTGGACAGACACCTGTCTCGGGAAAGTTAGCTCACTCATTAAGGGTGCTGTTGAGGATCCTGATGTCTATCGGAAATGGTGTTATAAGTCAAAGTCAACTGAGACATCGTGCGGTTTGGGAACAAGAGACACCTCTCTGCGCCGTGGATGAAAGTAAAGCACCACAAAAATCCAAAGCGCTTTTCAAAGGATCGCTCACTTCCAGAATGATTGTTAAAGTAGCACCGCGCAGGAAGTCTTCGGAGTCCTGTACAAGATATTGAACGCAGGAAAAGTATTCTGCGAATAAGGCAAAGGCCATAATACCCAAGACTGGTTTTTCGATAACGTGTATATCTCAGACGGTTAGCGAGGTGCGTCGAGTTGGAATGTAGGTTCTATGTAGTTCCTAGAGTGTGACCATTCCCAAACCGCCAGATTCATCGTAGAATCGAAAAGGGGCATTCCAGAATAGAATGATTATTTTAACATTCTAGAGAATTATATAGGAAAATTGGAGTAAAATTGATAAGCTTATTTAATTCAATAACGCAAGGCTTAGTGCTGGCTGCTTTCTGATTGTCTGACCTACCTTTAGCGTTCTGAAAAGCTCTACCGAGGGATATATTGAGAGGTGGAGCTCGTGTAGAGAGAGAGCAGCTCTGTCTTCTCTACAACCACGTATTAATCTTTCTTCTTCACGGTACGTTGCCAAGAGAAAAACGAAGCTACGTGGTGTACTCCAAGCAAGCGTGAGATGCAATCTCCAGGTCAGGCTGATGCTTACCGCCAAAGCTGGAGTAATTCGTGAATGATTCTGGAAAGTACTACCAATTTCTGTCTTCTGCTCTATTCCTGTTTATCCTTTACGGCGCTGCAATTTGTGAGTTTGCAACTTCTGAATATCTATGTTGTTTTTTTTGGCTTTGTTTTCTTCTGTTATTTATTATTGATTTGGCTTGAATATATAAAGTGTCCTAAGATCCTTCATACCAACGGAAATTATTCTTTTGCCAAGCAACAACGCAGAAGTATGTTTAAACAAATAAAAAGTCAACTCTTCAATAGTTTTAAATTAGAAGCAATTTTAAAGAGAGGGAGCTTCCTCTTTTTTAACAAAAAAAAAAAATCTTTATCTCACTCAATTTAAATCTCAAAATTATATAAATTTACTACACTATATTTAAAAAATCGTATTTAATGTAATTTTAAGATATTAAATATATAATTGTTTGTAAAAACCAAATAAATTCCAATTTAAAATTCCTATTTGATTTCAATTTGAAACGTTTAAAATATAAAATTACAATTTTTTTGATCTATTTAATAAAACATCATTTATATACACTAATATATATTTTGGTACAAATTATTTAAATATCAGAAGATAAATGAAAATATTTACCTAATCAAAGAAACAAAAATAAAGCAATTGAACACTATATAAGAGATTTGCATAATCAGTGATTTTGATTTTTTTTCTAAATCTTTATTTGAACCTAATTTGTTCTCATTTAAGAACTAAATCGAGGCGTATTATTTGAGATTAGGACCATAATCTAATTCCTAAATTATTTTCTAATAAAGCCATTTGTACCAAATTAGATTTAGGCGTTGCTAGGCAACCGAATAAACAAGGAACGAGTTGTTATTAACAAATCTCGTCTGGAGTGAATTCATCGAATTACTTGCAGACGACATTTTAGGAAAAGTGTTACCAAATGAATAGAAAGTCGGATTAACCCGCATTTATCTGTGAGCTCCATTTGATTTCTAGTCAAATTTTCTTTCCTTTTATCTAAGATCTAATAATATTTATTGTGTTTGTTTTTTATAGTGATTTCTGAAAATATTATAGAGGGATTATACTTATTTTTATATTTTATAGATAATTTCTTTCTGTATACAAATATTATTTATTTTACACACATATAAACACATGTTCAATTAAATATCCATAATAAAGAATATTCCCTGCTTTTACACTTTGATTTAAACAATAAGGAATCAAGGATTTCGTTTCTTTTCTTATTTATTTATTTATCAAGAGAGATCCACACAGAGATCCAGATGTACAACCTCTTTTTTATACTTGTGAGGAAACGCTAGCAAAGGGTACGTCGATCGAGGGCTCTCAGCACCAGATATACTAAGATATGGAAAGGCTGCCAGACAGAAACGTTATATCATGCGACGTACATGATTGGCGTGGACAAACACCACGGCGTTCTCCAGGCTAATCGCTTTTAGCGTTCACGGCAAGCAGACGTTTACAGAACACGCCATGGGCAGCTGCATACTCGTATTCATAGTTGAAAAGCCAGATCAGGGCTCAGATCAGAGGAATGTCTCTTTTTCTGTCATCTATGCTTCACGAAAAAGCTCCCATATTCTCTTAATCATTAGCACTGATCGAAAATGCTGGGAGACAGATGGCACAGATAGTGAGGGCATTCCCCAATTGAAGAAAAATGTACGGTGGCTGAGTAACAACATTTGAAGGTCCTGTAACGGATGAGGCGTTCGGATCGCATTAATGATATTAAGACTCGATCCAGACGGGCATTATCTACACGGCTACCAGCACTGGCACACCTTATAGGCAAGTGCGCAGCATCGAAGATTGTGGTGGTGTTGATGAGAGAGGTCCGATTCAGGAGCTCCGCGAATAATTCTAGGAAGGAACGTCTACTCATGTATTGCGGAGTTCTTAGCTTGGAAGGATTCCTTGTTCTCGTGTTCCTGGCTGCTGCCCCGCCATCGTCGGCTGCTGTATCTATGGGGGCAGGTCTTCTCGATTCTGAGCCTGAACAACCGGGTGGGGCCTACTCCACCCTACTGAACTTCTCTTGTCAATGCCTGCAGGATCCTGGCGACGCCATCGCTTCGGGTTCCCTCAAGATGAAGAGGAATGCGTGTCCGAGACCTGACGACCATCATCAGGCTGACAAAAAGCAACTGCGACGATGGAACAGCCCTTAGTCCATACTTATAGCGTCAGTTGGCAGAGAACGCAAGTAGCGTGTCCCAGGAGAGGAGTTTAGATGAAGCCGTGGTGCTACATGGAATGGCTACTCTGTTTCTTCGCATTTAAACACGCATTTCGCATAACATGTTGGAGCGCCCCCGCATGACCGCCGTTCCTATATCACTGTATCTCCGGTATTGGGCGCCTTTCGTCGACGTGCCCTTCACCAGCATGATATTCTCATTCTCCCGTCTCTGCTACTCTGGAAGGGCCTTGCGACTGCACACCATCTAGGGTACCCGGCGTCGAGCCAGCCAGCCGCCTGCGGCTCGAGCCTCTACTGGTCCTGCAGAGCATCCGCTCTCTCATCCGATAGGCGTTCACCATCATTGGGCGGTCGTCGGACCTTCAGTCCTGGATCTTCGCGCTGGGCCTTGAGGACTACGCCGTCTATGCTATCTTCGTATATCGCGAAATGCTTGGTGTCGCTGTAGACCCGCTTGTATTTTCCCTTAAACTCTGATGAGGTGCCAAAGACGCTATGTATATGTTCATTATATTTTATCTAGATATTTCAAATTAATCATTATATATTTTAATTGAAAAATTCACATTGTAATCCAGTGGTTAGTGCGGATTCTGCACTTTGATGTTAATTCTCCTTCTCTATTTATTTATTTATTCACATATATATTTATTTTGTATTTCCACCCAATATAACCGTATATGAATATTCAAATAAAGTAGTTTCAATCTCAATCTCTCTCTCTCTTTCCATTCAGTATTATATATGATTCAAATAGAAATTATATAATAAAAATTAGAATATAACAATTTTATAACGTTTAATAAACGTTATAAAGCCCTCCAATTTTAACAATCGATAAGTAAAAAACGGAATGAACTCATTGTGACTAACACATATACTATATCTATAAATGCAAAGGTCGCCTCTTCTGTCAAAATAAACGGCAAAATTAGACGCCATTTATATTATAGATCAATATCCTCTCGACATATAGTCACTAATAACTGCGAAGATAATTCTTCGATAATATCGAAAAAGGCATATCCTTACCACGTTCACATCAACATTTTAGATGGCAGAGTGCCATTTTATAGTTTATTATGAAATGTCAGCAACCCTGCTGTTAATTCTTCATTGTTGTTTCCATAGCATATTTTAAAACTATATAATTTTAATTATAATTGTTATTAGTCACACTAACCAAAGTCGTTAACAGACAGCTAAACAGGAACACTTCAATTTACAGAAGGAGTGCCAAACCCAGTTCGGAAGATCAATGCAAAAGGTTTTAGCACATCCCAAGTCAAACGAAGTAGAAAAATCCTTCCTTCTTTTTACATTTTTTCTTTTATTGACAATGCAAAGTTTTTTACTCTTTTTCTTTTTGATATTTAGTAACGGTTGGGAGATAAAATTTAATTTAATACACTTTGAACCTTTCTCTTGATTTTCTCTCTAAGCTTTTTATCAAGATATAATTTTTATTTTCGTTTTTTTTTATCTATCACACGTTATATAAGCTATTTTTATTTTTAAAAATAACTCATATTATAAAATCCTTAAATATTGGAGAAGAAATATTGTGGTACTTATGAAAGAAAAATCTATTGTTAAAATGGTAAGATATTTTTTATTTATCAGCGCGTCTCTAGATTTTTTTATTTATTTATATAATGCTTTATCCAATATTTGGAGAAAATTTGATAGGAATTTGAGATTCCCCCAACTCTATATTTATATGGTTTTAGATTAGCTTTGATTTTTTTGATAAATATTAGGTGTAAGGGAGAATGTATTTTAAAATACATCCCCAATTCCCCGATACTGGGTTTGTCATGAAGCTATTTTTTGAACTGTTTGGAAGATAAATAAAAATATCGTTTCTTTGATTTTGTATCCTTCTATTTTATATTAAATGTTTTGAAAAATAGATTTTGAAAGGAATTTGTGTGTATTTTGACATGATATATTAATATGAATTTTCTTCTTGTTTATCTATTAAAGCATAGATTTTTAATTATTCAGTTTTTTATATTAATAGAAAACTGATCATTTTTATCATGTTGACTGTAGATATTGCCAGACATTTCTTTTTTCAGTACACAGTTCTCTTTTCTCGTTAAGATTTAAGAACTTCATTTGTCCTTAATTACATAATTTATTTCTCTTATCTTCTAATATTAATGATAAATGAACAATTTTGATGTATATATTTGATCGTAAAGAAGGAGGCTGCTTGACCGGCTTTCATAGTTCTTCAAATAAAAGATACTTCGGCCAGTAAATCTTTTTATTATCTCTACGTTTCGTCAAAAATCTTTTGTCCTCGTCAGAAGCGAACAAAAATTAAAACATTTGGCAAAACGTTAAATATGTTTTAATTTTTGTTCGCTCCTGACGAGGACAAAAGATTTTTGTCGAAACGTCGAGGTAATAAAAGAGATTTACTTGCCGAAGTATCTTTAATTTGAAGAACTATATATATGATGGGAATGTTTTTTTTTTAATTTTCTATATTTTCCTTGTTAATATCATATGCTTATTTTTAACGGCCTAAAATCATTGTAAATATGTATAGACAAATGTAAAGGCATATATGTATGACAGCGCAAGTGTCCCTAAGGGGATATAGCGCTTTAAATTGAAATAAATAAATATATTGTAGATAGAGTCTATTATAAATACATTAAAATATAAAATTAATATAATAATTTTGCAAAAGAATATATACAGAGGACATGATGCTAAAATATACCATTGCTCTGTATGATGAATCAGATTGGAAAAAAATTTGGTTATTTTGAGAGTTTTTTTTATCTGAAGACTCATATAAATAAAATATATTATCTTATCGATAAATGTTATTTGTTTGATTAATTACATTACAATCTGTTGAAATGAGATCTTGTGTATGGGTATTATAACTTGAAATTAACAACGTTTGACAAATTTTACCGCAAATGTTTCTTTTGAACGAAAAATCATAATTTATTTAAGGAGAAATAACGACTATTTCTATCCTTAGGGATGAAGTATGAAAGGATGAATTGTGAAGAGTAATGATGAACGGAAAAATAAAGTGTCCAGGGTTGGGAATTCATCATTACTCTTCACAATTCATCCTTTCATACTTTATCCCTAAGGATAGAAATAGTCGTTATTTCTCCTTAAAATAAATTACGATATTTCGTTCAAAAGAAACAATTGCGGTAAAACCTGTTTAACGTCGTTTTACAATCATAAGCCGCATTATAACTTAAAATAATATCAAGATTCATGAACACTATTTATTATTACTTTTTATCTCTATGCAGAAATCTCTAAAGATAATTTGAAAGATTGTTGTCTTTTTATACATATATTTCCTAATTAACTTTGAATTAGCCTTTTTCTAGCCCTCGCTTCAGTTTAAAACTCAATAATAAAAGCAAAAACCATATATATTTATAATACTAATATATTGAAATGTAATAATTTTACATTTATATTAGAACCTTTAAATAAAAGGCATATATGGGATCAAAATATCATTTATTTTACCAATATTTCAGTTGGCTGAACGCCTACCTTTATCAAGGTGTTATAACATTATATTTTTAATATGTTATTAACACCTTGATAAAGGTTGGCGTTCAGCTAACTGATATATTGGTAAAATAAATGATATTTTGATCCAATATATGCCTTTTATTTAAAGATTTATTCATGCATTGCTCTATTTTCAAAAAAATATAGAAGAACCTGTCCTGTAAAATCTATATGCGTACTCTATAGAGTAGGATGCATTTATAATATCTCTGTTTGTGTGATCCACTGAGTGAGATTTGCTAACAAGAACTTATCAATATATGTACTGAACACATTAGGTTTTATAATGACAAGAATTGTGATATATGAAAAACAATAACAATAGAAAAAAAA
>CP092864.1:202818022-202835676 GCA_030710605.1 Cordylochernes scorpioides | reverse complement strand
CCAGACCAAACTCTGGTGTCGGACCGTGTTCTGGGCGACAATCAGTGCATCGGCGTACAGTAGTTGAGTGATTCAACGACAATATTACATGCTTAAATGTATTTCCCTTCAAATCACTGTTTCATAATCCTACATTTCAGCATGTCCCAACTGTAGCAGCTGGAAATTACTGTTGTAATTATTATAATCTAAATATAGCATATATATTATTTTTTCTTTAATTAAACAGAAAACTTAATTTTTCTATGAATTGTAAAAAAGATACAGAGTAAAAATGTTTTGAATAGGAGTGATTTACAATATGTTCTAACTTGCTATAAAATTTCGCAGGGCTGTAAAAAATAATATAATTTAGATGTGTTAATTTTTTTTCTCTCAACCAGAGGTGGAGAAGGAATTCTAATCACTGGATCCCTGATAACACTTACACAACTGTACACAGCAAAGTTTCTACTGCCCGTCTTCGATGCCTATTCATCAGTACCTTGGCCGAACGATTTATACGAAACGGAAGTCAAAAGAACAGTTTTTAAAAGGCTATAACTGAATTTACATTGCTTAGGATTTGATAACTGTTCTGAGCAACGTCAAAGCGTCGGTTGTATTTCTCTTTGGTAGTTGAGAAAGCTTTTCTGACATGCACTCAGCCTTCGAGACTTTAGCTTGTTGGCTTAAATCAAATATTTCCATAACGCATCCTTATAATGTATCCTATTTATGATTGCTACCACGAATGAACTTGAGATCATCGTGTGTCCTTTTTGTTTCGATAATTCACATATTCTAAAGAATTTAATCTATACACCTATCCCCCGATTTACACGGTACTTGTTTTACACGGTTTTGCAAATAAGTTTTTTTTTTTGTTTTTATCGCACTATACTAACGAAATACTATACGAAAAAATTGTAGAGCAATTTCCATCTTCTTCTTCAACTGAAAAGAAGCCAATTTTTTTGGCAAGTCATGGCTGGTTTGAAAGATTTAAAATAAGACATTCTTTTTTTTTCGATTTACACGTTTTCTCAGGAGCGTATCTACCGTGTAAATCGGGGGATAGGTGTATATCCGATTGTCCGGTCTTTACATCATTAATATCAGTGTCAAACTTCCTTCGATCTCTCATCGTGATTTTTTCGTGCAAAAATCTTCCATAACACGGAGCTCAAGTAATGGAGAGAGAATGGAGAAAAATACACATTTTACAAATAACAATTACAAAATTGATAGACCTTTAATCGGATAAAATTTAAACTTTTTCTTATTAATAATACCTAGTTTTGAATGAAATAATCAAAATAATCTTATCTGTGAAAATCCTCAAAATTGAATAATTATTTTAAAATTCCATCTATTAAATTTCCCTTCACACACCTCTTGTATATCTATTAATATATTAACATTTAATATATAAATTTTCAGATAGCTTTATAGAGATATTTTCAAAAATATATGAATTTCTTTAAATAACATTTATATATCACACTTTATTTTTAATATATTTGAATTAGTTGAAACATTTTTCAACAACAAAAAAAGACGATTCAACTAATAAAAAAATCGAAAGATTTTAACATGAAGGTAAAATAATATTTTTACTTTTCTTATAAATCGGAGAAAGGCCTTTTTTTATCATTTCACAAAGTGGTGATTGAATTTTTAAAATGGTTAATTAGGCTGTCAAATGAAATATCTGAGAGAGAGCGAATGAGAAAAAATGAATAAATGCAATGTTTAATTGGTTCCGATAGATGGGAATTATTTTAAAAGATTTTCATTGATTTTTATTGTTTTTATCACAGAATGGGAATTTTTCTCTCTTTTTTTTTTTTTTTTTTTCACACACACAGACATATTCAGAGAACATCGCTGTGGGGAAGAACACCAGGCTGATTATATATAGTTCTCTTGATCTTTTTCATGTGAATATTGACTAAGAAGTCAATAAAAGTGTTCTAATTGTCGACAAATATTGTCCTATTCAGAGAACAGGCTAAATCAACATCTATTTGATTTATGTTTAACTTGATGGCGATCTGCCATCTAAAAAGAACAAGTACTAGAGGTCATGATAAGCCTTCTTTGTTTTTAATATAAACAAACACCTGACCTTTTTATTTATTGATTTTTATTTTTTGTTTTTTTAGACATATATATCGTATATTTTAAACTGTATAATAATGACACTTTTAGTATATGTCACATATCATCCAATTAGAGCCTATACCTTATAATATCCTACCCTTCTATTGAAATGTACACTATTTCTATTTAATACCACCCCATATTTTGTATATAAACTATTTGTATTTTAACGCCTATTTGTATTTAAACTAAAAAATGGTGACGTCAAAATAAAGATCCAAAGAGAGAGCGGTCAGCTGGTGGCAGGGACAGAGGGGAGGAAGAAGGTAACGCCCAGCCCATGTGGCTCCCCAGGGACATTTTATAGACGACATTCTGTAAACAGGACAGGTTTTTTGCAGGGGGTCAGCAGATGGTTCTAGGGTGTTTCTCGGCAGGCCGTTTCAGTCTGGCTCTCCATGTCTCGGGGATAAGCATCAAGTTTGTGTCATGGCCTCTACCTCTGTCCCGTGGGCTGTCCCCGATCACTCTCGGTGCTAACATCTAGCACTACCTCTGCTTCTTGTTGTCCGCGTGTGGGAAGAACATCAACACTCGCCTCACGTACACGACTGCCAACTAATCCATACGTCGGCAGGATCACATTTTTAACAATATTACATATATAATTTTCGATAATAAAAAGGCATATATTCGATTGAATAAAAATATTTATTTGTCAATATTTCGGTTAGGTGAAAGTCGATCTTTTTCAAGGCATTACATTGTGTATAAACAAACTCAGCACCACAAAACGTCTTTATTATTATTAAATAATTGTTTTTATTCAATCCGATATATATTTTTTTAATATCTAAAGATTTATATTTATGGAGTTTGCTCTATTTTCAGAAAGACATATATAGAATATTATCGTGAATTGTGTAAATATATATTATATTTTTAAAATAAAGAGATTTTCTGTTGATATATATTTTTGATTATTTATTTATATATTAGATAATAAAAGGCATATATTGGATTTGAAAGAATATTTATTTTGCCAATATTTCGGCTGGCTGAACGCCAACCTTTATCGAGGCATTACATTTTTGTATACACAAACTCAGCGCCGCATAGTGTTATAATATCACAGTTGAAATCAATTAAAATACAGAGTAGGTGGGAGAAATGTAAAATATCTTAAAATATAAAAAGAAAAAAAGTTCTATCTTATATTTAAAAAAAAATTGTAATAAGTACATAAAAATAATTCATTAATAACTCATAAAGAGATAAATGTAAAAAAATGTATGTATCTATTAAAACATTTGAAAATAAATTTAAAATGATTTAAACAATAAACTGTAAGAACCTTATAAAAAGTTTTAAAAATGTGGGTATTAAAAAAAAATATATATATTTATATATAATTATTAGCTGTTGCTTGATTTAGGTATGCAGTCGTGGAAAATATTATAATAAAATTAGTTATCAAAAATAGCTCTTATTGCGCTAAAGGAATATATAAAAACATAATTTGATTAAAGTACTGCTTGGATTAAGGTGTATGAATTTAAAAAAATGAAAAAAATATTTACATCATTTACAAAAGGTTTGAGCCGGCCATCGGGAAACAATAATGATGAGTATTTATAGAGGAAGCGTGACCTCTGGCGGTCGATTTAACAGAGTATTTGAATCTATGAAATATAATTTCAAATAAAATTTTATTTTAATATAACATATATATATATTTATTTATTTATACAATTCACGATATTAATTATATCCGAAAACTTGAAAAGTATATACAGTTATACCTGTCTATAGCGCCTTCCTCTCTATAGCGCCCGATTTTAAACATCAAAATGTGACCATTTTACATTAAAAGTGACCTGTCTATTGCACCCCCTCTCTATAGCACCTTAATTTGGTGAGTCCCAAGAGGGGGCGCTATAGACAGGTTTAACCGTAGTTGATTTTATGTATTTGATAAAAATGTTTACATTGAATAATACCCCATGTATAATACCATTTGAGAGAAAATATATGTAGGAAATGTATATTACAATGTATATTTGTTTTACAGAACACTTTTTTTCTGATTGAATTCCTTCTACGAAATATTATATTTAATTTATATTTAAAGATGAAATATATATGGCCTATGTAATCACAAAATAGTAAATATTGAGGCTGCCTGGCCGGCATTCATATTTCTTGAAAATAAAGATACTTGGGCCAGTAAATCTTTTTATTACCTCGACGTTTCGACAAAATCTTTTGTCCTCGTCAGGAGCAAACAAAAATTATATATTTAGCAAGGCGTTAAAAATCTTTCTAGAAAGATTAGAAAGAGAAAGATTTTTAACGCCTTGCTAAATGTTTAATTTTTGTTTGCTCCTGACGAGGACAAAATATTTTTGTCAAAACGTCGAGGTAATAAAAAGATTTCTAAACGAGGTAAAATCTTCCCAATTACATGCGTGGTAAGGACAAAATACTCAGGAGATAAGTTTCTTCATTAATTTATTAGGACATCAAGCTTTCGGGCACAGCGTGGCCCTTCTACAGGATCAATTGTATAAGAAAAATGATACACTATATACACGAAGAATAAATCTGCATATGTATTATTAGAAATTAGTTGTAAAATTTTGAAATAATCGGTAATACTTAGGATTTTTGTTTAAAAAGAACATCGGGACATAAGCAAATTAATAAAATTTGTTAAGAAGAATAATATACGAATATTACAAGGTATTAAGATAAAAGCGTAATAAGACTGAAAGGACGTTCCTACGATTCGACGGAAACTGTGATAAAATTATGAGTATTTATAAGGTAAAACAGTTTAAAAGGATATTAAAATAAATGAACAAAACAGGGAATTCATGGGGTACATCAATGGCTATTTATTTAATAAGCTTATATACGGCTCAGGTACATCAATATGTCTGTTTATACTATTATACCTCAGAGATAGCAAGGCCTCGACAACCAATCTTTTGTGTTTATGTGGTATATTAGAATAATGTGATCTTGGATCAGTTGTGTTGAAACTATGTCCTGTCTGTGAAATGTGCTGGACAATAAGTGATTTCGGATCGTTATGTCTGATGTTTCTGTCGTGTTCCTGTATTCTGTCTTTAATGTAACGGCTAGTTTCACCTACATAAACACTGTCGCAATCGTTGCATTTTATGGAATAAACAGCATTGTTTCTTTGAACA
This sequence comes from Cordylochernes scorpioides, assembly GCA_030710605.1. Lineage (NCBI taxonomy): Eukaryota > Metazoa > Arthropoda > Arachnida > Pseudoscorpiones > Chernetidae > Cordylochernes > Cordylochernes scorpioides. The sequence goes on along the minus strand of CP092864.1, from coordinate 202,830,376 downwards.
GTGCTCCGAGGCGTGTTGTTTTTGTAGTTGTAGTTGTTGCCTATACTAGGGGTGTTGGAAAAGTAAGTGCGGATGCCGAAGTTCTTTAGTTCTCTAGCTATTTTTATGCTTTGCAAGGAATACGGTATTGTGCAGATGGATTTATAGTTGTCATATATCTTGGTGCGGGATGGGTTATGGAAATGCCTTAATATAAAGTTTTCAGGATAACCAGAGGACATTAAATTTGAAATTATGTTATTTGTTTCCTTTTGCTTTGACTCCTCAGTGTAACAGTGGGTATATATTCTCTTGGACAAGGTTCTTACCGTATTGATTTTATGGCTTAATGGGCAGAAAGATGAGAAATTTATATACATTGGGTGAAAGGTGGGTTTATAATAGACTTCAGTATTATATCTATTGCGTGTTTTTGTTATGCGTATGTCCAAAAATGCCAAGGAGTCACCTGTTTCAGTCTCGGAAGTAAAGTTTATGTCTTGATAGAAATTATTCAATGTGTTGAGTATATCATTAAAGGCGTTAATTTTGATTATAGCAAAGACGTCATCTATGTATCTAGACCAGATTAAAATGTCGTTAGGGAAGACATTAACTATAAGTTTATCTATCTTGCGCATCACTATTTCTGAAAGGGGAGAGGATAATGGTCTACCCATAGGGGTGCCTTTGGTCTGTTTGAAGTAAGATTGGTTGAATTTGAAAATACTATGGCAAAGACTGATTTTGATAAGTGCGATGAGTTTGGAAATAGTGTCTGTGGGGCAACCTTGTTCAATTAGAAATTCTGTGGTGCAGTCTAAAATAAGCTGGTGGGGGAGACTGGGATATAAATTAACAACATCAAATGAGACCATGATGGTACCAGGTGTAACTGCTGTTTGTTGTAACTTACCTATGAAGACAGGAATGGAGGAAATGGTCGTCGTGGAGTCACTATCTCTGAGCATCGGGGCCAGTATTTTGGCTAGATAAGTTGCTAACGGAGCTGCAGGGGAGAGGTGGTACGCGATGATGGGTCTTAGTGGGATACCTTCTTTGTGTAATTTAGGTAGGCCGTAAATATAAGCTGTTGACATTATATTGGACAAAAAATTTTTGCATTCTTCGGAGCTAATGATTTTCTTCCTCAGCAGACTGTTGATTTCTTTTTTAGAAGACGAGGTTGCGGTATTCTGATCATCTATGGATATGGGGGTAAACGTGAGCGGATCAACAAGGATTGTGTCCATCTTGGAAATGTATTCGGCTGTGTTCATGATGATAGTAAGGGATCCTTTATCAGATTTGGTGATGGTTATATCTTTGTTCTTTGTTAGTGAGCGCAATACATTTTTGTTGATTTGGTAGGTATGTTGGGTTTGGTTGTGGTCGCTAAGGACTGCTGCGGTGTGCTGTCTGATTCTAAACTTCTCTTGATGATTTAAGCGGAAAATGGACGATTCTACCCCTGCTATGATTGCAAAGGCACCCCTATGGGTAGCCCATTATCCTCTCCCCTTTCAGAAATAGTGATGCGCAAGATAGATAAACTTATAGTTAATGTCTTCCCTAACGACATTTTAATCTGGTCTAGATACATAGATGACGTCTTTGCTATAATCAAAATTAACGCCTTTAATGATATACTCAACACATTGAATAATTTCTATCAAGACATAAACTTTACTTCCGAGACTGAAACAGGTGACTCCTTGGCATTTTTGGACATACGCATAACAAAAACACGCAATAGATATAATACTGAAGTCTATTATAAACCCACCTTTCACCCAATGTATATAAATTTCTCATCTTTCTGCCCATTAAGCCATAAAATCAATACGGTAAGAACCTTGTCCAAGAGAATATATACCCACTGTTACACTGAGGAGTCAAAGCAAAAGGAAACAAATAACATAATTTCAAATTTAATGTCCTCTGGTTATCCTGAAAACTTTATATTAAGGCATTTCCATAACCCATCCCGCACCAAGATATATGACAACTATAAATCCATCTGCACAATACCGTATTCCTTGCAAAGCATAAAAATAGCTAGAGAACTAAAGAACTTCGGCATCCGCACTTACTTTTCCAACACCCCTAGTATAGGCAACAACTACAACTACAAAAACAACACGCCTCGGAGCACTGTTCAAAGAAACAATGCTGTTTATTCCATAAAATGCAACGATTGCGACAGTGTTTATGTAGGTGAAACTAGCCGTTACATTAAAGACAGAATACAGGAACACGACAGAAACATCAGACATAACGATCCGAAATCACTTATTGTCCAGCACATTTCACAGACAGGACATAGTTTCAACACAACTGATCCAAGATCACATTATTCTAATATACCACATAAACACAAAAGATTGGTTGTCGAGGCCTTGCTATCTCTGAGGTATAATAGTATAAACAGACATATTGATGTACCTGAGCCGTATATAAGCTTATTAAATAAATAGCCATTGATGTACCCCATGAATTCCCTGTTTTGTTCATTTATTTTAATATCCTTTTAAACTGTTTTACCTTATAAATACTCATAATTTTATCACAGTTTCCGTCGAATCGTAGGAACGTCCTTTCAGTCTTATTACGCTTTTATCTTAATACCTTGTAATATTCGTATATTATTCTTCTTAACAAATTTTATTAATTTGCTTATGTCCCGATGTTCTTTTTAAACAAAAATCCTAAGTATTACCGATTATTTCAAAATTTTACAACTAATTTCTAATAATACATATGCAGATTTATTCTTCGTGTATATAGTGTATCATTTTTCTTATACAATTGATCCTGTAGAAGGGCCACGCTGTGCCCGAAAGCTTGATGTCCTAATAAATTAATGAAGAAACTTATCTCCTGAGTATTTTGTCCTTACCACGCAATAAAAAGATTTACTGACCAAAGTATCTTTATTTTCAAGAAACAGAAAATAGTAGTTTATTATTTAACAAAATCATGTTATCTAAATCTATGTATAATTTAGAAACTCACCACTATATAGTATTGACGGGAATTACAATAAAACATAAGACCTTGACACGTCATCCATAAATTTGATATAAAACCATAAAACACGATATTTTCCTTTAAAACAAAGTAAATCAATATTTACTCACTTTCCTTAGTGCGATAAAAATATTGGGAGATCTTGACTCATCAGTGGAGCACCATCTTAGCGGTTCGCTAATTTTATCTACCAGATTGTTTTTAGAACTTTTAATAAAATACACCTATCCCCCGATTTACACGGTACTTGTTTTACACGTTTTCGCTTTTACACGGTTTTCCAAATAAGTTTTTTTTTGTTTTTATCGCACTATACTAAATGCTACTGTGATTTAAAACATGCGCTGTGTACACATCTCACGAGGAGTCCCGAGCTTATGTGCTGACTACATATTTTAACCTGTCAATGCATTTTATTTTTATTTCTGTGTTCACCTATCCCCCGATTTACACGTTTTTCGCAGGAAGGTATCTACCGTGTAAATCGGGGGATAGGTGTATTGAATGATATTTAAAAGAAATTATACTGTCTCAAAGGCCTGTGTTTATATTTTACTTAAATTACATAATCAAAAATCCAACCTTGTGTCTTGTATATGGGCAAAATCAGCCAGTATACAGTGTTAAAGCTCTTAAAGCAATCTGATGGATTAAATTTAGTGAAACCGCTGGGAGAGTTTACCACTGATAACCAAGCCTTTCCAATATTTTTAATTTAAGTAGAACAGTATAGGTTTTCTTTATTTGGTTTCGAAAAAAAAAACAATTAAATTTATATCCCAGTACAACATCACATTTGTACTATTTTTTCACTTTGTATTGCGGTCTCACGCAATTCTGGCCTTAACTACCCGTTTCATGATTTTTCAGGATGCCTTGAATGACCAGTTTTTTGATCGTTAAGGTACAGCTTGCACCATGCTGATGAGGGCCAACAGCCCTAAACGCGTGCGTGGTTAGCTTTTCTTGATTAATCAAGAATGGGTATTTGGCCAATTCTGGAATAATTAAAAATCAACGAGAATAGTTGATATTTATTCCGATAGATGGTGTAAGCCATCAGCTACTTTAAGTTGCACGATAAGGAGATGCCTTTTTCTTAAATTGAATTTATGCTTATTTCCCATAAAATCAACTATACCTATCTAACCTTTGGAAATATTAACACCTTCAAATATCATTGATATTCTGTAGATATATTATGATGCATTATATTTACATATATCGTATGTACTTCTACTGTCCTCAAAGCTTATATCCATGGTTCATCTAAAATGCCCATTCCAAGAATCTAGCATCAGTATCACTATAAAGGAAAAACCGAAAAATGCAATATAACAGTGGTATGGTAGATTAAACTGACAAAACCTCCACAATTGACTCACAGGTCGAAATGCTTACAAGTGAAGTCCAAGCGGCAATGTCAAGGGCAGGGATGATGAATAGGAAAAGTTCTACATAGCTAAGTCTCAGAGCTGCTACCAAATAACTCCACAAGACCTAACACGAGAATCCGTGGTAAATCCATGTATAGTAACTTTCTTTGCCTCCAATTTGCCCATATTAATCTATTAGCTTGATTGTATTTATATAATTTTCCCTGTATATAAATATCATGTTACCATTAGGTTCTATCACTGTTATTCCTTCATGTATCCTATATTTCTGCTTGGAGAATCTGTATAAGACTAAAAGGTCTTAATAAAGCTTTGTTGTTGTTGTTGATTAAAATGACAAAACTGCTAGGAGAGTTCACCACTGATAAGCCAGGCCTTCTCATTAATTTTTCCATTGCAGTAAAAACAGCAGATATTGTTTAATTCTGTAAAGAATCATACGCGTCTATAATAGTTTCAAATTTTCAAACTGTATATATATATATATATATGTTATATAAAAATGAATGAGATTTCCTGCTTGAATTTAGATTATGGTAATGCAGTCGTGGTTAACAATCTTGAAAGAATAATAATAATAATATTGAAGATCAGGGATTTTTTTCTTTATTTGAAATAAAGGAATATATAAAAGAACATAATTTGATAACAGTAATGCCTGGCTCAAGGCGAGTAGAATAAGGACCACAAAATATTATTTACATAATGTACAAAAGTTTTGAGCCGGCCATTGGGATAAAACAACAACGAGTTTTATAGAGGATGAGTGACCTCTGGCGGTCGATTCAGAAGAGCACCTGAATCTATGAAATTATAATTTAAAATAAAATAATATTTTTATATAACATATATATGTATGTATATATATGTTATATAAAAATTATATCTATATATATATATATATATATATATATAAATATCTAAATATCTAATATCTAAAATTAAAGTTATAATTCCCAGAACAAATTACTCTGTTTATTTCTACCACCAGAGGTCATGACTTTCCATATATAAAGCACACACACACACAAAGCCTTTATTAAGACATTAGTATTATACAGATTCTCCGTACAAGATGCAATAACAGGAAAAGAGCAGCACAGGAAACCAGTAGTTTCGCAACTATATACAATTATTAGTAATAACACGATGGCCCCTCGATGTTTCGTCATCATTCTGAGGTGTAAGAACAATAGCTTCCAAGTTCTCTTTTCTCCCTCTTTACACTTACTGCCTTGTAAAAATTATATAGGGCCTGAGCAACTAGTCTGCTTTTTTGAGCACTGGTTGATTGACCTAAGTTGGCTGGTGTCTATCATTGAAAAGAATGTCCTTCTATCATCACTAATATCTTGGCATTCATAGATGTAATGAGATAGTTCAATTCCCATATTTTCTTTGCAAAGATCATAAATCTTATCACCCTCTTTGAAAATATTTGTATGGTTTTCCTTGAAAAACGAATATAGTATTCTCTGTTGTGCGATATAGCGTTTTACTGGGAATGGAAAGTTGCTAAGTAAATAGTTTTCAATTCGTAATGAACTGTGTAAATACTTATAGTGAGAGTAGAATTTAGAATTCTCTATTTTGCCTGGTCACTTTGAATAGATTGTTCTATTGCAATTTTAGTTATTAAAGGTATTTCTTGCCGGATAATCCTTGCATCGTTGCAGTTAATTAACAAAGAAAATCCTGTTGAGTTGAGTATGTTGGCCAAACTTTCCGCAAGTCCAATATATATATTTCTATTTCTTGATATTTCATATAGTTGAGCTAAGCATATATGGGGGAGTCGGCTGCTGTTCATTTTTAGAATTCTAAGCCAGAACCCGAGTGTAACCATATATAAAGCAATTGTTGTTGTTTCCCGTTGGCCGGCTCAGGCTTTTTTGTAGTTACGTAAATAATATTTTATTTTCCTTATATTCTACTCGCCTTAAGCGAGGCAGTACCTTTTCTCAATTTATGTTTAAATATTTTTAATTAGCTAAATTAAAGCAATATTGATCTAAAGATTTTTGTTATTTTACCCAATCCCGATCATGTATTCCAATCCTCAAAATGATAAGAAAATAATAGTTCTATATAACTATAATTCAAAAATCAACAGCAGAAAATATTTTTATAGCAAATATATGTTTTATTAAAAAAAAATATGTTTTTCAAATATATTTCATAGATAAAATACTCTGCAAAATCGAACGCCAGAGGTCACTCTTCCCCTATAAAAACTCGTTGTTTTATCCCAATGGTCGGCTCAAATCTTTGTACATTATGTAAATAATATTTTGTTTTCCTTGTTCTACTCGCCTTAAGCCAGGCATTACTTTTATCGAATTATGTTTTTAATATATTCCTTAGCTCAAATAAAGAAATCTCTGATTCAAAATTATTTTATTATTCCCACGACTGCATAACAATATCGTAAAATACTCATGTATACAAAAATCAAGCAACAAATAATAATAATTCAATGTATCAATATAATTCCAAAATACAACAGAAATCTCATTCATTTTTATATAACATATATATAGTATGGTATACTTATTATGACATGTGTAGTTGCCCGAATTGTTCTGATAGTCTCTAGATAGTATCTAGATATTTTGTGACTATCTTGTCTGTTGAAATACCTTATCCTTTACAAGATATCTTCAATTTCGTTATAAATTCTAAAGGAAAAGGTATTTATAACTTCTAAGTATACACATTTATATTATGATGTAATAGCACGCCATCATTTATGAATATTCGAAACTCTTATAAACGCGTATGATTCTTTTGAAAGATGATGCTAGATGAGCCAGGCCCTCCCATTAATTTTTCCTTTGCAGTAAGGGCGGTAGATATTGTTTAATTCTGAAAAGAATCATACGCGTCTATAATAGTTTCGAATATTGATTACACATTTATAAAAGACCTAAATCAATCTATTAATGAAAAGAACCTGTAGGGTAAAATCGGTATAATCGATTATCCACTATAAATACAGGTCATGTTAACAACCTCTTTGTCCAACCTCTGTGTTCTTGTTTAGAAAACTGATCAAAAATTTGATCCTTTTGATACAACTGTTATATAGCGTTATCTCTCTCTTTCGTACTATTTTCATTTTGACTTGAAGCGCTATGTCCCCCTAGGGACACTTGCACTTTAAAGGTAAACTAAACATAGAAATAAAGATATTTGAAATGTGTACAAGAATTAGTATGCAAGTTAATTAGATGAAAATATTTAAAATATTTATATAAATTTATTGACGTAATATAAATATAGTAGTTAATAACTATTAACTATTAAAAAACTTTATCGATATATTTTATAGAGATGCAATTAAGTTGATCTATTAAATTTGAAGAAATATAAAAAAAGGAAAATTCTGATGAAGAAAGGAGTGGATGAATACTAAGATATTGATTAAAGAATAATTGATGAAGATATGGAAGAGAATTAATGGCGAGGGTGTCCTATAGAAAGGGACGCGGGGGGCGTGGTCAGGACATTTCTTCGGCTGTCTTCAGCACCTGTCATTCCTTCTAATGGTCGTCTGCCACCGGCTTCATTTTTAAATTTCATAAATCGCTCATCATCATACTTAAGTATTGTTTGCTGACTTTTGGGAAAGTCCTTTGTTTTTATATCGTATTTAGGTGTGTGTTGTATTTAATATTCCTATTTATTAGCTGAAAATTTTTATTTGTAAGTTGTGTTTATTGATTAGGAATTTATAGTGAATAGAGTTTAAATATATTTGCATATATAGTTTTATTGTTCTTCTTCTTAATTGTTAATTTTCTTAATGATAAATCTGTTACCTACTCTACTACAAATATTGTAAATAGTTTCACGCGCAATTATCCAGATCGGATATAGCGTGTCTTATTTGCAACTGGTAAATAAATAAATAGTGAATAGAGTTAAAATATATTTGCATATATACTTTTAATATATATATCTATATTAATAAAATAGAAATTTCATAAGTGGACATCACTAAAAACTTTCGTTACAATGCATCAATTTCAACCAAATTTTCAACATTTATGTAAAACGAGATGGAGCAGGTTTTGCTTAACATCAAAATATATTTCCTAACATTAACATGCGTAACTTCGCTGTTATCGATTAAATACAAAAAAAAATCAACAGAGTTAATTTTATTTATTTATAAATACAAAATTAAATTTCAACAGAGTTAATTTTTTTACATACTAGCTAATAATCTCAATCTAAAAAATATTCAAAACAAGCAATTTTAAGATAACACCATATGTAAAACAGTCGGCCAAGAAAACAACAACGATATTACATATTTCTCACATATTCACACACAATCTTGATTAATAATTAAAACTAATTTTTAACATTGTTTATTATACTCCAACTTTTATTTCTACATTTGTTTTTAAATACCCAATTGTTATATCATGTTTCTAATTTCGCCTAGCAAATATACAAATTTATAGTGACCAACATATGCAAATTTTATCTTTGTTTTTATTTAACTTGATATCGTAAACATAACATCCATTGTAAGCATTTTTCTGTTCATCTTCGGTGGTTTCTCTTTTCTCTGATAGTTTTTAGGTGTAGTATATTTTCTTATTACTAGACTACAAACATTCCCTCGAGAAAAACCTGGGCGAAGCCGGGTACATCCGCTAGTTTTTGATAATAGGATTGTTCTGAGTTGAAATTTTTAAGTTTAGGTTGATATAATAAAATATTTTAGGATGAGTTGTCTCAAAAGTTGTAATCACTTTTAATATTTTTCTCAATTATAGACCTTTATTTGAAAAAAAAACAAGCGCACTCTAAATTTGTTTACATTTTCCAAATATTTCTTTAATTAATTTTTCAAGTTTCTTTAGAAATTAGTTATGATGAGAAAAATTGATGTCTAAGGCAGTTTCACTCAAAATACTATTGTAAGACGGTCTTTCCTAGCCGAGATAATATATACTGTAAGTACAGAGGCCATTATAACTGAAATATGCTAGTTCGCATTTCTCTTTACATGGATTAATTTATTATATATCTCAAAAACCTCTCTGATATCTACCTTTGTAAACAATAGGTACAATGTGTGGAGGAAAAGTAATAAAAAGAATAGAAAAAAAAAGAAGTTAAATTCGCAGGAATACGTCGCTTGACCTTTCATATGAGGATTTTAGAATTGAATTTAAATATCTAAAAGTATTATCTTCAACTAAACGTTGCTGTAGGTCCTGGCCAACGGCTCGAAGCGCGTATGTGGTTGGCCCGATATTATAAACAAAACGGTTTGGCCAAAAATCTGTATAAAGCTTAAATCAATGGTTAGTTGTTATTTTTCCATATAAATGGAGCTCTTGAATCCAAAATATTCATTTTAACGGTCAGGATAAGCCTTTTATTCAATAAACCTAGTCTCTAAAATAGCAAACTAATAGAATTTCTCTTTGAACAATCGAATTTTACAAAGTATTATTCTCATCGTTTTAATCTTCAAGTTCTCAACTTCGACTAAATCCCTAGAAAACGAAAACAGTCGTATTTATACAAAAGAAGAAGAATTGAATTCAAACACCAAACTTTTGCCGTTCTGCGATATTAGCTGTCAACGAAACATCACAAAGGTCTTTAAATCAAAACAGAAATAAATAGGAAAAATAGAATAAAACTTTCAGTTTTACATTTATCCAAACCGGGAGATTTGGGCATGTAGTTCTCCCAAAATCCACCTCAAGGCCCTACAGGAGTTTAATTGGTGTCCAAAGCAGATTAGGCTTAAGCCGTTTAGAAGCAGGAACTCAGTAATGGAGGATTAGAGTCAGCCGATCAATCATTACTCCTCAATTTTAAATCAGAAGAAGAGGATAAGCCTATCAAGCCCTGATAAGTGGCTGGAGAGAGGCAAGAATAAAAAGCTTAATCCTTCTAAGCATTATTGGAATTCTAGGGACAGACTGACTAGAATCGAACAACACTCGTATACTCTGTTACAATTATAATGGAAGGAGGTATGCAAATGTTATTGTTATAATATGATTTATAATATAATGCATCAGCGCTCCATCTGTTATGAAAATTCGTAACTATTAAAGTTATTGTTAATATAAATTGTTTAATTTTTAAAAGAATTATATATGCGCGTCTATAATAGTTTCGAATTTTCATAATATGGTTTATTGTTTATTTGATTTTTAATCCCTTCCTTGTTGTATATTCGATTCTAAAAACTATTGTATCCTTTATTATCACTAATAAAAGAAATTATTAAATATATTAGGAGATTTTTGATCGTAAGTACTGACAATTAGAGTAGCCGGTTTTGTCATTTTGCTCTATCATATCGCTAGATAACTATTGTGTTAAGTGTATAATGCGTTTATTACAAGTAATGTTATAATATAAATAATATTTTGGCAAATTAAAAACGAAGTATATTGTTGCGGAATATCTTCAAATATATGTATAGTTCTTGTCCCCATTTATAGTGATACCCATCCTTCTAAAAATAATAATTCCTTTTTAAATTTTATATTCCTCTGAAATATATATCAATATCATTCAAATCTGGCCTATGTCCTGAATATAATGCATGTTACACAATTTTGCTTAACGCCCTTCTCCCTAATAACCCTGTTGGTGTTTCTTAATTCTGGTCTCTAACTTACGGCCGGTTTCTCCTACGCTTGTTCGGCGGTACATATACTAAAATTGGAACGATACAGAGAAGATTAGCATGGCCCCTGCGCAAGGATGACACGCAAAATCGTGAAGCGTTCCTGAGTAATGGTATATTTTTTGGCCATCTATAATCAATTGAAATTCGGTCTTGGTTCATTTTATATTTTTATTCCTTAAAGAAAATGACAAGGAAAGGACATAAGTGGACATTATTTATATCGTATTAGAGATTAAGATTTATAATTGTCAAACGATGGGGCTAGAATAGCATTATTCTTGAAGCTTTTACCTTAACCTACCTACCTTTACTTTAACCTAGGGTTTTACCTCAATAACGCTTAATCAGAAGGTAGTATCTGAATATATATATATATATTCGTGGATGTCTTTTCTTGATTTATCAAGAAATTGGGTTGGCCAAATATCACGGAGCAAGTTAAATAAGCGTTTAGTTTATTTTTGCTCCAGTAGATGGCGCTCTGCCAGCTAAAAAGCACATGTGCTCGTGGTCAGGAAATGCCCTTTTTATTTTTAATATCAACACCTGACCCACTTATCTTTCTTTTTTTTTTTCTATTGTTTTTTCATATATCATATATCTTATATTAAATGAAATTTATGTAAATTAATGTGAATAATACAATATATGTTTAAAATATTTCTTGTTTTAATTTTTCTATAATTATTTTGACCCTTTCAGCCCATATTTTCACTTACTCACTCACGATGATAATGCATTTATTTCAAATAATTTTTATTGGTGCACATTTCAAATAAAATAACGATGATTCATTTATAAAATGTATATTTTTATAGAAAGTCTAATATAATATAGATTATTTCTATAGGTTTGATTTTCCAAAATCACGCACACCATTCATTTTAGATAAAATTTTCACAAATCAATTATATATATTATCATTTGGAGTTTTTTTAATCATGTAAAATTAATATCAGTTAGATATCGAAGTCTTAAATTCACATAAGTTTCCTGATGTGATGCATTTATATAGCATTTGAGCTTTCACGCTAATGAACATGACTAGTGTGTTGCATAGATCGCCAGAATATATGTAAGGAGAAATTTTATATCAAACACCCCCTTTTATATTTTAACATATTTTCGGAATACATTAAAGTACATTGTCAGTATATGCCAGGCATCCTAAAAGCTAATACATATTGTAACATAAAGTGTATTCAGAAACACAGCACACATTTCCACAAATGAAGATAAAAAAAAGAAAACATATGCAAATCAATGTAATCT
>CP092864.1:202806274-202817922 GCA_030710605.1 Cordylochernes scorpioides | reverse complement strand
TTATTTTCATCCATTCCAGAATATTTGAGGAGCTTTAGTTAGCTAGTGCCAAGGTCCCCAAGAGCTGGAAGAAGAGATTCTCGTAGTGTGACAGCGCGGATCTCACGGTGCTGCCTCCAGGACAGTCCTCCTGGGACATGGCTCCGCAGAAGGAGTCCCTAGCCATCGTGCCGAAGAAGTCATAAAGACTTTCCAGAACTTTCTGGACGTCTAGAGGACAGTCTTGGGCAAGGTTCTTGTAGCATCCCCAGATATTTCTCCATTTGCTGCAAGCATATATCTTCTTTTATATATAACAATATATTCTCTATATAAAACGCAGTGTAGCAATGTGTATTTTTAATATTCTCTATATAAAATACTTAAAATGTGAATATGATCAAAAACATACTTTCAGCATAGAGGTGTGATGCTATATGTGAAGGGTGGTCTGTTTTTTATGTAAGAAGGAGCTGTGAATAACAGTTCTCTGTGTAAAGGAACATATACGGCTGATAGATTAAAACAATAAAGGTATACCTATTATCACGCGTTTTCATATTTGTAGTGTCCCATAACATGTGTAGACCTTCTTTAGCTTCTTAATATACAAATGCATTGATAAATTAAATTTAATTGCCATCTATCGTGCTCGATGCAATACCTTGAAATTATATGTATGTACCTCTACAGACCTATAAGCTTATGTCCATAGTTCACTAAACGCCCCTAAGCTGCCTTCCATAGAAAATACAGGGTATACACCAAACCAATCCAATACAATAGTAGAGCGGTTTAGAGATTAATTTGGCGAAACCGCTGAGAGGGTTCACTACTGATGAGCCAAGCCCTCTCATTCAATAACTCATATCATTGCAATAAGGTCTGTAGAGATAATATTTGATGACATTTAAAAGAAACGAATTGCCAGTAAATTTATTTGTGTAAAATGCATTGATTTTATTTGTCAATTTTTCTAAAAATGAAGCATTCCTCCTTTTTTCTGAAGTACCGTCGATTCAGTTAAAACTCTCTTAATTTACTTATTGTACATTGTGTATACGAGAAGGGGCATCTCTCTATTCAAATAATACACAACAAACCTACAACACAAGTAGGAGGGGGTATTTCAAAAGTGTGCTATATACAAGGCATAACTAAGATCTTTCAGAATTTCACGATCATTAGAACAGTTTTCCTAGGGTTTAAACAGTTAGGTAGAATGTGATGAAGTATCAAAATTTGGACATTCATTATCTGTACAAATACATGTAGCCTACCAGCAGAAGTTGGATTTCCACAGCTCAGGTTCCAACTCGGTGATGGAAGACACGGCCTGGACTAGATCCTCGTGGCAATTGTGGAAGTCCGCGCTGGAGAAGGATCCGCATTCAAACAGCTCGATGGACTCTAAACAAATGTGATTATGACCAAATTATCCACCGTTGTCCATGCTAGCTCAAATTATACTATTCGCTAGACCATTGTAAACCAGACCTGTACATTAGGTGATATACTTGAAAAAAAGTACGGCTTGGTGTGCAACGAATCATTGTTTAACTTCGCGTACCTCTTTATGTAATTAATTGTTTTGTTGAAATTTTGGTACCAGATTGTCTCTTTATAACAAGATATATCGAATTTCCCCAATTTTCTGGATCTGCGCATATTAGGTGTCTGTAGAAATGAATTAAATTTGCATCAATATATTAAAATTGCACCATAACTCCAGATGGCAGCTTGCTGTTGCAATGCATAATGCAACAGTTAGCTCGCCGCGGTGCTTCCCTATACGAATGCATGTGGTGTTGCAGGAAGAATGGATATTGTAGTGACGCATTTAGCTTTCTGTCTTTTTTTTAAAGGTTACAATTTATTTTAAAATTCTATATGTAAATATGAAAATTGATATTCATACACCATACAACAATTCAATTCGGTATTAAAAAACACACTCTATTATAAATACAGAGGGTGTTCACACTTATAGGAAACAAGTTTTATTATAAAATATTAAAAATTAACACCATATTTGAAATTTTTCAAGTGTTCTATTTGAAAGCCTTTTTGTTTATTTACAGAACGGTAGCTGATTTTCCACGATAGCAGACACTTTCTGATCATAGTCATATTCAAAAGATACCATTCTTCCTTTACCACTTTCCAGAGCTAATCTTACCTATTTGGACATAATTAAAATATGCAAACAAGATGATATCAACATTTCTAAAAAAGGTATTTATAATATTATTCACGACAAAAATATCAAGTTTTTATTCAAAGCACCTACGGAGAAATGGACAAAAGATTATCACCCTATATCTGTGAAAACTCCTGCAACTGTCAAAAAAGTGAAAAAATAGCGACAGAAAAAGAGCTATATACTATCAAAAAAGGGTGGAAAAATCTAGGCCAATTTGGTTGAAGGAATGTGCCGAAAGTTACCCCAAAGGATTTATGGTGGGATGCGGTATATCGTATGAAGGAAAATTAAAAATAAGAAAAGTTGAAAGAAATGCCAAAATAAACTCGGAGTACTATCAAAACAACATTTTAGAACCTATATTTTTAAATGATATTACCTTTATCTATGGAAAACAGAGCAACAAAGTCTGGTTTCACCATGATAACGCCACAAATCATAACTCATCTTCAACCCAAGCCTATTTGGAAGATCTAAGGCAAAGAACAGGAATCAGCACTATTTCAAAGAACAGAACCCCTGTAAAATCTCCTGATTTAGCCCCGATGGATTTTTGCATTTTTGGATGCCTTAAAAGAGCACTTGGAAAGAGACACCCTAGGACAATTGAAGGTCGCTGGAAAGTGGTAAAGGAAGAATGGGATCTTTCGAGTATGACCATGATCAGAAAATGTCTGCTATCGTGGAAAATCAGGAGCCGTTCTGTAAATAAACAAAAAGGCTTTCAAATAGAACATTTGAAAATTTTCAAATATGGTGTTAAATTTTAATATTTTATAATAAAACTTGTTTCCTATAAGTGTGAACACCCTATTTAATTCAATGTCTAACTATAGAACCTTACCGAAAATATATTTATGTTTATAAACTTTGTAAAATCTTTGACCCTCCAAGATTAAAACTGCATTAAAAAATTGGGAAAATAAATTATGCCGAATATATTTTATATAAAACCACCAGGATAGTGTCAGTATCAATATTGAGCGTCAACATTTTTCATTTGAAAAGTAAAATATAAAAATCCACATTTATGTAAAATCACGTTTTCGATGAAAAGCCAACGAAATCTTATATCTTACTGATAAAAGGCCAAATATCTTTATATTATCAGAAAAATAGATAAAATTGGGGAAACAATTATATAGAAGTCTGTGTGCGTTTATATAAATATTGTCGCGAAATTTGTTTAGAGTGAAATTGCAGGCTCGGCAACCCTGGTGCTGACGTCACTCCCTGTGGATGTAACCCTCGCGGGGCCGCGGGGGCCACGAGACTTATTCTTTTCTTTGCTCTCTTTGTTTACTATTTAATCTATAGATATTTCCTTCCTTTTTCTTTAGATAGAATAATAAAACCTACTGAAATAGCTCGGTGTACCTCTAGTTATTATATTGCGACAATTGGTGGAGACGCCGGGTAAAGCCTTGAAAAAAAATAAATAAAGAAAAACGGATGATCCCATAAATTTAAGAAGAAGTCTCAGATTGAAGGGTTTACCACCCGAGCCCGAACTTCATCAAACAAGTCCAATCATGCTAAAGAGCGAATCGGGAGAAGAAACTCCAGCTCAAGTCCCCTCAACATACTTCTCGTTGCAGCAACCAAAATGCCCTTCTACCTTTTCCGGAGATGGAAGTGAAGACGCACAGAGGTGGTTAAAAGATTACAAGCGCATAGCTCAATATAACAGATGGGACAATCCTATGTGTTTGGCGAATGCCATATTCTTTTTGGCCGGAACTGCACGGCAGTGGTATGAGAATAATGAAGATGTTCTAACATCCTGGGAGGTTTTTCAGAGGGCTCTCGGCGAAACCTTCGGACAACAGGAAGAAGAGATAAAGAAGGCTGAGGGACTTCTGAAGATTAGAGCACAGAAGGCAAACGAATCCTCTGAGTCTTACATTCAAGACGTGCTTTATTTGTGCCAATTGATTGATCCCCGGATGGACAATGAAACCAAGTTAGGACACTTAATGAAAGGAGTGGCGGAGGACGTCTATCAAATACTGATTGCCAGGGACGTTGATAATGTGGAACAGTTCTTGAGTCAGTGCAGAAAAATAGAACTATTAAAGAAACGAAGAATAACGACAAAAAAAATTGAGAGACTCCCAAATGTGACCTCCATGGCTTGCGAGGAAGACGATCTTTCTTCTTTGATTAGAAGGATCGTCCAAGAGGAAGTTCAGAGAGCCTTTGCTCAGCCCATGCATACCACAGATTCCCTAGAGGAAATAATAAGGGAAGAGGTAAAGAAGAATCTGGCACCGATTTCCAAGACCACTACAAGTCCTATGATGAAACAACCTAGACCAGCCCCAACGTATGATCAAGCTGAAAGAACCTTTTACAACTCTTCCGCTAGTTTGCCCAAAGCCCGGGAATGGCGTACACCGGATGACAGACCAGTATGCTTCCATTGTGGGCGACCTGGCCACGTCGTCAGGTATTGTCGAGAGAGGCGACAAATATTCGCCAATGTTCGCACAAGGAGAGATACTAGAAGACCAGTGACATTGGGAGACTATATGCCAAATGCGGACGGAACGGGTTCATGGTCACCCCCCAATCGTGAGCTTAGGAGTGACTCCCCCTACCCAGGGAGAGGGCGATCCACAGGACGTCGAACATCAAGATCGCCTGCTAGGATGAACAGCCGCTCACCTTCAAGAGGAAATATGGGAAACTAGATCCCGCGACCTGCGTAGGAGGTAAGGCCGCACAAATTTCAAATCCTCCGACGACGACTGTTGCCAAACTAAAGAAGAACTTTATAACCGTAACTATAAATGGAACTGAAGTACTAGCCTTGGTGGACTCTGGAGCTGACTATTCAGTTATATCAGAAGGTTTCCGTTGCCGCATAAGAACCCCTATGTTATCGAGTAAAGGACCAATTATAAGGGTAGCTAACTCCAAATGCGTCAGGGCTTTAGGAAAGTGTGTCTTAAGAATTAAGGTAAATGAACTAACCCAACCATTCGAGTTCCTTGTACTTCCACAGTGCAGTCATTGTGTGATCCTTGGTTGGGATTTTCTCAAACTAACTCAGGCTGAGATTAACTGCGAGCACGATGAACTCTACCTGAAGGACGCCCCGATGAAAGAGGAACCCCATCCAGTGGACACCTTTCAAACCTTGAAGGATAACATTATTCCACCTAACTCAATCAAACAGATAACGGTTGTCTGTAGCGACGTCCCGGGAGTTCAGGAAGTTGCCATTACGTGTTCTAAGGGTCTAACGTTGGAAAAGGAAATAGTTATTCCTGCCTCTATTGTTAGTCTCAACCACGGAAGGGGCAAGGTTTGGATGGTGAATGGGACTAACTATGCTAAGATCATCCCTGAAGGTATGAAAGTGGCTGAATTATCTATTATAGACAACAGCTATGTATGCTGCTTGGATGGAGACGACGATTATCTTAACCAGAAAGAAGACAAGTGCAGCACACAAAACACTGGAGACTTGGATAGACTTGTGTCTCTTATGGATACTGACCTATCCCATGAAGACAGGAACCGACTACTTGATGTCCTTAGGAGGTTCATAGGCGTATTTGAGCTCCAGAAGGCAGGCCCAAAAAGAACATCTTTGGACGTTAAACTTCGCATTGACACAGGAGATCATGCTCCTATTAGGCAACGACCCTATCGAGTGTCGCCTTATGAAAGGGGCGTTATTCAAACAGAAGTGGACAAGATGCTCAGATCAGGAATAGTAAAACCATCGGATAGTCCCTGGTCATCTCCTGTCGTTTTAGTTAAGAAAAAGGATGGAACCTGGAGGTTCTGCGTGGACTACCGCCGCCTAAATAAAATAACCAGAAAGGACGTATATCCGTTACCCAGAATTGACGACACCCTCGACTCTTTAAAGGGAGCTTCTGTATTCTCTACCATGGACTTGAAATCAGGGTATTGGCAGATCGAAGTCGATGAAGCTGACCGTGAAAAGACTGCTTTCGCAACCCCAGACGGCCTCTTCGAATTTAAAGTGATGCCCTTCGGGTTGTGTAATGCCCCTGCGACCTTTGAGAGAATAATGGACAACCTTCTACGTGGACTTAAGTGGAACATCTGTCTCTGCTATCTGGATGACATCATAGTGTTTTCTAAAACAATGGAAGAGCATATACTGCGATTGGAAATGGTGCTGAACTGTCTTTCAAAAGCAGGTCTCACACTTAATTTGGAAAAATGTCATTTTGGATCTAGACGTATGAAGGTTTTGGGGCACTTAATAGATGGAGATGGGATTTATCCGGACCCAGACAAAGTAGAAGCAGTGAGGAATTTTCCAAGACCAAAGAATGTTTCCGAAGTCAGAAGCTTTTTGGGTCTCTGTTCCTACTATCGCCGATTCATCAAGAGCTTTGCTGACATAACAGGGCCCCTGAACGAATTACTAAAGAAAGGAAAACAATTCAGTTGGAATGACAGACAAGAAGATTCGTTTAATAATTTAAAATCGGCATTGACTTCTGAACCTGTATTGGGCCACTTCGATGAGGCCGCGCCAATCTACGTCCATACCGATGCGAGTGGCTTTGGTATTGGTTCTGTTTTGGTACAGCTAAGGGATGGGTGTGAACAGCCAATTGCATATGCATCCCGAACACTGTCCAAATCGGAGAAAAACTATTCAACAACGGAAAAGGAGTGTTTGGCAGTGGTCTGGTCAATCAGCAAATTTCGACCTTACTTGTTTGGGCGCCCTTTTTCTGTTGTGACCGACCACCATTATTTGTGCTGGTTAGCGAATTTGAAAGACCCTTCTGGACGTCTCCCAAGATGGGCTCTGCGACTTCAGGAGTATGAAGTCACTGTTTGCTATAAAAACGGTCGCAAGCACAAGGACGCCGATTGCCTTTCCAGAAGCCCATTACCTGACACTTCGGAAGAAACAGAGGAAGATATACCTTCCCTGGCAATATTGACTGATGTTGAAAAGGAACAAAAGCAAGATCCTTTATTAGCAAAGATACTGAAAAACTGTGAAGATCCTAATTTTAAAAGATTTTCCATTATTGATAACATACTTTATAAGAAAAATTATGATCCCATAGGGCGACCTTGGTTGTTAGTGGTTCCAAAGTCCTTACGATTAGAGGTTCTTAGATCGCTTCATGACTCCCCTACAGCCGGACATCTAGGATTTGCTAAAACGTATGACAGGATACGCAGAAGATTTTATTGGCCGGGTCTCTTCAGAAGTGTTCGCAATTATGTCGGACATTGCAGAGAATGCCAACGACGTAAGAGCATACCCCAACTACCACCTGGAAATCTTAAACCCATAATTCCGTCCTCAGCTCCCTTCCAGAAAATAGGCGTTGACTTGTTGGGTAGATTCCCCTTGACTAGAGATGGCAACCGTTGGGTGATTGTTTGCACAGATTACCTCACTAAATATGCAATAACGAAAGCCATTCCAACCGGAGGAGCAGTTGAGGTCGCAAGGTTTATATTGAATGAGATCATACTCAAGCATGGAGCTCCTAGAGGAATGATTACGGATAGAGGGCGCTCATTTCAAGCAAAACTCATTAAAGAACTTACCAAAATGTGTCGAATGTCGCAGCACTTTACAACGGCCTATCACCCACAGACAAACGGCCTGACCGAGAGATTCAATAAGACCCTGGGAGACATTTTATCAATGTACGTTGACGTAGAACAAAAGAATTGGGACTCTATTTTGCCCTTTGTTACTTTCGCTTATAATACGGCAAGACAGGAAACTACAGGCTTTTCACCCTTCTATTTAGTACATGGACGAGAGGCGGAAACAATGTTAGACACTCTGTTACCCTACCAGCCAGGTTACGAAGAAGACGAGTACATAAATCAGCTAATGACAGATGCTGAAGACGCCCGCCAGCTAGCCCGCTTACACACCCTCAGAACTCAGGACATCGATAAAGCACGATACGATGCGAGACATAGGCCTGTACATTACAACGTTGGCGACCTCGTCTGGATCTTCACACCCGTACGGAAAGTTGGCCTATCAGAGAAGCTTTTAAAAAAATACTTCGGCCCATATAAAATAACCAAGAAGATCTCGGATGTTAACTACGAAGTAATGACGGTGGACGAATCTCGCAGAAGGAAGAGTTCCAAGGATGTAGTTCATGTGTTGCGTATGAAGCCCTACCAAGATCCTGAACAACAGAACAATATCGTTTAAATATCTTTCTGTGTAAATATGTAAATAATAAACATCGGGACGCTGTTCTTCTGGGGAAGGAGGTGATGTCGCGAAATTTGTTTAGAGTGAAATTGCAGGCTCGGCAACCCTGGTGCTGACGTCACTCCCTGTGGATGTAACCCTCGCGGGGCCGCGTGGCCACGAGACTTATTCTTTTCTTTGCTCTCTTTGTTTACTATTTAATCTATAGATATTTCCTTCCTTTTTCTTTAGATAGAATAATAAAACCTACTGAAATAGCTCGGTGTACCTCTAGTTATTTAATTGCGACAATATGAAATTGTTTCTATCCCCAATAAATATAAATTATTCATGAGTAGAATGTGGGATTCGAATATTTAAAATTATGCTGTCGAAACTTCAAGGAAATAATATATTTTCTCTTCAATTTTATAGACACACTTCGGCTAGAGTAAATGGTTTTATTCTCTTCACATAGCGACAAAGAATTTTGTCGAAACGTCGAGAGAAAAAAAAAAGACTAGCAAAAGTATCTTTTAATTTAAATAACTATGAATGCCGGCCAGGCAACCTCTACCATCGAAATAAAATATTTTCTCTTTAAAGTGGTCATTACCAGAACATAAATGGATATTGTCCGTAATCAGGTCATTCATTTTTAGCATAGCGCTATAAATTTGAATGAAAAAAGGCTTGTAAGTATAATGATAATTGTTGAAATCTTACTTTCAAGTTGTTCCGTGGTGTTAGTGGAATTGAGGATTTCCACAATCATGTCCAATAGTTCTTTGCCGCTGTCCTGGTAGTTGTCGGGAAGACAGGAGTCCAGCTGGTGCTTCAGACAGTCTACGCCTTCCTTCTTGAGGCTGCACACATGGGCAACATTGGAGACACATGGCGTCATATGTATATTTCCAGACCCTATATACTATATAGCTCCTATATATTTTTTCTCTATTTTAAAATAGGATAAATACTTATTTCAAACCCATTAAGAAGAATATAGCCTTAAATATAAGTATTTTAATATTTCTTAAAATAAGTATCATCTCTTTTTATAATAACTTTGGTATGGAAATAGCAGAACCAGAAAAACTGACAATATGCTTCTTTATTCATGATGAAATTGTGAAAAATATTTGTAAATATTTCTTGTTAGATATAATCGATCTTTTTTAAGCCCGTTAAGAGCGATTAACGCTTCAAAGCTAGCAATTAAAAAAAAAAAAGAAACTCATTGTGAGAAACTCCGCCCTTGCTGGTCCCAAACCCGGATGAAAAAGGAAGAGGGGAAGCAGTAACAAGCTCACTAAAAACCTGGGCTCAGCTTGCCCGGCTGATAGTACCCTGTAAGGGCTCCTAATCCAGGGATACAGGATGAGCAGCGTTTGTACTCCATGTTAGAAGCGGCTGCACATGGCGTCTGTTCCTTTTGTCAGAGGCGGCCATTTCTTTTGGAGCTAAGTCGGCCTGCCACTGAGTAGTGCTCCCAGTCTTGATGACCAAGGCAGACGCATTCTACTTTACTAAGTGTGAAGATAAGAAAGGAAGAAGAAGAAGAAGAAACTCATTGTGAGGAAATATTTTGTAATTTTAGAAATATGCTTCTTCATTTAAAAATAATCTACCTCTCTCTCGGACATGCCTATTATTATTTTACAGGTAGCATAACCATGAAATTGAAATATTTAAGAATGATATATATAGTCATATTCTAAAATTAACCTTTTCTTTATAATTATCTATTTTTTATAGATATACCTGTGGTTATATGGATAATACATGTCTAGCTCTTATATAGTTTCATCTGACATTTCTAAATCACGAAATACGTGGTGTCACTGGAGACCCGATAGCAATTTTACACCAAACTCTGCAGCGGTGGCAGAGGCGTTATATTCATTCAACATAGTATCGTTTAAAATAGTGCATACTCTGCACTTTTGCACGCATTGACAAAATGTCAATAAATTATTTTAATTGTCAATTGTCTAGCATTTCTAGCAATTTTTATTTATTTTTGATGTTTGAAAATTAAGATATGTCTATAATAAGATAATTTTGTAGTTGTGTTACGATGCACTTGCGCGCCATCTGTTATCAATTTTTTTTTTCAAATTTTTATAACAGATGGCACGCTAGTGCATCGTAATATAATTGTTCGAATAAAAGAAACAAATCGATATTTGCGGAAGAACGATTGCTCGAAGCATATTATATACTTATAATTGTATGTAATTCTACTGTCCTTAAAGCTAATGTCCATAGTTCATCTAAAATACCCATTCCAAGAGTCTAGCATCAGTATCACTATAAAAGGAAGTTCCAAAAATGCAATATAACAGCGGTATGGTAGATTAAACTGGCGAAACCGCTGGGAGGGTCCATCACTGATGAGCCAGGCCCTCTCTTTAATTTTTCAATTGCAGTAAGGGCAGTAGAAATTGTTTAATTTCAAAAAGAATCTTACGCGTTTAAAATAGTTTCGAATTTTGGTAATAGTTATGTGTAGTGGTGGAAAGATATAACTGTAGAAACCTCTTTTGGGGGATTCCAATTCTCTCACTGGTGAAAAAGCATGCACTACTATTTTCCATTTTCAGCACAGTGATTGTCTAAATAAGCTTTTAAATTATAAACGAAGAGAAAATAATTAGCTGGATTTTTTCCTAAACCTAATGAGTATTATATTTTGTACGAAGTTTGGGTGTGAACAGGTAAACAAAAATTACAAAAATATATATTTTACAGTAAAACGTTTTATTAATTCTGAGATTGATTCTTTTACTTTATTGAAAATTTTAATAAAATTCTAATAGTAATATAAATATGAACACATAAGCGTCTTGAACAAGCCACTCTAGGTTTCACAAGGCTGCATTATTGGACCATCAAATTAAGAGGCCTTTCAAGCTTATAAATGAAATACCAATAATTGTATTACAGTTAAACCTGTCTATAGTGCCCCCTCTTGGGACTCACCAAAATAGGTTGCTATAGAGAGGAGTTGCTATAGACAGGTAACCTTTAATGTAAATCGCATCGTACTACGTATTTAAAATCAGGCGCAATAGAGAGGAAGGCGTGATTTAGAGGGGAGCTATAGACAGAGGTAACTGTACTATCATTAGCGTACTATATTGCTATATACAGTTTAACTTGGATAATTCGAAGTCCAGAATACCAAAAAAAAAATCGAATTATCCAAAAATTCGAAATCAAAACGTTTTGAATAAAAGAGACCAAGATAAATATTCGAAGGTTTAAAGACGTTTTCGAATTGAAGAC